>JAUTXW010004445.1:0-600000 GCA_030620095.1 Kuschelorhynchus macadamiae | reverse complement strand
CAGACCGAACAGCGACAGAATAAACAGAACATGTTTTTTGACTTCAAAGGACTTGAAGCTTAAAGACCTGAAAAAATCTCGAAGGGTGATTTTTTTTCACGATTACAATACCTGCCTTTCACGAGGGAAGTAAAATGATATAATAGTGGTGAGTATTGTCAGACGTTCGACTTTGACTTTTAAATTAAAAATAATTTTGGAGTAAATTACCATCTGCATTTTCTAATTTTAACTTAACTTTTTTTGAAATCCGGGGAGATCCCTACCAGATTCGGCTAACTACTTTAATAATTGATGGGAAAAATTGATAGAACTTTACGTTTTTATAAGTTTATATACGTTTTTAACCGTTCAGAATTTAATAACGTCGATAACGGAATACTTCCAATAAATAAGTCAACTATTTCGTGGAGATGAACCCCCTAGAGGGATTTTTAATAAAATACTCTTTAGGTATGACATTTCTTTAATTACTTCGGGGACGAATAACGGAAAAAGAAAACGAGCATTTTTAGGGCAAAAACAACCTACATAATTCGTAGATGTGTTGTGGAATCTTACATAAGAAAAGGTGTTGGGCACATTATTGATGAAGGGAGTTTAACTGGTGAAAGGTATCAATATATCACCAAACAATATGTTTTCCACCACTGAGTTTTGAAAAGATAAATATAATAAGATAAAATACAATTTATATTCGTGGAAAATTTTTAAATTATTGTTAAATTTTGGCATAAATAATTTTTAAAATCGGTTTTTAGGGTGCTATTAAGTATAATTGTTAGAATATCAACGCTCTGCCCGAGGTAGAAGCTACCTCTGCCTTGACTTTATAGGCTAATTATATCTAATTTCGTCCAGCAAAGCCAACAGGTATCTACAGAGTGACAAGTTCAAAAAATGTTTAGCCAGTAGTGATGACATACCACCCTCAACATCAACACAACAAAGACGTTCAGTGCGAATAAATGATAAGACGAGAAGGACATTTTAGTGTTGTTTAGATTTTTTTTGTTTTGTATATCTCTGACTTTCTTAGTAATATTTCTTTACATTAAGTATGATATAACTGATCTAGTGAGATAAGTTTATTTACTATTCTGTTGTTATAATTGTTTTAATTTTTTTTGTCATATAAAAATTCTAATCTACAATGATCTGATTTCATATTTGTATTATGTAGTATAGTTATAATGTCTTGTTATATAACAAATATTTAACTTTCTTTTATGAGAGAAAATCCGAAAACAGATTATGTTAATGTAAGGTCTATACACAAAAGTTTTGATAACTCAACTCACGTTGTAGAGAGAGAAGGCTTCGGCATGAGTTTAATGAGTAGATTAATGTGGTGCTCGTACAAATTTTTACAGAATTACAATAATTAACTATGGATAAAGTTCAAATACAACACAAAAACCTTTGATGAGGTTCTGTCCTCAGTTCTCCTCTCTGTTGATAATGTGGTTTGTCTTGGTGGCGTGAATGTGAATCTTCTAAATTTAAATACAATGAACCCTCCCTTAACGGAGATCTCCGAACAATGGACACCTCTGCTGAACGGACAATTTTGAAGTTACCGACCGTCAGTATATGTATTCCTGTGTATTAAACCCTCTTGACAAAGGACACTCTCAATAACGGACACGGACAGTAAAATTTGGAACATTTAAAAACAGTAAAATTTACTTCCTCAGAATGGACATATGTTCAGATAATTTTTGAAAAACCCACATTTAATGCGGGTATTTTTATTGCACATTATGGGCAATATTTAGATCTATGCTAATAAGCGGCGCAGCGCCTAGCTATTGTTAATAGCACTAGTTTAACAATAAGCTGGCTTATGCTGTCTGGCTTGTAGGTAAATTGCGGTGAATTACATAATAAATAGATCACCTTATTTTTATAAAATGTAGTCTTCAATACAATAGAATATCTTACTTTTGATGTTACTCCGGTGCGATCAATATATCTTCAAGAAAAAGTTGAAATAATGTAGTACACGGAAAAAAACAAACTTAGTGTTAGAGAATTAGGCGAAAAATTCTGTGTAGGAAAATCTCAAATTAGTGATATTTTGAGAAACAAGAGTGATCTTAACAAGCGATTCGCCGAGACCGGGAACATGAAAGAGAAAAAGAAATTTGCGAAAACTAAAGGTGCTGCCATAGACCAAATTGTCTACGACTGGTTTTGTAAAGTACGCTCCAAAAACATTCCAATATCCGGTACAATAATAAAGAAAAAACGCACAAGGAATTGCGAAGAATCTAGAAGTTCATGGTTTTAAAGGATCAAATGGATGGTTGGAGAAGTTCTGTCAATGTCATAATATCTCTTTCGAATCCATCTGTGGCGAAGCAGCGACTGTAGACTTGATTCAGGTAACTGATTGGCGGACGAAATTATGTGCTATTATCAAAAACTACGCACCGAGAGACATTTATAACGCCGATGAAACAGGACTCTTTTTCCGCGCCTTGCGAAATAAAACGTTTTCTTTAAAAGGGGAAACATGTGCTGGTGTGAAAGCGTTCAAGGAGAGACTCACTATTTTACTATACCGCTATGAATGGAGAAAAAAATGCACTTGTGAATGGAAAAAGTAAAAAATCCCGTTGTTTTAAAGGATCAAGCGTAGAAAAATTGCCACTATAACAAGAAAGCATGGATGACAAAGGATATAATGTCAGATTGGTTGATAAAATTTTACCGAAAAATGCAAAGGCAAAACCGAAATGTACTTTTCTTTTTGAATAATGCTGCATCTCCCCAAAACTGGAGTTAAAATAATTTATTTACCGCCAAATACGACATCACATTGCCAGCCATTGGACCAGGGCGTGATTCAAATATTTAAAAACCACTACAGAAAGTTTAATCAAGCGACTTTTGTCATCCATGGAGTATTCTGAATCTACCGAACAATTGGAGAAATCCATAATAAGGCCATCAATAACTGCTTCCGCAGAGCAGGATTCGACGAAATTCTCGAGGAAAACGTTGACTACGATATGAACATGATGTGCCATTATCCGAATTATGTAGAAACATAAATGTATTCTCTTCCGACTTAACTTCATATTCAGAAATTGATGAAATTTTATTTACGGAAAATCCTAACATAAGTGTACGTAAGTGCATCAGTGAATTGCAAAATAGTGAGAACGGTCAGATTTCATCCGACAGTGATGATGAAGAAATTATTTCTTCCAATATTAAGAACATTAAGGAAGTATATAAAATATTAAGCGATATTGAAAACTTTGTATTTTATCTGGAGGTTCTGTTTTAGGGGGAAAAATCTCAGAAGTTGCGTCTAAAATGGAATCTCAACACTTGATAATTTTTTTAAATAGAAACTTTTTATAAAGTAGAATTGTATCAAACTGTATTAGGTAGTACTTTTTTATTGTATGCGTATATGTATGAAAAAGATCTATACACATAGATTACATTACATATCAGCCACCGTGGGAGAACTATTTTTAGTATTGGATCGAAGGTCTTTGGTAGTGACTCTCTGTAGTTAAACCAATATTTAAGATTGCAGCAGAATGTCATGGTTATATCTGACCGATCAGTCTTTTAACAGTGCTATCCAAAACAATGGAAACGGTTGTATAATGCCAAATAAGTAATTCTGTATCCCGAAATAACATTACACTTGACAACTAGTCTGGATTTAGAAAGGATTACAGTACAGCACCTTTTCTGGTGTTTTGGGACGACGTTGTCAGGGATTTACATGTTAGAAGACTTTCTGTGTTGGTATATTTCGATTTTTCTAAAATATTCGACACGATTAACTACTACTTATTTCTCGGGAAGAGTACAAAGGATTGTAGTGAGTGATGGGGTTTTATCACTGAACGTTATTACTTTGGATGTACCACAGGATTCGATACTGGGTCCCCTCCTTCTTCTTATACCTCAGGATATTTTAAAGATCGTAAATGTGTTTTCTTAAAGCACATATGCGGACGACATTAAATTTAGGCTCACCTCAAGAATACCAGGCGGCGGAGTATACTATAAAGAGAGAGTTAGTTCAAGTCAGTGCCCTTCCTGAGCAGCATAACCTTAAAATCAGCCCTTCAGATACATTGTAGCCATTTTTGGCGGTTCAAGGGCACGCGGTTGGTTTAGAGGGTATTCTTAAGTATTCGAAAGTAAAGAATGGGGCCTTAATATGGCCGTATGTGTTTTTATTGTATTTATATCTTTTTAGTTGGTGTTTTACACTTAAATATATATATATATATATATATATATATATACATTTTTTTAGTTTTATTGTAAGATAACCTAATGTAGGTATATGTTATAATTATTTATCGACATCACGTTACTGTAATAGCAGTGTTGAAATAAGGCGAGCGGACGTGAAAGTTAAGTGTCACATCGGCTAAACTTCTAAAACTAAAAGCCCTTAGAGGCCTGATAGCTAGTGTGATTAGACTTCCACAAGTTTTTCTCAAATTTCGATTTAAAAAAATTCTCAAAATACCAAAATTAAACCAATATTGGGGGGTGGCGATTTACAAGAAAATACTCTGTTCAGGGTTATTATTTATATTTCGCCACCCATTTTTGGGGTTTATTTTTGAAGATACAAAAATAATAAATACAAAATTTATATGGATTTTAGGGAACTTCCTAGAAAAAATAATTTTAAATATTTAGAGTTTGAAACTAGTACCGTACCAAATTTTCGTTCTTTTAAATAAAATACCCTGAATATTTTGGATTTATTAGATTCTCCTTTTACCCCCTTTCCTAAAATGTGTGATATGTTAATGAATATACTAAATGAAAATGAGTGATTTTCGTTTAATCCTGCAATTTATTCCCTAATTCTCTGTTCCAATACAGCTATATTTTCGGGTTTATTGTAGTAAATTTTGTTTTTTAGATAATCCCATAGGAATACGTCAAGCGGCGTTAAGTCTGAACTGTTTGCTGGTTATCTTATATGTCCATTTCGTCCAATCCGCAGATCATAGTTTCGATTCAAAAATTGGGAAGAATTATTTAAAAGAATAAAAATTTAAAGGAATATTATCTAAGTGCTGTTCTATATCATTTTCCAGATATTGGCGATATCTGACACCAGTAAGACTTTCACGGAAAAAGATTAGTCAGATAATCTTATTTTTTTAGAATTCCACACCAAACATTTAAACTTTGTCATCCGTGAATTTTGACTACTTGAATTTTGTGAAGATTGTTTGTCGTCCAGAAATGCTTATTGCGACGATTAAACATACCATTAGTAGTAAATGTAGCTTCATCGGTAAAAAGTATATTGTATAAAAAGAGCGGATTTAACAAATATCTTAAAATTTCTTGACAACAAATTAATCTTTGTCGTTTATGTTCTTCAGTTAGGCCATGAACGGGTAGAAATTTATATGGGTGATAATATTATAACGATGAAGAGTTTGTTGAATTTTGCCAAATGATATTTGAAAATAAAACGCTGCATCAGTGATAATTGATCGTTTAGGGTTTTCTGCAATAAAATAAACCTGATATAGTCCTAAGTATAGAAAAGTACCAACAATAATTTACTTGTAAAAAATAGCAACACGCTTAAGTCAAAGTTTTCGTTTGGATTTATAGTTTTTCTTCTTCTATTTAACTTTTGGTATCTCCAAATTTATTTACGATATATATCTTATTGTGCTTCCTGTTGGGACAGTTCTACCGGGAAATTGCTTATGATACTTATTTTCAGTGAGGGTCGGGTTTCCATTATTGACGTAATTTAAGCGTATTATATTTAATTTGTCTTCAATGAAATAGGCCATTTTGTTGGGCTAAACTAACACAGAGAAGTTAAGTAATAGTGACAAGACAGGATTTCACGCACATTAACTACGATAAGGGAGAATTATAGTCCAATAGCTCAAAAACTGCAGATCCAAGTATAGACATATCACACATTTTTGAAAAAGGAACAATAGGGAGAATAAAAAAATCAAAAATATACAGGGTATTTTATTTAAAAAACCAAAATTTGATACCCTATCAGTTTCTGATTCACCCTGTATATTTAAATTAATTTTTTTCTAGGAAATTTCCTGAAATCCTTACAACCTTTGTATGTATTATTTTTTTCTATCTACAAAAATAAACCCTGAAAATGGGTGGCGAAATATAAATGATGCCCCTGTAGTGGAATACATTTTGGGAAATCTAAAATGCATGATAAAGTTCTTTGCAAAGGAGCTGACGGCTGATATATTCAGCGTGGCGTCAAAATTGTTTTCTCACATGGCATCAAGTTTAGAAAGCAAGTCTAAAGGCGAGAAGATAATATAGAGAAGTAAAATGATTATATATAATGGAAGACATTTCGAAAGTAAACACAACTTTACCTTCGGATTATAAATGGGAAAGGGAAACTTCCAATAAAAAGAACGTACTTAACTTTTCTTTCTACGTCTTTTATTCAAGCGTAGGAATCACTGCAGCCGAAAATACGCCTCGTTGAATTTGCTAGTACATACAGCTCGAAAACCACATTTTCCTTAAAAAAAAATAGTTATTTCTATTTAATTTATTTAACGTATGTATTTTATCGAAAAGGAGGAAAAATTTGGTATGCTTTACAAAATTTTTGTTTATCTATTTGGCGTTTTTATTTTCTCGTAAAGGGAAAATATTGCAATCGTGCTTATTTCCTTCCTATCAATTTTATTAGTCAATGGCAAGAATTGGTACGTCATATTTAATTTTCAAGTGGAATAATTGCCTGACATAACTGTTTTTACGGCAAAAAAATCGGAAAAATATCATTCAAATTTGACAAGGTAAGTTAAAATTAGTATGAAATATTTATATTATGTTTTTTAGTTTAATAATTATTGTTCTTACTGTTGTTTTAAATAAAAATTTCTCTGAAAATTTAATATGCTATAGTTCTCAACCTCCTGATCAAAAACTCTCTTGGCCCCAACCTAATCCTGACCCAAGTTTTTTATATACAGGGGGTCAAATTTGGAACTTTGCATTTTCCATATTTTATGAAAAATTTTATCTTTTTTAATTTCAATTAATTAATACTTAGAATATTTTTAGCTACAAGCTAAGGTATGTATTAGTAATAACAAACTTAAACGGGGTGTAGCTGTATGTAAGAATTCGGACATTTTTTTTCATATTCGGCTGCACCTACATCATTAAAATTCCAATTTTTTATTACATTCAAACCAACAGTCAGACTATGGCGTTTTTTTGACGTGTATATCAAAATTAAATGAAAATTAAATAATTGTAACGACAGTTTTTGTACATAGCTAACATTAGACGGGTCATGAACTTTAACACACATGTTTTGTAAATTATCTGAAAACAAGATCATCACTTTATAGCTGGAATCTTTAAATATTATTCGCTAAAATTGACTCATTTTAATTATTGAAAGAATATTATCATTAAATGCAGCTTTACTAATTTAATTAAGAAGAAAATGATACAGGGATTTGATAATTCTAGACTAACTATACTCTTGTGGTTGAAATGACAGATGGGAATGGAGGAAGTGAATTTTTAATGACATTCTGGCACCAAGCGCTTTATAGGCATCTAGGAGTTCATTAACTAATTGTTCATCATTTTCATCCATATTGTTGCCTACAAATCCTCTTACTACATTAACAAATGAATTCCATGCTCTAATTTCCTGCTGGGTAAGCTTTTCCGTAAAATTGACATCGTCTAGCAATTTTCTGATTTGTGGCCCAATAAAAATGCCTTCTTTTAATTTGGCATCACTTAATTGGGGAAAGACTTGTCTTAGGTATTTAAATCCATCACCATCTTTATTCAAAGCCTTCACAAAGTTTTTCATCAGCCCAAGTTTAATGTGAAGGACATTTTTGGGATCAACAAGAGATATAAATTTAACACTTTGAGATCCCGGTTAAAATTTGCTTCTTTCTGGCCAAATTTTTGTTACATAATGCTGCTTAATTGCACGACTGTCCCATAAACAAAGAAAACAGCAACATTTTGTAAATCCCCCCTGAAGTCGCACTAAAATCGCTATAACTTTTAAGTCCCCACATATCTGCCATTTATACCTATTGTAGTTTATTTTATCCAAAATCTTGCGCATATTTCCATAATTTTCTTTTATTGCAACTGAATGGGCAACTGGTATAGAGGGTTTTAAATTTCCATTATGCAACAGCACAGCTTACTGTCTATATCAGAACATGAGTACAACGAATTTTCCATACTGTAGAATTCAGAAAACATAGCATTTCTTTTTCTAAAATTCGTAATTTTTGTTTCTTTGGCCAATAGGTTCAATTCCTTAAGACGGGAACCCAGACGTTCTGACTGTTGCTTGGAGAACCCCAAGTCACGTAGTAAATTATTTAATTCACTTTGAGTAATCAAATGTGGCTCGCTGGAACTGGGACCTGTGGTAAAAGTGGGATCGGTGCACTGTTCTTCTGAGCTGCCTGATAATACGTTATCTCCATTATCTCCCAAATCAATAGCTTGCCAATTTAAAGGCGCAATCGGCACTGGCGAATTTGCATTATGAGGAACAGGACGTATGGCAGATTGCATGGATATTCTGTATTGTGCTTTCCCTTTTTGGAATAACCTTTAGTCTTTGTCAGGCAAAAATAACAATCGTCAGAATGATTGGTGGGTTCTCGCCATATCATTGGAACTGCAAAATGCATACTTTTTCTCTTTCCCTTCATCCACTGCACCAATGATACACTACAATTAACACAGCACACATGGGGAGCCCACCGCTTATCTTGATCCCCAATTAATACACCAAAATATTTAAAGAAGGCTTTTTTTACATTTTCGGAAAATGGCCTGGCTTGTGATTTCACCAGAAATTCTCCACAAATATAACAAAATTTGTCAGGAGAAATTTTGCAACTTCGGCGCGTTTGACTCGACATTCTCGTCTTCACATACACTTGCTTATCACATTTTGATAAACACATCACAAATTCAGCAAAATCTGTTTCTTTTAGTATAAAAAGCTTTTAGTAAAAATTGGAATTTTAATATTTTCGGTACAGTCAAATATGAAAGAAAAATGTAAGTATAGGCTTATTTTTGCTTTTACTTAACTTAGCTTAATTAATTAAATTATTCTAAGCTGCTGAACTATTTGAATACATATTGCCTAAAATATGCAAAATTCCACCTTCCAACTTCGTCACCCTGTATATCAACACTAGCCGTAGGATTTAGTTGTTGTCATGAAAGTTTTGATCTTGATCAGGGGACCGAAAACTACAACGTATCACATTTTCAGAAAAATTGACTGAAAGCCATTTTCCATAAGAAATATGCGGGGTCCTTTGTCTTACAAATAATATTCGCGCTAGTAGAAAGAATTCTTGTCTTCGACTCGGATTTTTAAAACGACTAACACTCTATTTGTTAAATAGATTACTTAGACACTCGTTTTTCGAATGTGTCTGGAGAAACTTAGATGCACTAGGGATATTAACCATTTTTTTTTATTTTGCACTTGTACTCTACTTCAAAAGAATATGTTAACATTGCAACAATATGAATTGGTTTCCATAGGCGACTTTTCAAAAAAAAAAATACCATGAAGTTCTTATAGACATGCAGTATCTCTTTCAGAGCTTAATAAATCCACTATTCTGCAAGGTAATTATAGCTTGTATTACATTTTTGAAAAGGTGAAGATTTGGTTTTGCTTAGACACTGGTTTTTCGAATGTTTCTGGAGAAACTTAGATGCACTAGGGATATTAAACTTGAACAAATTTTCGGGTCTCTAGATGCCAACAAAAACCTTTTTTAAATGTCGACGGGTTAATGACATAGTATAATTTTGGTTAAGTTCCAATTTTGGCACGATCTCATAATACGAGACATAATAAAGTATCTAAAAAATCAGTCTGAAAAATGTATTTCTTAGATTAAATTCAAATTGCATAAGGTAAATAGAGATAAACTTTTAAAATTACGAATTCAAGATGGCGGAAGATATTTTTCTCGTAACTGTAACTTTTCCTCCCTGAACATGTATGCCTTTTCTTTAAGATTTATTAAGTTATTCTGATCTTCTATTGCCGAAGCCCGCCTTCCTCTTACGTAAGTATTTAGTTGGTTTTTCTCTGATATATTGTTTTTTATGCCTTTTGAAGTCTCTTTAGATGCTATAAGACCTCCTGCCTTGTTTTTTGATTTACCACTTTGAATATTTGTGTTTCTTTTCTTGTCCTCACTCTGTGATTTCCTCACTCCATCATATCTTGTTATTCGTTCTGGTGTCTAGCAATTAGTAGTAGTAAATATGTGGTAATGTATTAGGTTGCTGTTCAAACATTGTTGGTAAAATATTTTTGTACTTTGTCTATAAAACTGTTAAACTTTTACTTGCTTGATTCTATAGTTTCGAGTTTTTGACTATTTTCATGAGTTTTACATTTGAAGTTTTTCTTGGCTAAAGGTATCATTTTTGGCTCTTATCAAATGGTGGTCACTTCGGCAAGTAACTCCTCTGAGAACGCACACATTATTTATCTGTAAGTTTGACTTCTGGCTCCTGGTGGGTGTGTTTCTTATTGTGGGTAATAACATGTTCTTCATTAATATTTTTAAAACTATTAGTTTTTCGGCATTAATCAAATGTATAGACACACTTTGCAAAGAACAAGTACTTCCAAGTGTATAGATATTGGAGTTATTGTTTAAATCCATTTTTTATGTTTAAAATGGCCCTAACATTTGTTACCCTTTTCATGATTTTGGTGGGCATTTTTTTGCAGGGTAGACATTTCGTTCTAAGATTTTATTCTAGCGGACATCTGGGATCTCCTGGAACAAAAGGAGTCGACCTTTTAAGAGAAATATATAGATTACTTTTAATTCACGTAGACACTGTAAGTACGTTAAAATATATTACTATATTTTGATAATTATTTGTATCTAGGATGCCCTTCTGGTTGTCTTTTGATGTACCTGTACATTCAAAAATAGACAAATTTTTTTGTGATTGTATAACAATTTACCTTCATTTTATCATTAACATGGACAATGACATTCACTTAGAAAAAAATTGCTCATCATCCTAACTTTAGTGATACTGCATCATTTATGCCATTATGCATTGATAGTATGCTACTATGAATTAACCCTATTATTAATGTAGGTAATTTTAAATTTACAGTTGCAAATTATGGGACATTCAGGAGATGTTAGGTTTACGTCCCAATCTTTGACAGCTGACAGGCAACCCATGAACATAAAAAAATATCCGTTAGTGTTGCTAGATTTCACCGATTATTGTTTAAAAATCGGTGACGTCATTGATGTTATTAATCCCTATAAAAAATTAAATTATAGCAAAACCAAAGTTGTTCTGGATGTAGACCTTTTCATTTCGTACAGATTTTCAATACGAAAAAAAAATGCTAGTACCGTTATGAACAAATATCTACGATGTGCAGGCCATGAAAATGCTAGAATAAAATACAGCATTTCCTTTTAATACTAATCAACTGGCCGACGAGATTTTTCTAATACAGGCCAGCTCATTATTTTCACAATAGAAATACCCTCCCAATAACAAAAAAAAAATCGGAAAGCCCTAATACGTACCACTTTTTAATAGTCTAATTAGAACCTTTTACATTGACAGGTAAACAATTTTATTGTTAGGCGGCTAAAATGGGTCCATTTTACAACCGAAAAATTAGCTAGACTGGGTTGTTTAAAACATTAGACATAAAATTAACGTTAAACATCACTCTTCTGTTGAGTTTCGAATTGAGTGGTTCTCTGTGTATCGATAAGCAAGTGTATGTGAAGACGAGAATATCGAGTCAAATGCGCCGAAGTTGCAAAATCTATCCTGATAAATTTTGTTATATTTGTGGAGAATTTCTGGTAAAATCACAAGCCAGGCCATTTTCCGAAAATGTAAAAAAAACCTACTTTAAATATTTTGGTGTGTTAATTGGGTATTAAGATAAGCGGTGGGCTCCCCATGTGTGCTGTGTTAGTTGTAGTGTATCATTAGTGCAGTGGATGAAGGGAAAGAGAAAAAGTTTGCCTTTTGTAGTTACAATGGTATGGCGAGAACCCACCAATCATTCTGACGATTGTTATTTTTGCTTGATAAAGACTGAAGGTTATTTCAAAAAGGGAAAGCACAATATAGAATATTCAAATTTGCAATCTGCCATACGACCTGCTCCTCATAATGCAAATTTGCCAGTGCCGATTGCGCCTTTAAATTGGCTATTGATTTGGGAGATAATGGAGATAACGTATCATCAGGCAGCTCAGAAGAACAGTGCACCTTCCCACTTTTACCACAGGTCCCAGTTCCGGCGAGCCACATTTGATTGTTCAAAGTGAATTAAATGATTTAGTACGTGATTTGGTGTTATCCAAGCAACAGTCAGAACTTCTGGGTTCCCGTCTTAAGGAATGGAACCTATTGGCCAAAGAAACAAAAACTACAAATTTCAGAAAAAGAAATGCTATGTTTTCTGAATTCTACAGTACGGAAAATTCGTTGTGCGCGTGTACTGATATAGACAGTTTAATGCAGGAACTTGATATTGAACATTCTCCCCGTGAGTGGCGCTTATTCATAGATTCATCTAAATATAGCTTAAAAGACAAGTCTTTCCCCAGTTTAGTGATGCCAAATTAAAAGAAGGCATTTTTATTGGGACTCAAATGAGAAAATTGGTGGACAATGTCAATTTTACGGAAAAGCTTACCACGCAGGAACTCAGAGCATGGAATTCATTTGTTAATGTAGTAAGAGGATTTTTAGGCAACAATATGGATGAAAATTATGAACAATTAGTTAATGAACTCTTAGATGCTCTTAGATGAACATTCGATATTGTTCTACAACTCTAACAAGAAAACCCTACGTGCTACAACTTTCTATTTGTCATTTTCGTATTTGGATAGGTCCATTCTATTAGATTATGCTATTCTTATTTGTGTTACAATAATTTTTTTTTGTCGGCCAGTGTTAGTGATCATTCTTTAAATACAGTGTGGCCTGTCATATTTTGACTCATTTTGGACTTAAATAGCGCTGAAACGAAAAAATATGTCGAGGTGCGGTTTTCGCTGAATATTTTTAATTTGCCAAAAGTTTTATTTGAGGCATAAGTCATTTTATTTTTACAACCGGAGGTACCGAAAACAACATGACTGACTTTCAGGTATAGGGCAACTTTGTTATTTTAAATGGAACACCCTGTATATCTCTTCAAAATCAAAAAGCTTTTTTCCTTCCGCTTTTCAAAAATGTGATACAAGCTATAGTTAAGTTGCAAAATGGTTGATTTATTAAGCTCTGAAAAAGATATTGCATGTCTATATGAATTTCACGGTTAATGTTTTTTCTTTTTTTGAAAAGTCGCCTATAGAAACAAATTTATATTATTCCAACGTCGATCGCTTTTGACATATTCTTTTGAAGTAGAATTGAAAAATGTTTCCTTTGAGTGAAAAGTCAAAGTGTGTGATAATGTTTGCAGAAACTCAATCGATTAAGGTAACTCAAAGAATATTTAGAAATAATTTTAATAAACCTCCATCGACAAAAAACGTAATTAAAACCTGGTGTAGAACATTTTGGAATACGGGATCTGTAACCCGTAAGAAAAGAACAGTAAATAGATCCAAGCTTATCGACAATAACAATGGCAAGTTCAACAAAAATTCCTCGTCCACAGTGCTAACCATTATGACAAATATACTCAAACTAAAGCCTTATAACATATATTTTGTAACAAATTAAAGAAACTGGTTTTGCGAAAAGGGTAGTACTATGTCAGACTTTACAAAATGTAATAATAACGAACAAACATTTTCTCAAAATGCTAATAATGTCGAATGAGGCTACTTTTCATTAACTAATTAGAGAATATGGACAGGAGAGAATCCCAGGCAGTTTTATAAATACTTCAGAAATTCGCCAAAAGTTACAGTTTAGTGTGGTGTGTCTAGGGAAAAAAATTATAGTCTATTCTTTTTTGAAATATATATATAAGTAATAAGTTTCCACTTGTTATTAATTGGTGATTGTTACACTTTCCTCCATAACGTTTAGTGTTTTATTTAATAAATTTTCATTCTTTGCAGTTTTTTTATTTTGCACTTTTATTCTACTTCAAAAGAATATGTCAAAAGCGATAGACGTTGCAAAAATATGAATTTGTTTCCATAGCCGACTTTTCAAAAATAGAAAAAAAAAAACGTTAACCACGAAATTCTTATAGACATACAGTATCCTTTTTAAAAAGGGAAGATTTTGTTTTCGGTATTTCTGGTTGTAAAAATAAAATGACATATGCTTCAAACAAAACTTTTGGCAAATTAAAAATGTTCATGGAAAACTGCACCTCGATATTTTTTTTGTTTCAGAGCTATTTAAGTCCAAAATGGGTCAAAATATGGCTGTAGACCCCGTATTAAAATGACAAGTAGATAAAAATATATGCAGAGTTGCGTAGTCTTATTTCAGGCGGCATGTAAAGTATGAAATGTTATTGTGTTTCCTTCTGACACAACCCTAAAAGCAAATTTATATGTCCCTTTTATTTACTTCCATATTCCGCATTTTACAAGTCTGTATTGAATCAGCAGTGGTTGTAAATTTCCCCCGAGTTTTGACCAAAATAACCAAAACTTTCTCTGCTTACCAGCTTATTTAATACAAAGGGGCAATTCATGAAATTAGAGTTTATGTTTGTCCTCTTTTTAAGCCTCTTTTGAGCAACGTTACGTACGGAAAGTCAGTAAAATTTACTTGGAATATAATTCTATATTTTTGAGCAAAAATTTACTTGGAATTTAATTCTATATTTTTGAATCTAACCATTTAAAGAGATACTATATATCAAAAACTCGATATATCGCGTCACTTTTAGGGCTTTATTGGACATCCTAAATCCTTTAAGGCAGAAAATGAGGTACAAAAGGCCCTGATTTTGCGGATCATATAATCCATAGACTCAAGGTGGTCTGATATGGTTTTGGGAGTTTATAAAATATTCAACTAAAATCGAAAAACGGCGTAGTTCTCGAAGGAATATTTTATGTCAAAGTAGGTTTGAAAAGACGGCATGAAAGTAACTAAATGTATTTTTTAATATAAGCATATATTTTAGGTCTTTTCGGAGCCAAACATTAAGCTTTAGATTTAGGTACAGAATTTGGAAGAAAATTCAATAGCTAGATTTAATAAATTTTGCAAGTAATACACACTAAGATCAATTTGGACAGAAATATAAATAAATTTGATTTAATTTAAAATCTAAAAATGGAATAAAACACCAATAATAATGTAATTCCGTTAACATATATAGATTTATCAAAATACAAGAGTTCTAACCACACTACACCACAACTTGTTACGCTCTGGACGCGCGTTTCGCTAACCAAGTTAGCATCATCAGCAGATGATATAAACTAAAGTAACTTATCCTAACCGAGACTATTTATAGGTAAATGTGGTCACACTTGGTTGCACCCGACTGCACCGTTGTCAAGTAAACAATAGAGGGGACTATAGGGAATGTCTTTATTTAGTGCTTTCTTACCACATTTAACTATTTCTATACTCTCAAATGCATCCAATAATCTATTATTAGATACATTTTTAAACAACTTAAGATTATTTATTCCTATTCGGTGATTGTTTTTCAAAGCATGTTGGGCAACGCTTGACTTTTCTGTTCTTCCGTATCTTAAATGTGCCATGTGTCCTTTAAAACGAATGTTTATGGAGCGTTTAGTTTGCCCAACATATTTTAGATCACAATCATTACAGCTAATTTCATAGATGCCACTCCTCTCCCTCAAGTCGACTTTATCTTTGGGGTTTCCAAGGAGATTTTTTAAACTATTCTCCGTTTTGTAGGCTACTCTAAAACCTACGTTTTTAAATACTTTGATGATGCTAACTTGGTTAGCGAAACGCGCGTCCAGAACGTAACAAGTTGTGGTGTAGTGTGGTTAGAACTCTTGTATTTTGATCTATCTTCCACCACAGGTTCCAGTGTTAGGACATATATAGATTTAAAAAATCGGTAAAATTCCTTTACTCTGAACTTCAATAATTCATATTTCCTTTTATTAGAAAAAGAGAAGTGTGATCAAATTTAGTTAGGTACTTTAGTAACATACAGGGTGTTAGTAAATAAGTGCGACAAACTTTAATGGGTGATTCGGCATAAAAAAATAATTACAGTTCGCTCTATAAACGTATGTCCGCAAATGATTCGTTTTCCGAGATACGGGGTGTTAAAGTTTTTGTTAAAATCCGGCGATTTATTTATTGCTCTAAAATCGGTCAAGATATGCCAATGAAATTTGATGGGTTGTAAGAGGTATTTATTGCGCATTTTTGACATGCAATTTAGAATTTTGTATTCATTATTGGCGCGCATACAGGTAATGATCTCAATTTTTTTAAAGAAAAAAATAGTACGCCACTGAGACAATTTAAATTGAAAGTCATTTTTGAATTTCTCGGTCAATTTGTGACAAAAAATCTCTTTTGCCTTTTTTAATATGAAGCGCGGTTTTTATGCAAAAAATAAAACATCTTAACGCGTATTTTTCATTTATTTAATACATTATCAGGAACTATCTAATACAATAATATTAACCTAGAACAATAACTGAAAATAACACCAACAAATTTTTAAATAGGCATAAAGCTACAACAAATGTTGAAAATAACCTCCCTCAGACGTGACATGAGAATCAACTCCTCGCATTATTATTGTCTCACAGCCGGATATAATTCGATTCCTCAAGTCATCAACATTTTCGACGAGAGTGGAATAAACTAATGACTTAAAAAAACTCCAAATGCAAAAATCTAGAGGATTTAAATCCGGCGATCGAGCAGGCCAATTTTCCGTACCTCCTCTACCTATTCAATGAATTGGATATACCATTATCTAAGTGATTATGTACATTAATACTAAAATGGACTGGTGCACCATCATGCATAAACCATAAGTGTTGATTCAGCTTTAGAGGAATTTCTTCAAGAACATTTAATTCTTCCGGTACGACATTAAGGTAAGATCCGCCTGTCAGTCTTCGTGGAAGGAAATATGGTCCGAATAAATCATCAATTATTCCAAGCCATAAATTTATTGAAAACTGATGCTGAAATTGAGGTTCAAAGATTCCATGTGGATCTTCCACAGCCCATAAGTGATTGTTATGGAAATCTCGAATACACTGTCTTTCAAAAGTAGGGTAGTCAGTAAAAAAAACGCTATTTAAAAAAATTGGGATTCAAGCGATTTGATAAAGAATCCATTGGCAAAAAATAGGCGCGGAAAAAGTCTCTGGTAGTAGAGCTTGCACAGGTTGAATACGAAACGGATAGAGTTGCTGTTCTTTAGAATTTGAAATATAGTGAAGTTGCAATAATAAATCGGCAATTTTTCGAGTACTTATTTCAGCTGACTCCTCAATTAACTCGAGAACTGCGTCTTCTAGTTGCATAGATCGTATTCTCGAAGGTGCCTGCAGTCAGCCGTTTGTTTCTTAAATATACCATTTTTGCGCAAACGCTGGTGTAGTTGAGCAAATATTATGGGATAGGGTACCCTTCGTCCTGGATACAACTCAGCATACAAGCGTCTAGCTTGCCGACCATTTCCATTACTTCGACCATAAACAAAAAGCGTATCTGACAATTCCGCATTTGTAAAATGTTCCTTTCTTTTCGATAAAAGAAAAAATTATTACTTATTCGTATTTAACAGATAAATGTTGACAGTAGCCTACTAGATAATGTATTAAAGAAATGACAATTACGCGTTAAGATGTTTTATTTTTTTTTTCATAAAAACCGCTCCCCATACGAAAAAAAGGCAAAAGAAATTTGTTGTCACAAATTGAAAGAGGAATTCATGAAAGGCGTAAATTTTTTTTCTTTAAAAAATTGATATCTTTACCCGTATGCGCGCCAATAATTAAGTTTTCATGCAGAATCACCCCCTGAAATTTGTCGCACTTACTAACACCCTGTATATATTACGTTTTTAAATATTTTTTGTGGCGCCATTTTGTTAAACCATTTTTATTTTGATTTGATTTTAGCCATAATTTAAAATAAGTCGGATAATTAAGTTTTACAGTGGCAGGCATCGACATTTTGTTTCGTCATGTTGAATTCGTATATATACATATATATATATATATATATATATATATATATATATATATATATATATATATATATATATATATATATATATATATATATATATATATATATATATATATATATATATATATATATATATATATATATATATATATATATATATATATATATATATATATATATATATATATATATATATATATATATATATATATATATATATATATATATATATATATATATATATATATATATATATATATATATATATATATATATATATATATATATATGTATAATGTTACAGGTAGATTTGTCATATATGTCTGTCAGTACATATGGCAATAAAATTCTGTAAAATAAATCTTCGATTGACACTTCCATTTTTTTTTTAGTATTATATCATTTGTGATATCTAAGTCATTTTAATGTAATTTATAATTAAAAACACTCTTTTATACTATATTTAGGCTTACATTTACCACTGATACCTAAGTTACAGAAATAATGATAGTTTCAGAAATTTCTTGTCATAAATAGCCGGAAGCAAAAGTACAAAATTAGAACCTTATGTGAATTTACTTTATTTTTGATAGAGCCAATGTAATATACTTTCATATTGTACTGTATTATCGTATAATTACTGTTTTATATATAAAATTAACTTTAAGATATTCCAATTAATAGGAATTAACGTTTTTAATATGCTGTGACTCGAAGACTAGGTCAACAAACATATAAGACAAACAAATGAGGGTAAAATCTAAGTAACATATGTTTCTGATAAGATAATCTAATAGAACATTCAAAAATCTACCTGTATTTAGTTTTCTTGCGTTAATATTCTAAGATTCCATTTGTTTATACCAGTTCAGAAGAATTTTGTTGTTTACATGTCAAATAGCATATCACATTTTGTTTGGAAATTTCACAAACACGTAAATTTAAACACAAATGTTTTTTTAATAACTTGGTTCACTATTTTGCATTAATTAGTAAGGTAAATTTGTTTATTATTATATATTTCGAAATCTACAAAGATTTGCTTTGTTATTGTTTATCAGTTGTCGATTTTTACACGAGGTTATGATAGGTCCGTTCAAAACCACATGCTTTCAATCGATAGAATAATGCAGTCGAAATAAGCATAGAAGTGGAAGTATTGTCCCTCTCTTTTTCTTTCTTATTATAAGTCCTATTGAATTGACGTATCGGCGCTATAGCTAATATTACTAATTTAGATGGTTATTCTTTGGTTGGACAAAATACAGGGTAGCTTGGATTAGTTGAGGAGTAATAATATATTTTCATCTCTTTCCAATACCGTGGATATAAAGACTATTTTTGTTATAAACCGAACAGAAATTTGACAAGTTAATACTTAATTTAGGGGATTTATTGTACGAACATTATTTTGTTGATACTGAGAAAAGTTGTTTTTTTCAAATAATGTTTTGGAATGTAGAAAAGGATTTGTAGATTTACCGTGTTTGGTAATATTGTGTGATGGAAACCATTTTGTGTACGTGAGAAGGGCTAAGAAAAAGATCTTTCTTTTTAGCACCAAGTCTCATAAACGACGGAAGTGTCGGATGTTCTGAATTTTTTTTTATTGTTAACTAAATTCCATCTCAAATGGGAGATTAGAAGGATCCGATTTGACGAAGTGAAGTTGAATATTATAGTTTAGTAAATTTTGGGTTTCAACTTTACGGCCTACATGGCGATTTTGTCTTAAATACTTCCACGAGATTTTTCTACATGGGGCAATTCTTGTTTCAGGGTTTTTGTATAAGGTTGAACCTTTGAAGTTCATTGGGATTATTTTGGAACTTTAAAGACAAACCATTAGCAAGGTTTTGGCATGATTTCCTAACTGCTAGTTATTTATGGAATTGGAACTTTTCTTTTGATGGAATAGACATGATGTCTTGGATACGGTCTACGTAGCGGAGCTGTAGGACATAGTGTTCACTGAGGAACACTTGGATGTTACCTGCACCTGCCTTACCACCATTTACAGTCTACACTAGTGACTAGAGTATTCAGCTAAGTAGTGGTATAATATTTGGAAGCTTAACGTATAGTACTATTTCTGTTAATCAAACTGTTTATGCATATTAATTTAATTACTGGTTTCACCTTGTCTAGTATATAGCATACTGTGCAGAATTTCTGTAAGGTGAAACGCAGCCGCCTTCGTAGCGCTACCTAATTACTGCTGTTTCATTGGTAATATCTAAGACATTCAAATCTATGTAATAGACATTTTATAGGTATTTATTGTGCTGCCACTCAGCGTGTGGCTAATCAAAATTTATTTCTTTTTTAATACTTAACTTTAACCATTATCGTTTGTAACATAATTACTTGTTTTTAACTAGAATTAAACTTCAATCATTTAAGGGGGAAAGAAACTTAATGGGATTCTAAATTTGATCTAATTCCAGTTTATATTGTGTAATCCAAATGTTATTAATCTGGAATGGTATAGATAAAGAATAAGCTTCTGGGTTTTGTATTTACGTACCCCAAATGAAATAATTTAGTTGGGATTTCAGTTAGTATAACCTTACAATAAATTTAAACTCTTGTTAGGGAAAACTTAATTCCTTCACTTCTTGTTGGGATGCTATTAAGCTCTCTAGTGGATGGAATTGAGTTAACAATAACTTTTTTTTTGTTCAGTATATTTTCTTTTTTTTTTTTGGGAGGAAAAGTCACTGAATATTATGAATTAACAATAAAAAACATTTATTTCAAACTTGTTTGTTTTCAATTGATCAAGATAAGTCTTTACCTATTGATATTGGTTAGATTCAATGCAACTAATTTTTTTTCCAAGTTTTATTTAACTTAAATTAAAACTTGGTGGCACTCAACTTAAATATTACATCTAAAGTAAGAGATTGTGATATGGAAGTGTAGGTAGAGTAACGAGAAAGAAGAATTCGAACCTACCCGACTAGAGCTAGCAATCGTCATCATTAAGAGATATTATTGGGTCGATATTAGGTGAGTGTATTGCGTCTGGTGACTAACATATCTTACTTATTTACCACCTTCCATCATACTGGTAAATCATAACGTTTCAATTGGGCATCCTTTAAAGGTAGACATGTAGTAAGGTACAAAACCCAAACCTTGATGTTAGCCATAACGCCCTAGATAGACAATGTCCCTCGCTGCTACGTTTAATTAATGAACAAAATAAAAGAATAGATTATTTTTGTGAACCTGTATAGAGTACAAAGAGACGTTATGAATAATATTAGGACTAATTCTTGTATATTTAAGATTTCTCATCTTAACCTTAGATCTGTTTTTACTGGTTTTCAGGAATTTGTAGACCTGGTAAGTGGTAATGATTTTGATGTTATAGCCGTTACCGAGACTTGGTTGAACCCCGATGTTTCATCTGATATGATTGGCCTGAATGGTTATAGGTTTTTTCGACGCGACCGAGTAGTGGGGAGGGGGGGAGGCGTGGGACTCTAAGTCAAAACTACTTTCCAAAGCGAAATTGTAAATTTGGATAACGCAATACATATTGAAGGATTAGAGAATATTTGGGTTAAAATTAAAATAAATAGTAAAGTTACTATAATTGCAGGGGTAGTTTATCGGACGGGAAATAATGTTCCGGAATGTGTGCGGGCTTTTGACAATGTACTGCCTGAGATCTTACTATTGTATGAGTATGTAACTGTCCTAGGAGATTTAAATGTAAACTTTTTAAATTTAGCAAACCCTCTATCACAGTTATTTGATTCTCTAGGTTTTACCCAGGTTATAGATGAACCAACTAGAGTTACGCCCTCTGTCTCTACATTGCTGGATCCTATATTTCTTTACAATTCTGATGTTCTCTCTAGCTCTGGTACAATTACTGCTGAACCCATTAGTGACCATAGATTGACCTATTGTAACCTTGAACTACCAACACTGAGAAATACACAAAAATTTGTAACGTTTCGCAGCTATCGTGATTTTAATCAGGAGCTCTTTTATGAGGACTTGTGTGATATACCATGGGATGATATTTATTATGAAACGGATATAGATAACAAGGTAAATTTTCTGTCATCACATTTATCCTCCCTTTTTAACTATCGTGTACCCCTCAAAACCGTACGAGTGAACAAGCCACCTGCACCATGGATTACACCTACGCTAAGGCAAATCATGAAAGAGCGTGACAAAGCAAAGTCTAGGTATAGAATCAATAAGACCCCTGAGTCCTGGGATGCATACAAGCGGCTTCGGAACTTTACTCTTGCATCTGTTTGTAGATGGGTTACCTAGAATTTCTACAGCGTGACCGGAATATGGGACGTCTCTGGAAGGGCCTCAGACAGATGAATGTGTATGCTGGGGCAGAGTCAAAAGGTGGCTGCATTTCTCCTGATCAAATGAAGCCAGATGTAGTAAATGACTATTTCATGAGTGTGTTTCAAAAAACAAACAACTGCAATGATAGAAAGGTATTTTATGAAGCTAATAAATATAATGCTGATATAAAATTTTGTTTTACTCTGGTCGAGCCTGAGACTATTTGGAATCATGTTTATGGTATCAATTCCAATGCAGCTGGATGTGATGATCTCACCCTTTTTATGATTAAGCTTAGTCTACCCATAATATTGAATCCCTTGACTCACATAATTAATTCCTGCATTGAATGTGGCTACTTTCCCAGATACTGGCGGCAATCTATAGTTTGTCCTGTACCCAAGGTTAAAAATCCGACTAATGCTGGTGACTTACGACCAATTAGCCTTCTTCCTGTCCTTTCCAAAGTACTTGAAAGGACTGTTCATAAACAGGTCCTGTGTTATCTTAAAAATAATAGTCTACTTCCTATACATCAATCGGGTTTCAGGGAAGGCCATAGCACTACATCTGCTTTGCTTAATTTAATTGATAACGCCATTAGGGCTTTGGACAAAAGCATGGCGGTCATTTCAGTCTCACTTGATTATTCTAAAGCATTTGATGTTTTAGATCACGACTTGCTCTGCGCAAAGCTGGAGTATTTGGGGTTTGATGAGGTATCAGTCTCCTTTTTTAGATCATACCTTTGTGAGAGACACCAGACGGTGCGAATTGGTAATGAATATTCCTCAACGAGAAGAATATTGTCCGGCGTTCCTCAGGGGTCCATAATTGGGCCACTTTTATTTTTAGTCTACACTTTTGACATTTTCCAGACAGCTGCCAATTCGCATGTACAGGCATATGCTGATGACACTCAGTTACTCCATTGCTTTGATCCCGATGAACCAAATCTTGCCACTACCTCTCTCAATGCTGATCTTGAAGCGATACTTACCTACTCTAAAGACCATAACTTAAAGATCAATCCAAATAAGACTGAGGTCCTTTTATTTTGCTCAGAGAGGCGGCGGCAAAGATTGGAACAACAAATTAACCTTAGGCTGGATGGTGTTGATCTACACTTTACAGGATGTGCCACAAATTTGGGGTTGTGTATTGATGTTGGTTTAAGGTTTAGGACACATGTTGGGAAGCTCCTGCAGAGAAGTTATGCGAGGATGAAGGTCCTATATGCAAACAGGTATATACTCAATTTCAAAATAAGAAAAAAACTCTGTGAATCTTTGATCTTGCCGATATACTACTACTGCAATATAGTTTATTTTTTATGTTTAGATAAGGTTACTAAAAACCGCCTGCAAATTGTTCAGAATACATGTTGTCGTTTTATTTTTAATCTTAGGAAATACGACCACATATCAGCTAAAATAAATGAGCTTAGATGGTTAAATATGTCCAATACAGTAAAACTTCATTTTATTGTTTTCCTGGTAAAATTGCTGCGCAATGATGGACCAATTTACCTAAAAGAAAAACTTATTTTTCGTTCGGCTATTCACGACCGTAACCTGAGAAATCGGGAATTTCTCACTATGCCACAACACCAGTCTACATTATTCCAACGTAGCTTTACTTATAATGCTGTTTCGCTTTTTAATTCTTTGGATCAAGAGTTAAGACTTTGTAATATTAATACCTTAAGACATAAATATAAATCCTACTTGTTGGGTCTTCAGACTGTATAGACATTGTATGTTGTTCTCCAATAGGTATTTAGTTAACTCCAAGTAAATTAAACGATTTATTAAAATCGGATTAGAATCTATTTGTGGTATTAGGTATATAGAATTATAATTAATGTGCAATAAGTTTAGCTGCTTTGGGCAGGGTTGGAGTGGTTAAGTGTAAGAGTAACCTATGGTTAAACTTCGCCGCTCCAACCCTGTAAACTGCATATCTCTGTGTAGGTTTATGGATATTTATTTATTTATTTCCTGTTCATGTATGCATTAATAAAGACGATATTTATTTAATTATTTATTTATTTATTTATTTATATATATATATATATATATATATATATATATTGTATGTGTATATATATATATCTTATCTTATTTTCTTGAGTCTAGGTTAATAATAAAACGCAATTTTTCACACCAAGTTCATATCATGATTGTCAGATATTAATACAAATATTATACTTTAGAATTAGTGTATCTTCGAAAAAAATCACACCAGCAAGAGAATTTTTATACATGCTATATAGGGCTTAAATATTAAAACTATATTTAAGCCGACATCTTAAAAAACAATGTTTCGAACAAAATTACGCTCAGTCAAATCATTACAAAAGTTTTTTTTGTTTATTATTCGAGACATTTTAACGCATACTTTCGATTTATGTAATTGAAAGCAAAATGCCAATCTAACCTATTCTACAAGTGGTTATTTTCCTATTTTTATATGTTTATTTTGTCAAAATTAATATAAATATTAAATATAATAGAATATACTCACAGACAGCGGTAGCGAGTTTTCTAACATTTGTCCGATTCATCTTTTCAGATTTGAGTAGGTAGTCTCCAAGCTGTGAAAAAACGTAGGCCCAAAGCATTCTTCCAACATGAGGAAGACCAGAAAGCACACCAGTCTGTAAAATAAATTTTAAAAATAGGAACCACGTTAATTACCTAATCAAATATACATAAAAAGTTATTAATAAGGAGAAAGAAAATTAAAAAACTTAAATTAACAATATCGTTACCAGTGCTAATCAATACATACTTAGGATATTTTCAATTTTAAGTACTAAAACTATTCTTTTAAAATTATAAAAGATCTTACCGAGCCGTGCCCATGGCTTGTAATTTGTATAATGGAGATGTTATTTAGACTAATAAAAGATTTATTTGCTGCTTTATTGCTAGGAATAAAACACTGAAAGCTAGATTTAAAATAGAAGAAATCCCTAACAGAAAATATATCGTGTTTAATTAGTGTAAGATAAACTTACTACTTTAATTATTGAATTAGGTTCGTATTATGAGAACACTTTACTGTCTTAATATATACAATTAAATGTCTGATTTTAGTAAGAATATTATGTAAGGGCAATGTATTTATAAATATTTTTGCACTCAGTGTTTAGAAAGATCGCTACTATCTATATTTTTATAATTAACCTTCATGCTTTAAAATAACTAGAAAAAAAATAGAGACAAAATATGGCATATGATAAGCCTAGGAGGAATTGACTGTCTTCATAACAGAATTATCGTTGATTTATTAATTTTTCTCTAAAGATAAATGTTGCAAATTTATGAAATTATTAATTTCTAAATATGCGACACCTTGTGTGATGTTTCTAAAGTTTCAACCATTCCAATGCGCAATTGCTTCTCAAAGTTTCGGCTTTATTCTAATAAGACATGACAGAGATGAGACTGTAAGAATTTTGCAATATTCTATAACAAACTAAAAATCCTCATTTTCTTGTATTTATTTTTTTTAATTCAGTGTTCAGAATTTACAGCTTCGTATTTTTTAGGTTTTGGCAACGGCGTTAGACTTGTTGTCGAAACCTCGTACTTCTGGATCCAACAACCTAGATTTTCTATTAATCGCTGCCCATTTGATAATGGTAAACAAATATGGGTTGCTTGTAGCTAAATACTGTGTAAATAAATCTTGTTTTTAGTCGAACAAAATATGCAAAAAAGGAAGATAGAGGTTTTGAAGTTCGTCTCCTGTTCAGTGCATGCTTCCAAGGGGAAGCTCTAGATGACTCTTTCTCAGAACTCAGATCACAAAACTGCCGCTGGTGGTGTGACGAGAATTCTTATTTTCTCATAGGATGTGGCAATCGATCCTCATTTAAAACAAATGTTTGCTGTGGTATTCTGGATAACCAAATAATAGAGCCGTATTTCATTCGTGAACATTTGACAAGCCAAACTTAGTTGTATTTTTCTTATATACTCAATTGTTAGAATTTGTTGCAGAATTGCCATTAAATATCAGGTGTTTACTTTGGTACCAACACGATGGAGCACCATGTCATAGTACACAGAGAGTTTCCAATTTTTACAATGGACTTTTTCAAATCTCTGTATAGGAAGGTATTCTGCAGTCCGGTGGCCAGCCAGGTCTCCTGACCTAACCCTGTTAGACTTGTTCTGTTGGGGACTGTTAAAAGAAAACGTTTATCTTCACAGGCCATTCCGAAACGTCAACAGAAACAGTCATCAGGTAGTGTGTACAAGAAATTACGCTAGCTATAGTAAGAGCGGCAATAGCAGAGTTCAGTAGAAGAACCATAATTTGCATGGAACGGGATGACGCTGGCGTAGAAGTATAATTTGTTCATTGTTCATTTTTAGTTGATTTTTTTTATACGAAAATGTTAAATAAAACTTTGTATACCTCGTATATAGCATTCAGATTTGAATTTCTTTATGGAATCTACTATTTTATCACACCTCGGAATACCCATAATAATTCTCTTATGACATTTTGCTCTAAAACCGAACTTATGGGTAGTTTTCTCTTCAGGCAATTTTAGATTTTTGGAAACCCTGTACAATTTAGTTTTATAGTTCCAATAACATTTTCGGAGGAAGCAGAACTTTTCACGAAAACTAACATTTTTCATAAAAGAAAAATAAAAAGTTTTCCATTTGTTTAGAACTATATATATATATATATATATATATATATATATATATATATATATATATATATATATATATACATCATAACTATTCATACACTTGTATTATTTTTAAATAAATGTCGTTAATGTTGACTATATCATGTTGCTAAATCATGTTGTATATTTTTTGTGTAGTTTATGTATATACGACATCGTATTTGCTTTTACATTTAATAATAATATGTTTTAGTTTTTTTTAAGAGTTTTTATTAAAATATTATAATTCACGTCATGCAAAAGTATGCATCTATGTTGTAGTTTCAAAATGTCTATATATTAATCATAGCTAGCCAAGATTAAACAAATGAAGGCAAAACAGAATAGAAAAGTCAGTTTTCGAGCTCTGCGTTACAGAAATCATTTTTACTGGAGTTTACAAGATAATACAAAACAAAAAGAAAACACAGTTGAAGAGAAAAAAATTATTATCAGATTTTACAATGAAGAAAATTCATATAGAAATATTGGGAAAATAGTAAACAGGATCTTTGCAACAACGTATATTATCTATAAGTTTAAAAATGTAAACTTTGTCGTTAATGTTAATGGCAGCCCAAAAAGCTAACAGAGTGAGAGGAAAGAAAAATAGTGCAACAAGTAAGTCAAAAGCTAAAAATTAGTGCTGTTCAACTAACTGTAGAATTAAGTACAGCTTTCAATAAAAATGTGAGCCCTGATGCAGTTCGCAGAACAACGTCTGGTTATAGACAATATCTTACGAGAAAAAAGCCGTTCATTAATAAAATTGGCAGGCAAAACAGATTAATTTCTCTAAAGAACATTTAAATGCTTCACCTGAGTTTTGGAAAAATGTTATTTTTGAGATGTGAGATGGACGTTACTTAGTATGGAGAAAGGCAGAAGAAGCTTTAAAAAAAGAAAATCTTCGAAGCGCTGTTAAACGTGGAGGTGGAGGATCAGTAATGGTATGCGTATATGGCGGTAGATGGGACAGGCAACTTAGCCATAATTTCAGGCATTATGAAAAAAATGGTCTATATTAATATTTAAAAAAACGTAATTCAAAGTGCTGAGAAATTAAGATACGTAATAGTTTTATATTTTATCGAGACAACGGTCCCAAACTTACGGCCACTCCTATTTGAGAAAGGCTCATAATGTATCATATATATATATATATATATATATATATATATATATATATATATATATATATATATATATATATATATATATATATATATATATATATATATATATATATATATATATATATATATATATATATATATATATATATATATATATATATATATATATATATATATATATATATATATATATATATATATATATATATATATATATATATATATATATATATATATATATATATATATATATATATATATAATCAGCATACAAAACAATCAACAACATCATTGATAAACAAACTAACTAGTAAAGGGACGAGGTGTGCGCCCTGAGGAACTCCCGAGGTAACCGGGAATGGATCCGAAAAAAATGTATTTTTTATTTTCACAACCTGCGTTCTGTTAGTCCAATAGGAAGTAATCCAGCTTATCAGATTGCCACCCATAGCATAGTTAATAAGTTTGCTTATTAGTAGACTGAAGTCAACCTTATCAAAAGCCTTGGAACAGTCTGTGTATCTAGCATCTACAGAATGTCCTCCATCCACGGCATCTGAGATTAAGTTTTGGTAACTGAGAAGGTTTGTGGTAACAGACCTACCAAAGATAAAACCATGTTGATTGGTGCTTACAACATTTTTAAAATGATTTGTTAAATAATCATTGACAATAGACTCAAATATTTTAGGAATAAGAGATATATGAGAAATTGGTCTGTAGTTTTCTACCTCTTTCAGCAAAAATTGTTCTTCTCAGAACGAGAGTGATGAACGGATGTACACCCGGAATGAAAACACATCATATTTTTTCATCCGTGCAGGATTACGAATCAACATATATATATAATATATATATATATATATATATATATATATATATATATTACCTATTTTCCTCATCGACTTAGTCCAACGGCATGACAGCGATAAGCCTATTTGGAGCAGATACCACGGTAGCCGAATGGCTCCTTGGTTCTGAAACAAACAGTGCGTCATAACTTGGTCGTTTCTTAACACAATAGTGAGTATTTTCCTTATCTTTAGTTCTTTCGAATAAACTTTTTTACGACCAAGCACCGCACAGAAATTGATACTTCTGTTCTCTTTTATATTGCACAGATGTGTCGTCTTATGCTCCCAAGTAAGTCGCATATAAAGCGATTTAGTGGCCCATGGTATTTACAGATGGCGCCACCGGTTGCCTATTTTCCTCGTCGACTTTTAAAGTCGAACGACATGTCACCTTGTTTCTTTTGGTGTTTGGGTATTTCGATCTTAATACTGACGCCTATATACTCTGTGTCCGAGATAAGGAGGGCCACTATGGGGATTTTGGAAACGGTAAGAGATACAACTTTGGTTAAATGGGAGAAAAGTTGCGTAATCAAGGGTCTAAGAAAATGGCGTTTTCAAATTCCTGAAACATTTTTCGGATTTTGAGATATTTTGAAAAAATTGGATTTTTTGATTTTACGAACTATTTTTTTCTGGCGTTATTATTTGCCCTAGAGCGAAACCAATAACAATTCTCCACAGCAACTTTTAATGCTCTTTAGGACGACGTTATTAGTTTCTTAATCTGACGTTTCGTTTTTGTGGGACCATCATCAACTTCATTTTTTTAAATACGGCCCTGATATTCTGATATCAGATTCTGAAAGCCCTTTCTATTTCGAATTCAACGATGTATAACACTTTATGGTTTAATTGCGTTTTAGTCTTTTTTTCTTGCCTTACACAAGAAAATTCCTATTACGGACCTGTACACACCAATACACATATGAAAACCGAAATAGTATTGACGACTTGACTTTTTTTTTAATGTAGATTAGTTTTAGGCCAATAATGGACATTTCATCTAATATAAAAACATCATTTTATTCGTAATCATACAGTCATATGAAAAATTCAAATTCTGCAGGTATTTTCTCGTGTACCATTCGCAGTATGAACGACGATAATTTTCCAAATACATACATACGCAAAAATTAATTAATAGAAGACATGACTAATTATTGCGCACTAAATTACACAGTAAGCAAATGTGTCAAAAAATCAACGTTACTGACAATTATTAAAGAAAAGCAGGCTCCGGAAAACAAATGAATGTGTTGATGGCCTATTATACATTTGAATTGTCAGCTAACGTTGATTGTTTGACACATTAGCTTACTGTGTAATTTAGTGCGCAATAATTAGTCATTTCTTCTATTAATTATGTTTTCTAACGAAGAAAAGTTTGACATGGTGGCGTGTTTCATTTCATCCAACAGAAATTGTTCTGTTGCGGAGCGTTTGTATTTGCAAAAATATCCCGAAAGAAGACAGCCAAATCAAAGGACCTTTAGCAAATTAGTGGCAAACCTTAAAGCATATGGTTCTTTCAAAAAACCTGTAGTTTCGCGACAAAAGAAGAGCAATGAAGAAACAGTACATAATGTTTTGTTAGCGGTCACTGAAAATCCCTGTACATCAGTCCGATTGGTCGAACGAAATGTTGGTATACCAAAATCAACGACGCATTGTATTTTACAAAAACAAAAGTTCCATCCGTATAAGTACAGAATTTGTCATGGACTTCGACCAGGCGATTTAGAGCGACGTCGCTCATTCTGTGAATGGTACACAAGAAAATGCCAGGAGAATATGTATTTTCCATATTACATAATATGGTCTGATGAAAGTATGGTTACGAATAACGGTATTTTCAATAGACGAAATGTTCATTATTGGTCTGAAACCAATCCACGTTTAAACAAAACGTCGAGGCACCAACACCGCTTTGGTTTTAATATGTGGGCTGGTATTATTGGCACAAGGATTGTAGGACCATTTATTTACAACCACAACCTGACATCAGAGCGTTACCTACATTTGCTGCAAAATGATTTAGAGGATGCTCTCGATAATATGCCTCTGGCGACAGTTCGCAACTGTTGGATGCAGCAAGATGGTGCACCTGCACATAATTCCAGAGCCGTTCGAGCATATCTATCCATGAGATTTCCAGAGAAGGTGATTAGCACGCATTCGGAAACACCCTGGCCAGCGCGTTCACCCGATATAACCCCGCTTGATTTTTTCGTATGGGGGTTCGTTAAGAATCATGTTTATCAGCGAAATTTTGCTACAGAACAAGAACTGAGGGGTTAGTTTTGGAAGCCTTTGCTAATATTACTCCACAAATTTTGGCTAGGGTGTTAGAATCAACGGTTAGAAGGTGCTATCTATGCTTAGAAAACGACGGAAATCTTTTTGAACATTTAATATAAATTTAGTTGTTTTGTTCGTATTCCCTTGTTGTTGCTTTTTAATTTTTAGATCTTCTGCTAAATTAATTGTATTTGATCTTTGTTTATTCTATTAAATTAGTGCATCAATTCAACCACTAGATTATTATTAAACACCTAAATGACATAAAGTGTCATATGTTATGGCTAATTGTTTATTCTTTGAAATTAAACTAAACTGAACTTAACTAAACTATGTACAGGTCCGTAATAGGAATTTTCTTGTGTAAGGCAAGAAAAAAGACTAAAACGCATTTAAACCATAAAGTGTTATACATCGTTGAATTCGAAATAGAAAGGGCTTTCAGAATCTGATATCAGAATATCAGGGCCGTATTTAAAAAAATGAAGTTGATGATGGTCCCACAAAAACGAAACGTCAGATTAAGAAACTAATAACGTCGTCCTAAAGAGCATTAAAAGTTGCTGTGGAGAAGTGTTATTGGTTTCGCTCTAGGGCAAATAATAACGCCAGAAAAAAATAGTTCGTAAAATCAAAAAATCCAATTTTTTCAAAATATCTCAAAATCCGAAAAATGTTTCAGGAATTTGAAAACGCCATTTTCTTAGACCCTTGATTACGCAACTTTTCTCCCATTTAACCAAAGTTGTATCTCTTACCGTTTCCAAAATCCCCATAGTGGCCCTCCTTATCTCGGACACAGAGTATATATATATATATATATATATATATATATATATATATATATATATATATACGTCTGTATACATTGGACAAACAACACAATACCTACAAAATCGCATAAATGGCTACAAGTATGACAAGAACAATAAAACAGCTAACAAATCACGAGACCCAAACCTCCCATAAATTTAATTTTAAAGAAACAAAAATCTTAAAAACTGAGCCAAATCAGAGGGAATTCCTAGAAAAGTTATACATAAAAAAAATAAAAATTCTATAAATGACAAATCTGACATAAAAAACTTAAGTAAAATTTATTACAACGTTATTAATTAATACCCCACCTACTAAAATCAAAATAAATATATATATATTATTCCACCAGTATATGTTATCGTTATCAATATTTAATAGGAAAAAAAAGGCTAAGGTAGAAATAAGAATAATATGAGATTCGACTAGTCAGTTTATATTTTAAAATACATGTGAGCACTGTGTCCGTTCTATGTTATAAATACTGTGCCCATCTTTGTTTTGAAACTATATACATGTTGTATTAAATGTTAGTTTATTATATTAATAGAGCACAACGATGAAACCACTAGGATTTTTAAGTAGTTACTTCATTAGGTGAGTCGAACTTAACGCATATTTTAAACTTCTCAAAAAAAAAACTTAATTAATCAATTGTTGTAGCACTGGTGAAGACTAGATTCTAGTCGAAACGTTTGGTAATATATAAGAATCTCTACACTTATATGATGTCTTAAATACCTTCCATTTAAGAACCAAATACCCAAGAAACTCTACTTTAAGTATATATATATATATATATATATATATATATATATATATATATATATATATATATATATATATAAACATGATAGTTTGTAAGTTAAAATATTTTTTATACTTTCTCCTTTAAGAAGTTACAAAATTTCTAATCTCAATATCTGAAAAGACATTACGGTAATTTTCTAATATTACTGAACGAAATGTACAATAAAATTACTCCAAGAAAGCTACAACTTTTTTAAGGCAGCATTGTTAGACAAGTTTTAATTTCCTTTGCATGTTAACAAGGTTGTTAAAATTAACGACAAGTTTAATGAATATTAGATTTAGCGTCTTGTAATCTAATAGATTTATGCTAGACATTATTTCCAGGCAAGGAGAGAGGAAGACGCTAGCTAGCCTTAAAAGAAGATATTTGTTTAATCCCCACATTGGGGCTTAGTATTTCACAATGATGTATTTTAAAGGATTGTTTTAATTTAAAACTAAACTCAAAATTATGAATGGTGGTGATATTGTTTCAAAGTCTGCCAAAAAATATTATTTTAATTCGCTGCCAAAAATTGACGATAACCTTTGTAATGCCTCGCAAAGGACAAACCCACTCTAACGATTTGTAATTTGGGTTTTTGTTTTTAGACAATTAGAGAATAAGATTTAGAATGTACCTCAAATTTCTGATAACTGTCTCAAAAGAAACAAGGCTAAGGAGAGTTTATTTCGTAATAGCTCAATATATCTGTGCCAGGATAAAGAATCATCATGGTGAAATCAATTTATCGGAAACATGTTTGATAATTTGATTTGTAATTAATGAGTTTTTATAAAACCTTATGAGTAAGTACTTCAACTGGTCACTAATAGGCATACGAAATTGTTAGTCTTTGTCTGTAATAAAACTGAAATTTAATTTGGAAATTGAATTCAAAAACAATTGCCAAACTGAAAAACATAATAAAATTACTTCATATTTATTTCAAATTACCATGTCAAATTTGAACAATATTTTTTCGGAAAAACTGCTAGTCATGTCAAGTAATTTTTTCACTTGAAAATTAAATATGACCTACGAATTTTTGTCAGTGATTGGTCAAAACTGATAGAAAAAACTAATCGCTGTAAAAAACGATGCACATTTATATCGATATCAAAGTGACAAAAACGCAATATTCAAAAATCTATTTTATTACAGGAGTTGGATTTATCTTTCTAAAACACCCTCTATTTCATTACCGGCTCTGTAGAAATAATTATCATTCTAACCTTGTTCCTGAAGACGCGGTTTACCTTATACTCCGGGGACATTATTATATCACATGCATCGAAGCACTTACCGCCCTTATATTCCATCCGTGTATAAACTTAAAGTAGGTTGGGGCTTGTGTCATTAACGTAAACAGACCCCACAAGCCGCCCCACTGGGCCAGAATGTTCATCCAGACGTAGGGGTCCCGAAGTATGTTAGACCAGGGAACAGGTGCCTGGAAAATTTCAAATAAAATTTAATGAACAATTTGCAATTCGTCGAATATTTTGAAAAATTTAAAAAAGTTAAATCATAAGAAAGAGACAACGATATATCGTTTACGAAGTGCTGTACTGTCACCTGTATTAGAATGTGCGTTCAGTATAATAAGGGCATAACGAGCAGGCTATTATAATTAGGCTGCGATATAGTTAATAATTTAAAAGTAAACATTAAACATACCATTCTCATTTAATATTTGTACAAATCAAATATTTTAATGATTATCTTACAGTGCAGAAAGTAAAAGTTTATGGCACGCTGAATGAAGATATTACAACCAAGCGTAGCCGAGGCTGAGTGCCATAAACACACTTTTAGCACGTGTTGCATACAACATTTTTTTCTACGATCGTCATTCATTAAAGTGAAAAACAGAAAAAGTGTAAAGATTTAAGGTCCGACTAATTTATTATTGGCAAATAACATCATTATGTCAAAGTCAGATAAATTATTAAATTTTGCTGCCTATACACAATTTAAGATAGAAATGTCTGATAGTGAAGGAAATGATAAACTGTATAATACCTCTTCTGAGATACTGAATGTGGCGAAAGAAGCTAGGCTAGAATTGTTGCCACAAAATCAAAAAAGAAATATGAAAATGTTTCAAGAAGTTTAAGGAATGTTGTCAACGGAATACGGCAAATCATATTTTAGAAAACATTATGCTAGCCTATTTTCACAGAGAGGAGAAAATTCTCAAACTCAATCATAAAAGCCACGTTAGCAGTCAAAAAAAAAAGATCGATAATAGAAAATATTCAAAATTAATAGCGTTTTTGAAAGAAAAATCCGGTTGATATCGTGCACAAAATACAAAATATTTACTAGAGAACAGATATTTAAGTTTTTAAAAGAAGCTCGCTATGAAAATTTTTTATTTTTAAAAGTTGTTGCCATTATCGCTATTGTTGGAAAGACGTTGTTTCGTCGTGACCAATGGAAAATCACAAAAATTCAACTTCTAAATATTTGCCAAAATTGTGTGGGCTCTCATTTAGTAACTGTTTCTCATGAACGCTTTTACGGTAACTATCGCAAGCCAGATTGTGGGAGTTGAAATATACCATCTACAAGAGAACAATATCTTCATTTGGAGAATCGAACAGATGAATCGGACTTTCTACACTAAGCGAACGAATTAACGAATAGTGAGCAGCAGGCTTAATGAACTAACAGGTAACAATTTGGTAGAAACATATTGGGGCTTAAAACTTATTGTAAAAAAGCTACTTAGTCATTTGATATCAACTTTTGCATAAAAATAACATCATATATAAACATTGATATATAAATAAATAGGTAAAATGTTGATACGAATTCAATATGAAGGAGCAAAATTGTGGCCTAATAAACTATTTTATATATTAAAAAACTAACTTGTCTAATGTTTGTATAATTGACCCAGTTGACTGTGTTCAAAATTGTAGTGTATTTTTATTTGCTGACGACTTTTATTATTTGCCTGTTAATTCAAGATGATATTAATCGGTTGCTTCTACTTTGGTGTACTGTGAACCGTTTGTTCTTTAATATTACTAAAAGTAGATTAATGCAATTTTACTGAATAAAGACAACTGTGCCATTATATTACAGAATTAGTTACATTTATGTAGGGAAGGTAAATGTTATCAAGGACCTAGGTGTTTATTTTGAGAAAGAAATGACATTTGCTTATTACATGAATATTTTTATTAATAGATCAATGAAAATTCTTGGGTTTATCGTACTTTGAACGATTTTGGCAACATAAATTGCTCCAAGGTGTTATATTGTGCTTTGTGAGGTCAATTTTAGAGGATCCTTGTCCTGTGTGGTCTCCTTAATACAGGGTTTAACAGTTGGAAAGAGTGCAAAGAACGGTTCTGAGATTGATAGGATATAAAATTAATATTAAGGTTGAATATATTAATTATATTGATATTCAGTTGCTGCTAAATTTGAATTCGTTAGAATATAGATGGACAATTCAAGATTTATGTACAATATATAAAATAATAAAATCAATTATTAATTGCCCAGAAAATATCATTTTCAGTTTTATCAATTATTTCATGTACCTTTCCATCGGACTAGTATGGTACTTCATGTTCAAACACTAGGTTCTGTAATATGGAAAATACTTGTTCTGGTAGTAATAAAATAGATTTTTTTTTTTCAATATAAGTTTTAACTCCTTTAAAACACAAAAAGAAAGAGAGGTTAGGGTGAGTAAATTGTAAAAATATAAAATATAATTAGTTAACTAGAATTGCCTTCAAATTTTTCATAAAAATTACATCTGATTTAAGAATGGAGGAACAAAAAGATGGCTTAAAATTAAAAAAAAGTGCTTTATCAAACTTATTTCTTTAGCACAAAAAGTAATTGTGACAGCTGGTTCAACTGTCAAACATTTTGGTACCAAGAGTCCTTGAAAAAACAAAATCGCAGACAAAAAACAATCCAAACAGCCAAAAGTACTACTTCAAGTGTGAACAACATAGCGATGAACTTACGAAACATTTGAAAAATGGTTGTAAAAAAAGTATTTCTGTTAAAATTAAAAGTTAGAATTTAATACGGGGGAACAGAATGCGGGCCTAGTAAAATGTTTTAAGAAACTTAAAAAACTACTTATCAAAATTGATTAAAATGGATTAAAATTTAACACAAAAAGTAAGTGTGACATATGGATAAACTGGTAAAATTTTGGTACTTATCCAATGGTTTAAAAGATCAGTGAAAAGGACTAGTAAGCAATTAACTTCAAATTTTACACAAAAATTAAATGTAAAATATAGAGAACCTGTTTGAATTAAATGTGATGGAACAAAATGGCGGTCTTATAAAACTTTAGAAAAATTGTTTAAAAACCACTTCTTTATCTGACTTCAAAATTTCTAGAAAGAAAGAAAGAAAAGTTTCAAGAAAATAACGATGAACTGTTAAAATTTTTGAGTCAAATATTAACGGAACAAGATGGCAGTTTATCAAAATTAAAAAATATGTATCAGCCTTTGTACGTAATACCTTCTATCAAGAAAAACAGAGAATTAACACGTTTTATTCATAAAATTCATAATAATTCATAAAAAATTTATATAGTTAAGAGATATAAAAGAGATAAAAATGTGGAAACAAAAAATAAAAATAGTAAAAAGTAGTAAAAAAACAGATAAAATATGTAAGTGAAATAAAAAAGTAAAAAATATAAGAAAGACAATAGTAAATATACAAACATATGATACCACGTACATAAAAACGTTATTAGCATTTTCTCCTATATATATATATATATATATATATATATATATATATATATATATATATATATATCACTACTGTCGTTCTGAAAAGAACAGTTTTGCTAACTGCAAAACTGTTCTTTTCAGAACGACAGTAGTGAACGGATGTACACCCGGAATGAAAACACATTATATATATATATATATATATATATATATATATATATATATATATAATATATACATATATACGATAAATAGGTAGGACGATGCCGATATCCAACAGTAGGGGAGAAAATGCTAATAACGGTTTTATGTACTATCAATACAATTAATTTTAGGTACCGAACTGGTGAGTGAGAAACTCTGCTTTGATATTAGATTTGCTTTCTTTAATTAATTAATTAAACTTTTTATCAATCTTTATTTTCTTTATTTACTTGATTTTACTATTCAATTTAACTTTTTGTAACTATATAGTGAAGGTGTAAGGGTGTTGCTTTTGTCGACTGAAGAGGAACTACCCTTATCTATATATATATATATATATATATATATATATATATATATTATATTTTATATATATATATATATATATATATATATATATATATATATATATATATATATATATATATATATATAAAAATATATATATATATATATATATATATATATATATATATATATATATATATATATATATATATATATACATTATGGATACTTTACTCAAGGCTCCTTCTCCGTGTATATGAGACAGCTTTCGTTTTCTTCTGTTTTTTTTACATGTATTTATTTAAATCAATTTATACCTTTTTGTTCTTCTTTGCGTTAAGATAAAAACAACATTTTAAAATAATTATATTATTATTATTAATTATATTATATGAAAGCAAATTTAAATGACTTTAGCAATTTATATTTTAATTATATGGCTGCTATTTCGTAACCACTTTTTGGCTTCAATATGTGTGTACCTATTTGAAAACAACTACGTTAATTTAAAAGCCACTTAATACGATGGTAAATTAAAGCTTAGGAAAGGGACCAACATTTTCCGATTAAAATTTATATTGACGTCAATATTTTATAAAAGCTGTCATTTATGTCGGTGCAATATATTCGTTTTAGCATTCAGGCTAAGTAAATACTAATAAACAAAATTTATAATAGTATTGTATTATAGAGTTAATAGAAAATTTAATGGATTCTTCTGAAATAATATTTCTTGTTAGGCCATTTTTGTCGTAGTAATTAACTTAATTGACACATAAATAATACCCAGCTTCTAATAAAAGCAGTAAATTTTGATTTCTAATAGCTTAATCAGAATCATCGACGTTTTCTATCCGCAAAAACTCCTGATTAACTGGGAAAAACGGAAGCGGGATATCCTAAAAGGTGCGGGCATCATTCTCTCACGTCAATGGCTTTATTTTAAATTGCAATGGGATCATACACAATCGTAGCAGATAATGTTGCCTTACGTCCGTCCTGATTTGATCAAATGGGATTTTTGTTCATTAATTCATAGACATAATAAATGTGTTTGAACAAAATTTATACTTGCTAATAATATTAAAATTAAATTTTGAGGTTTTTTTTAAATATTGTAATAATAACCTCTGTAATATTATATGAAGTAGATGTAATTATTATCAATAAATAATTATTAAAATAACCTGTTTTGTTTTTAAATACAATGTCATTGCTGCCAACCGGCAACATCGTCGCATTTTTGTGAATTGTCAGTGAACAAAGCAGTGTTGTGTTGATTCATAGTATTGTTTTTGGGCGATTTTTTGAGTTTTTTACTTATTTTGATAATTCTTGTGCAAGTTCTTGGATATCATGATGCGTAAGTGCAAAGTATGCATACTTAGACTATATAACTCCTAACGTTTCTTTTCTCGGGTAAGTCAAAATGTTGTTGTTTTGGTGTATATATTTCTATCCTCCATGCCTGTTTAAAACATCCACAGATGCACCAGCGTCGGCTTATTAAGAGGCAGATGTTCGTCAAAAACAATGTCCAGTACTAGCTGCGTGGTCATTGATCTTTTTGGTAACGAACGAAAAATCGCAAATTAGGAGTCTCAGCTTTCCTTACAGTCACGTACTTGCGGCAGATTTCAGTAAAGTTGATAGTATTGCTACCTGAATTTTAACAATGAAATTTCTATCAATTTTGTTTTTGATATTTTTAATATTAATCGTAATTGAGAGATCCAAATCCGTTACATCTTCCACCGTCAACTCAACTAACTGCTTTATTCTACAGACATCTTCTACCCCAAAAATAAGGGCTACCTTCATCATTAAAAACTGGTTGTCTGGGGCATTCATTAAAAATTCACCAACCTAGTTTGGCTTACAGCACAATCTTACAAATATACGCTTCATATATTTTCCTTGATTGGGACGGCAAAATATCTCCTAGCATCTCTTCAGCTGCTTTTCTTAAATCAAAAGTTTCCATTTCGATTTATAATCACAAAATTTATGACACTGACAGCTTGTTTATTTAGGTTGTAACTACTTGACTTTAATATTTCAAAGCACACTAATCAAATTTGTATCTACTACCTGCAATAATTTGTCATATTATCAGGTGTTTAAAATTTGCACCTATACATTACATTATTTAGTAATATTGTTCCCGATAGTGCAAAAATAATGTATATATCGTGGGTCTAAAGTGACTTAATCCTTTGAATGGTTTGCGGGATTAAATGTATTATGTACTATAAATATAATATAATATATATAATTTGTACTATATATAACAACAAGTTCATTAAAGGTGAGGAAACATAGGAAACTTGCTATTCAGGTGTAAAAAAATTACCAAACCCAACTATAGTTGAAGGTTTATAGAGCCGAATGGAACAACTTTGCTTTTCATTGGATTTCGCATCTTATAATATATAATATTATGAAATACAAGACCCTCTGGTACCTAGGGACAATTTACACTTTAATTGAATTCTGTTGATTTGGAAACATATTAAAAACTGAAGAAAAACGCCAATAGGTCCGAAACGATCATAATACGTAGTATGTCCTATTTTAAATAAGAGAGTTTATACCAGCCCTAGAAAAATACAACGCCCTGTAAAACCAAAATCAGAATAAACTAAAACTTCACAAACAAAGGGATATTTGTCTTTATATTCTTTTTCTATTCTTTATGGTTCTCCAGATAAGAGGAAAGTACAGGGTGATCAGTTAAGGGTAGCGAGCGACCATATCTCATAAGATATTGGTCGTATAGATTTGAGAAAAAAAAATCATAATAAAAGTCGCCAAGAGAAATTGCTGAAAATTATTTTCGAGTTTGTCAAACGTCCGCTAGAGGGCGTAAAGAAAAATGGGGTTTTTATAGAATTTTGCCTAATGAAAATATATCGATGATATCATTTTCATATTTAGTGACCATTTCCCTACACTTTTTGTCTAAAATGTTTTGTTCTATATATCAAAATAAAGCGGTGGGGAAGTTCAATTGTTTTTTCAAACAAACCAAGATGTCTCCCGTTTCTTTTGACCAATTTTAGCAAACTTAGGCTCATATGAAAGAGCATAATTTGCACTACAAAACGCTTATTTGGTTTTGAATTTTTGACTTTTGCTGGCGTCGCTAGTTGGCGTTAACTGAATTAGTAGCACATTTTTTAGTTTTTTTCAAAAAAAAACAAATGTAATGGTATATTAATTTTTACATATTTTAAAAGGGGATAAATTTCTCTATAATTTAATGAAAATAATTTATCATCTACCTTTTTTTGAACCGTTGATATTGACCAAAATATTAATTTACTTTATTAAAAAATGGCACGCCACTGCTTTTTGTCAAAATAAAATTCATTTTCGTAATCACTTATTAGTTGCTAACAAAAAGAACCTCTTGTCTTTTTTTCGTTAGACGAACGGTTTTGGATTGAAAAAATAAGATGTTTAACAATGAAAAATCTTAATAAAACTGTTCAACAACAGCAGGAGCAATAACACTAAAAACAAGAACATGGAACTTTAAAAATAAACGTTAAAAATAAATTAATAGTTTTGTGGTAAATGTTCAAAATGTTGTCCATTATTTTGAATGCACTGGTCCAATCTCTTCTGGGTGCAGTTGACAGCTGTCTCAATTTCCGCTCTTGGTATAATATTTATGGCGTTTTGAATTTGGACTATCATGTCTTCTCGAGTAGTTGGTCGAGTTTTATACACCACATCCTTTATTCGGCCCCACAGATAAAAATCAAGGCAGGTTAAATCCGGGGACCATGGTGGCCAGAAAAATAGACTGCCTCTAGCAATTCAACGGTTAGGAAAATGCCTGTTCAAAAAATCTTGCACATTTCGTGAATAATGTGCCGGGCATCCGTCTTGTTGAAACCACATGTTTCTTCTTACTTGTAAAGGCACATTTTCTAAGAGTCCTGGTAAATCGTTAAATAAAAAGTTCAAATACATGTCACCGGTTAGATTGCCATTAAAGATGTGCGGACCGATAATAGCACCATTAATAACACCGCACCAGACGTTGACGCTTCATCGACCCTGCTCATAATCTTCACGTAACCAGTGTGGATTAGTGTCCGACCAGTAATGCACGTTATGAAGATTTACCCTGCCATTACTGCAAAACGATGCTTCGTCTGTCAACAATATTTGTGACAAAATATGATAGTTTTCCCTAATGAAGTCTCTAAGTCAGTAGCAGTAATCGAGCCTACGTTCAAAGTCAGTGTCATTTAGGGCTTGATGAATCACCATGTGATATGGATGCATTTTAAAATCCATTAATATTTTTTGCACTGAGCCATAGGATATTCCTAAATCTCTGGAGATTTCTCTTATGCTTAAATGGGGGTTTGCATGAATATAAGCCAACACATTTATAATGTTATGCTCTCTTCTTACTCTACGATTTCTTCTCAAAGTTGGAGTTGGTTGCACTTGGCCATGTTGCCTTAAACGTAAGGCTAAACGATGAAAAACCATTCTAACGCATTGCATACTGCCTAGAAGAAATCGCCGCATTTTCAAAACATTGAAAATAAATTCTCTACATATCAAAGGCTTCTTCATTCGTAAAAGGCATGATTTATTGTAAAAATACTTTTTACATAACATTAAATTAGATGTCAATAGCAGGAACTATCAAAATGAATATCAACGTGATTGACAATTTGGTGTTTTGTTTCTTAACGTAGATCATGGCCTGCTTCGCTTATGTGCGATGTTAGTTAAGTTTGATTTTGAATTTAATTTATGAAATAATAATTATTATTAATAATAAATTATGAACTAAAGCATTCTCTAGCTAATTAAATGATTATTAATGACAAAAATAATAGGTAATAATTTTATTATTGTGAGATGTAATATTTAAAAATAATTTTGAACCTTATAGTTATCATTGTTAAACATCTTATTTTTTCAATCCAAAACCGTTCGTCTAACGAAAAAAAGTCAAGAGGTTCTTTTTGTTAGCAACTAATAAGTGATTACGAAAATGATTTTTATTTTGACAAAAAGCAGTAGCGTGCCATTTTTTAATAAAATAAATTAATATTTTGGTCAATATCAACGGTTCAAAAAAAGGTAGATGATAAATTATTTTCATTAAATTATAGAGAAATTTATCCCCTTTTAAAATATGTAAAAATGAATATACCATTACATTTGTTTTTTTTTGAAAAAAAGTAAAAAATATGCTACTAATTCAGTTAACGCCATCTAGCGACGCCAGCACAAGTCAAAAATTCAAAACCAAATAAGCGTTTTGTAGGGCAAATTATGCTCTTTCATATGAGCCTAAGTTTGCTAAAATCGGTCAAAAGAAACGGGAGACATCTTGGTTTGTTTGAAAAAACAATTGAACTTCCCCCACCGCTTTATTTTGATATATAGAACAAAACATTTTAGACAAAAAGTGTAGGGAAATGGTCACTAAATATGAAAATGATATCATCGATACATTTTCATTAGGCAAAATTCTATAAAAACTCCATTTTTCTACTTGGTGCTGGTAGTTATGCCCTCTAGAGGACGTTTGACAAACTCGAAAATAATTTTCAGCAATTTCTCTTGGCGACTTTTATTACGATTTTTTTTCTCAAATCTATACGACCAATATCTTATGAGATATGGCCGCTGGGTACCCTTAACTGATCACCCTGTACGTCTTAATTTAGATAACCTGTACCTTCATTATGTAGAGTCACTAAGCTAATTTGATGCGTGTGGTATTGAAAGATAAGAAAATCAACCTAATTTATACGTTCCTTAACTCGGAATCGTGTCAGGTCAGCGAATTATATTCTGGCGTAGTAACGTCTAGCTTCATTTATTACCAGCAGGTTTAAGCGTATATTTACCTATTTATAGGCTTGAGGCAATTTATTACGAAGGTCGTTACTAGGTGACACTCTAGTAATTAATTAGAGAGCTTCTTGTAAATTATAAATCTAAGGATGCTGTTTTAAGAAACCTTTGATTTTGATGACCTTTTTCGTTTGAGAGGCACATTTTAAGACTTTTAGTCATATTATTATTATAGTAACAGATTTTTTTAACCAAAAACTAAGAATAACAATAGTAGTATTAAAAAAAGTACATTCAACAAGATGACCTACCGTGTAACAAATGTCGACTATGCCAGACAACCCTTGAGTCCATATAGCACCTAATTGCTGGCTGCACATATCTCGCTCCCAAAGATTGTGTTAACAGACACAACAGATTTCGGGCATTGTCCATCAAGAGATCTGCCTCCAGAGAACCTCTCTTTTAGCAAAATTACCCCTTTATAAATATCAACCACAAACAGACCCTGAAAAGTTCTATGAGACCTAACCAGTGACAACGGACCGGAAAGTAGACCACAACCGACCAGATAGTCTAGGCTTCGATAAGAACCACCAAAAGGTATATATAAATATAATAAACATCCAGACAGCAGCAGACGAAAATATTTGCGGACGGAGAAAGACCTAAAATATCAAGAACTACCTGACGAGTTAAAAAAGATGTATAATCTGAAAAGGTGGAAATTTATCCGGTAATCCTCTCGGACAAGCACTTACCTAAAATACCCAGGCTATTGAAGTTCGAAATATAAAAAAAACCACAGCCATTGCGCAAATAGCATCTTGCATCATCTAGCAAAATATGGTCGCGCTGGTCTGTGACCATTCTACGGATATTTGAAATTATATGTAACAGAATAGACTGTAAACAAATAACTATAAATAATACATTTCTAAGATTGGCAATAAAATTGTAACATTTTAAGAACATCTTATGTCGACCTAGAGAACAAACATTGAACTTCATGTTCCTATGAGTGATAACCCCAAGATCAATAAAATCCGAAGAGAAATTCCAAGTTTTTACGCGTATTTTATGCTCGCAAATACTCAATGTGGTTGAACAAGTTTTGAAGGATGTCCTCGAAAAAAAGGAGAAAAGAAAGGTCTGGAAGACTGCAAGGAAAACTCTTGGATGGATGCATTATTTAAGATTCTATCCGCTATAGGAGGAATTTGTCGACTACAAAAAAACCTTTCGACACTACATCACATGATCTGTTGTTGCATCTTCTAAGTTATCTTGTAGTGCTCGATTTAGGGTTGGGTTATATTGAGTAGCTTAGGCCACTATGGGAATCGAGATTCTCTATAACATCGAGATCCAATAAACCTATTACAGCACCGATTACTTCTTAGTTCTTCAGTTTTTTACATCTCGCTATTTCCAATTTCGGTGTCTCTTCCGATGCCGATCTCCTTGAACTCGCACTTATACATACAGTCACACATCTTTTTTTGGTAGACGATCTTAAGCTCTCTGCTTTAAGTGACCGCGTTTTAACAAAGTCTCCGAAATTAATGCAAGAATACGCTCGAGATATTAGAATGGGTCAATTTGGAGATGCATGTCTCCTTCTCTATTTGGAACCTATCGACCCTTATAGATATCTAGTTGTCGATCAACATCGAATGCATGACACAAGTCAGGTTAAGGAGGCTTTAAAATATAAGTATAGGCAGCGAATCGGCAAAATTATGGAAATTAGAACATACCGAGTATCTGATCAAGTGGCTGCCAGGAATATTCTTGAGGTCACTGGCTTACTCTGTTGATTTGGGGTTATCAAGTGGAGGTAAGACCAACATACGGATATGGACGAGACAATCGAGACTCGATTGTTCGTATGAAGCCGAAAGAAACCAAAACTTTGTTGTTGTTCTTCATGATCACCAAAACAAGTAACAATATGACATTTTCTATCGAAATATCGCGGCATTGCAATTGCCAGTTAAACTGACATTTTCTTTTCTTAGGTTAGCCGGTTTGATATTTGAGTCTGAAAGGTTCCTTTTGGCTTGTCAATATGGAGTCATTAACACCCTCGTTTTTCATAATCAGTTCTCCAAAGTACCATATATTAGGTGTAGGGGCTGTCGGAAATAACCCAAGGCTCTAATGGACCTTCTCTTGTCATGTCCTGTTCATGCGCGATCGAGTTATATTCACTTGCTCTTAAGGTAATATATTACCATCTGAGACACACTACGATATCGATAAAACTCCGGTGATACCTCCCAGGAGAGAATAGTGCAAAATAACAAGTATCACAGTCATTGGAACTACGCTCTTCCTACTACTGTTAGGCTACAAGCCACCAAGCCAAACATTGTTCTGTTGGACAAGCGACATCCCTCAATGTTCATTATTAAATTTCCTGCCTTGGCGGGTACTTGTAGACTTTTCAAAGAAAGCAGCAAGCGAGCCAAATACATGCAATTAGTGACAGAACACTATCGTCAGTGTAGGATCCTCATTGTTGGCGCCTTGGGAGGGATTAAAAACACATTCTGTAGAGAGCTGTGGAAGATTTCTGCGTGTCGAAGATCAGAACAGAACAACTTGTGATTGGGATGCAGAAAGACAACGTCTTGGAGTGTGTTCGTTTGCTGTGACAAATGAGTTTGGCCGATGATCAGCGGATGCAAGGAGTGGTTATGGTATGATATAGGCTACCACTAACACTTTAGGTGGGCGGAGCCTCAGAGTTGTTGCGTTCGATTTTTCTTTGATAATAATACTAATAAGAATTTTACAAAAGTAAACAAATGGTCAGACTCTGGTTTTGGACAAAGCGGCCAGAAACTAATATAAAAAATTTATTATATGGCTATAAAATTCAATATATAGTAAAAGTATGAAAAGAAGAAAGAGAGATAAATAATGAGAAGTAGAACTATAAAAAGATCAGAAGAGAAAGAGAAAGATACACCAGAAAAAAAGGTAGGGAAGAGTTAGTTTTAAAGTGTGATATGAGTTTGGTTGTTAACTTAAGTCCAAATTTAAGGAGTTTATTGTTTTAACGATATCATAGGAGAACAATAATTTGTAAAATTCATGACTTTAATCGAGAATATTAAGATTTATTTTACGTATGTTTCAGTGTAAAAAACACTGATATAAATTTTCTCACTAGCATCGTAGATAGCTATTATTGTAAAGATATTGAGATGATCGAAATTTAATAAAACTGTAAAAAAATAGAATGGAATGCAGTTTACGTCGATTATAGATATTTAGCCATGGCATTTTTATGTTAGTTATGAGATACTCAATTACGCCATTTTATTTCAACGATCCGTCGAATACAGCAGTTTTAGATCTTTCGAATCCTTTGTTTATCACCATAATCTAAACACGAACACTCAGATTGTTTTTAACATTTATGTCAAGATGCTTTCTATAAGCGTAAATTTAATTTAATGCAGAATATGCTTCTTTAGGATATATTTCACGGGAAACTTTAAACGAAATTGTGACTTGATAATGATTCCTAAAATCTGCCGTTTTTGACGATATGAACTTTGATATTATCTATCTGAAAATTTAGTGTGTTGCAAAGATTTTCAGCTAGTTTTATGACCAATATTAATATAAGTGCTGATTTGGATGGATTGAGTTTTAACTTATGATCAAAAGATATTTTAAGAAGGGCATTTAAATTAGAACTAACCTTATTTTGGACAGTAGTATATTCCAATGGTCAAAAAGAGCGGCGAGTGTGTATTGCATATAAATTGTAGTTGGTATATGTAAGATGTAAAATAATTATCTGGAAACACCAGTTATAACGTCAAGAAAATCAATCTTCTTTTTTAACTGTTTAAGTTCTACCACTTAAAAATGAGTTGATTAAATTTGAGGCTTCCACGGAGAATTCATTATATTGTAAAAGTGATATTATTATCTTAATATTAACAAAGTCGAATGTTTTTGTGAAATCCACCAATATTAAGACAGTTATCTGATTTTTATAACGTTTACGAAAAAAGTTATCTGTTATATCAACCATTGCGGAGGTGCAGCTGTAGCTACTTCCACGCACATGCCTACGAATTTGACTATCTAATAAGCCATCCAAAATTTTCGAAAAAAAAGGCAAAATGCTGATAGATCGAAACTGGCCAAATTCGGTAAGATTATTTATTTTGGAAACAGAGGTAACAGATGATTTTCACATAATAGGAAATATTTTCTTAAATTCCATTCATTTACAATATATTTGAGATAATCGAAAGTGTATTATTTAATTGATCTCAATCACTTAATATTTTTAAAATTATAGATGGATTTTAATTATATTTCACTTCATGAAATTGGAACAAAGTAACCGTATTTGCATTTATATGGTTGGAATAAAAGTTTACAAGATCATCATTTGTCATATCAGTGTTTTTGGCTTGTGTTTTTGTGACAAATCACAAAATATTTATTAAAACCATCAACATTTTAAATATGTCAGATATAACTAATAATTTTGTAGGACTTAGTTTGTTGAGTTCCCTGTATTTTCCTATAACTTATGAATTTTTGAATAACTTTTTAAGTTATATAAGTGTGGAATATTTTTTGCCTAATCGAATTTTAAAAACCTTTATTTGTCATTATTAGTATATAAGATATATCATTCTACTTACTTTTTCTTTTGAAACACTCTGGCCAAGACTCTTTAAAATATATTCCTTCTCGTGCTGTGATATTCTGGGATGTTGACTGGGACTGTCGTGCACCAAACTCCACCAAGCGATGAACCACAAAGTACCAAATGCAGTGCAAGAATAAAATACATATTCCCAACCCCATCTGTCTATGATGAACCCGCACAGCGGATAAGTTAAGGCGGTACCAACGGAACTACCTAAAACATACATTCTGTCATTTTATGGTGATTTTTGTTTTTCGTTATCTTCATTTTGTTTCAGTTAAATTGGAAGCAAAGCTTGCAAAAAATTTACAAAACACGTGACTTAAAGGTAATGAGCTTAATTTATGATTGTTCGTACATTTGTCAATACTAAGTAGCAAATGCCCGAGAACCCATTTGCCAGAAATTAATCAAGCAGGCCTGCTACTCCGCTTCCATGGAAATGACATGTATATATTTGATGTTCCATTTATTTGATGTTCCGTTAGGCATCTTACCGTATGACCAATTAAGAGACAGAAATGTATAATAATTTTAATGAGTTTGTTTGAGAAGCGTCTTTCCTTGACTCGCTAACTTCCAGGTACCGCTTACAGGTCGTCCTGGAAACAATCTACTTGTCCAGGAAAGTACCAGTATTCGATCTTGTTACATAAAGAATCCTACTCGACTAAAAATACTAATTAATAGTTTGGTTAATAATTTAAATTTATAGGTCACATTTTTTGTGCTAATTTTCATGTCTCGTTGATAAAAGAAAAATTTCCTATTTTAGCTTTCAATTGATATTGTTGGATTCTAGATTTTAAATCTTGGGAGTTCCCAGACTCCAGTCCAATGTCTTTGGTATTTTTTATGAAATTATATTGAACTGGACAATTTAGTTTGGTTTTTAATCAGTTCTAAGGATTTATTTGAATCATTGAATATTCTTCAATGAATCGGGTAGTTATATAAAATACATTTTAAAAATTATATAAAATCTAATAAAAGCCAATTGATGAACTGAAGTCGAGAAAGGCCGGCAAAATAACCAACACCATACAGACAAAGCGACTTTTGGAACGATTACGGGGATATGGCGCATAAGCGTAAGAACACCTAATACTATTTAAAGAAATTACTTAAACGATTGGCCAACGTGTTCTGGATGAATAGAAGGAAATAGACGGACACAAGAAGAGTCCAGCAGTGGATTGAAAAAGGTAAATCCTCCTAAACTGCGTTTTGAGTATCAGGGTGATAATGAAGTAGGAAACAATTTTATGCAGGACCCATTTTTTTGAAATAGTCCTAACAACTTCATACCTTATATATAAAATGTCGAAATACTTTTCGCGAACCTGAGCTAGTTTATTGTGAAACGCAAGATGCCGCCAACAAAATAGTCAGAACCCCCTTAGGGCGATATTGAAAATAGTGCATTTTCAGGTACCCCTTGTATCTCATGTTGTCTGACAAATTGCTAAAAAGAGAAGAACGAATCCTTTTAGAACTTTTTACGTAGAATCCAGTGACTTAGTCAGTTTTTACTGTTTTTGAAATATCGACCAATATTTTCAGAAATACGATATATTTTATTTTAAGCAAAGAAAATGTTGAAGCGTCATCTGGGATATATTTTAACAAAAAAATAGTTGGATTTCAGGTATGTTTAAATACTATTGTTTAATTTTGATTTTGGATATTTAGACATTTTACTGAATAAAAAAACTTTACTTTATCATGGACCATTTAACAACATCATTTAGAAACATAAAGAAAATCGAGAGGTTGAACAAATTACAGTTTTGGCTAATGCAGAAGCTTACCCTACAAACTCCTGTAGCGCCAGTGAAAAGAGCGTAGGGATTCCAAAAAGTAAAGTTGAAAAATTCTAAGATCCAAATTTAGGCTTGTCCGGCACATACACCTTGGCGATGCTCAACATTGAGTAGTCTTCTGCAAATGTCATCGGGAAAGATATAATATGGTTAGAGATTTTTGAAATAAAGGTTATACGGTCAGATGAAGCATATTTTAGTAATTCTGGTATACTTAGTAGCCACAATAGCAGATTCTTGTTCCAGGAAAACCAACACCAAATATATCCCAGCAGACAGCGGCAGGTTTGGTCTACATGTCTCTTGCTTCATATTTATAGCACAGATAAAATTTTATATATTTGAGGGAAATCTAACAGCAAATCGCTACATAGAAATTTTAGAGACAGCTTGAGGATGTTTCTTTAACGCATGTAAACGAAATTTATTTTCAACGAGACGGGGCTCCTGCACCCAACTTTATCGGAACAAGTGAGCTTATAAAATGGCCCCATAGAACCACAGGCTTGTCGATTTTGTATTTTTCTATGGTGATGTTTGGAGAATAAAATTTACGAAGTTCATTATGTTAATACTCAATATTTAGGAAACGCAATAAAAGAATGTTTTCTATAATCCAGTTGTTTTGCTTAATTTCCTAGAACGAATAGGAAAATTATGCGACGGGCGCATACAACAAAATAAAAAGTCAATTTGGAAAGTTCTTTTAATGTACTAATAATATATATATATATATATATATATATATATATATATATATATATATTCATATATATATATATATATATCTATATATATATATATATATATATATATATATATATATATATATATATATATATATATATATATATATATGTTGATTTTTACTTCACGGATGGAAAAATACAATGTGTTTTCATTCCGGGTGTACATCCGTTCACTACTGTCGTTCTGAATAGAACAGTTTTGCTGACGTTTCGCCAAAATCACATTTGGCACACCGAAGCTTTCTTTCTCGCGTCCGAATAGAGACTGAAGTGTTGGTGACTGCGACGCTTCCTTTTATACCCCCACTCGGGGCCGAAGGTTATATCTGCGCAGGCGTTGGTCGTTATTTATGTTTTCCGGATGGTGCTGTTGTTGTTGCGCTAATTGCGCTTGAGTTTTTGCGATTTTAGATTTGTCGATTATTGTCTTCCATACTGCTGGTAGTTTTAATGATTCGTCCCTTTTATTTAAATCACCTTGCTTTTCAATTTCTATGGCTTCTCGGATTATTCTGGTCTTATAATATTCTATATTGGCAATCTCCCTACACCCATCGAAATTTATTTTATGGCCGGTTCCCTGATGATGTAGGAATAAAGCTGACGTTGTTTGTTTATTTCTGATGCTGAGTTTATGCTCTTCCACTCTTGCTGATATTCGCCTGTTAGTTTGCCCTACGTACAACTTTTCACAGTCCTGGCACGGAATACTGTACACTCCGTGGTTTTCCAGTTTGATTTTATCTTTTGGGTTTCCGAGTAGTTTACCTATAGTTGTTTGTGGCTTGTGTATTGTTTGTATGTTGTGTTTCCTCAGAATTCTTCCGATTCTGTCTGTTGTGCCTTTTACATATGGTAAGAGTACTCGTTGCTTTCCCGGTTCATATTTTTTGTTGTTCGTTGTTCGGGAAACCTGTGCATTAATAGCTTTCTCTATGGTGCGATTTGTGTAGCCATTTTTCTTTAAAGCACTAGATATTACCTTAAGTTCGTTTTGCCTCGTCTGTGTTTCAGTTAGTCGCACGGATCTAGATATTAGAGTATTTGCCACAGCTTGAATTTATGCTGGGTGATGATGTGATTTTGCATTTAAATATCTGCCTGTATGTGTTGGGTTTCTATACACGGTGTTTTCGAAATGTCCGTTATGTAGTTTTGTGACCAAAACATCTAAAAATGGTAGTTTGTTGTTTTCCTCTAACTCTAGAATAAATTGTATTCTGGGGTAGATTGAATTTACGTGAGTCAGAAATTTTTCGAGTTCTGCATGACCATGTTGCCATATAATAAATATGTCATCCACATAACGAATCCATAATAATATATCATAAATAAATTCGCGACTACTGGTGATAGCGAGGACCCCATTGGAGCACTATCAATTTGTTTATACATTTGCCCGTTGAAAGAAAAATAAGTATTTTTGAGGCAATGCTCCGAGAGTTCTATTATATGTGCCTGGAAATCCTCGTTCATAGCAATCTTGTCCAATGCTTCGTCGATGGGAATACTGGGATATAACGATTTGACATCTAGGCTTGCTATGATATCGTTTTTTTCAAGGACGATATCTCGTATAATTCGAGTGAAATGCTCCGAGTTTTTTACAAATGAATCAGCTTTTTCTACAGTTGGTTGCATAATTTCAGAAAGGTATTTCTCCAGTTTTTGTAGCGGCGAATTAATGGCAAATGTGATTTTGGCGAAACGTCAGCAAAACTGTTCTATTCAGAACGGCAGTAGTGAACGGATATACACCCGGAATGAAAACACATTTCAAAAACAGTACTATTTAGAAAAAACTGACTAAGCTACTAGATTAGACGCAAAAAGTTCTAAAATAATTAGTTTTTATCTTTTCGACACGTTGTCAGACAACTGAGAGACAAGAGGTACCTGAAAATGCAATATTTTCAATATCTCCCTGTAGCTCGGAAACAAAGTGGGCTATGACTATTTTGTTTGCGACTGCGGCATCTTTCGTTCCACAAAAAAGTAGCTCTGGCTTGCAATCTTTAAAAATAAGCCAGATACCCAGCAATTGCGACCAAAATGGGACACCCTGTACATTATAAGAAGAAGGAAGAACCGCTCTCTCGTCATAAATAATTTATGCCGGTATTACATCTTTGTATATAATATCATAGTATATTCAGAGCCGTACTAAAGACAACTCGAAAATATACCACAAAAGAATGCAAAACTACAAGCATTTCAAAAGACACGTCTTACTCACTTTACTTAAGCAAAATTACTTTATAAATAAAAAATGCCCATGTTTTATTCAGTTACTTTCAGGAAGTCCTATTAAATTGTTTATACTAGGGTCCAAAACTAGTTGCAAGTTACTTTGTACGTTGACTAAAAAGAAAATATGTGTCTATCTAGGAATTTAAATCTTTTCTAGACACGTTTGCGGACATGTAAACAGGGTGTCCCGAACTTATTTAGCCAGGCTGCAGTTCGTAGATGGTTTGAGATATTTAAAAGGAGAAAAAGGATGTTTAGCTATAAAAACGCTTTAAAATGTTAACAAAATAATAATTGTAAAAAAAATGTATATAAAATTTTTACTGGCATCTAGTATATTTTTTAAATATTTCTTTAGGGTTTTCACTTTCACATTTAATACTTTTTTCGATTGAAAATCGGCAGAGTATAATTAACATTTTATGTGCCTATCAAGTTAGCCAGAAAGAATTAGGTAAAGCTTAAAACAAATAAATATAAATAGACAATCTTATTTATTATTTTAAAATCATCCACAATAAAAATGTTAAAATTGTGTTCAGCAGCAACGCAAGATTCAAATCTTGTCAACAGCTTTCGCGTGTCATTTGTAGCGCTAGTCTGCGACAATGCATTTCTAATTGTATTCTTCAGGTCCTCTACGTCACTTTGTTTACTTGTATACCATATATTTTAAGGTTTCTCACAAGAAAATATCGAAGGGAGATAGATCAGGCGAACGTGCACGGCAGAGGTATTTCTGATGAATTTAGCCTCAAACCTTTTTCAGTTGGAATTCAGTAACTATGTGAGCATTGTAAAAAGGTGCTCTATCTTTCCACCGCCACATATGTTGTCTCTCAGGAAACGATATTTCTTTTATAAATTGAGTGCAGATACCTTTTTCCCTTAAAAAGATTTTCATAAAATAGGATACAATGGTCCATTCATTTAATAATCCACACCAACAATGATACTCCAAATGTCTTTAAATCTAATCTATATTACTCAATGTGGATTAACAAGAGACTAATAATTGGAATTGTGCTTGTTAATAAGGCCATTATTGTGGGAAAAAAAGTTCATCAACTTGCATTATTTTAATTCAAATGGCTGGATTGTTTTCAAGTTTAACCAAGATGCATGTCCCTTGCAGCAGAATGTGTTATAGGTTCACAACTGTACTTTCATTTGGCGTTGGACTATTTGGAAAGTGAATACGACATAAGATTTAACCTCTTCATATATTTTTAAGCAATCATCGTAAACAAGATTCATATCAACGTATTCTTCAGCGGTAAACAAACTTGGCATTTTAATACGAAATTTGCACTTGCACGGTCTAATTCACCTCTTTTTTGACAAATTTCAAAAATATTTTGTTTTTGTTGCCTGTATGACTTGAGAGCAAGATGCAATATTAATTGGATAGTAAATTGAAAATTTTCTGCATTGTTATTTTAATGTATTTTCATAGGTAAACATTTTAGTTTCTGTTCGAACTAAATAGCTCAAACGATTTAGGAACTAGAGCCTGGCTAAATCAGTTTGGGACACCCTGTATATAGAGTGAAGGTAAAATGGAGAATAATTTAACATACGATCGTACCGGCCATTTGTAGGAAAGAAGGTTTACATAAACATTTCTGAGAAAAAAGTGTTTTAAACTTATTATGTTGGAATGTAAGCAAATTAAAAAATATATTATTCTTTAAGACTCTTAGTTACCTTATATCATTAATAATTCAATAGTAGCGTTTTGGTATATAAAGCGAATAACTCTTATTTCCTAATACACAATCTTCAACACAGAATATGTAATTATTTGTAGTTTTTTTTAACTCCTAATGTAAACAGGTATGTGTGAGAAAAAAACTTATTTTATTTGTACATACTAATGTTAACGTATATGCCTATATATGATCATAGGAATTTCGGACAAGCAGTAATTGTCGTATACGAAATCGTGGTTTTTGAGATTAGACCGTGTCAAATTGGAATTACTATCCGACGCTTCTCTTTACTCCACGAGATCTGAACACTGAATGAGCTCGAAGAGATTCAGGCGGACTTTTATCGATTTCCACGTGTCATGTAGACCGTAACCCGTATCTCTATTGAAATTTTTTGTATGTTTAAATATTTCAATAGATTCTCTAACTTTTCCTTTATAAAAACCTGGAACCGATGCTAGAACCTTGGTTTTCTTTACATTTATTAAATGGACAGTATTATGCTGGTGTTCAGCTACAGCAGATTGAACAATTTGTTTTTTTTTTAATACATCGTTCATGTTCCTTAAATCTAGTTGATATTGAGCGTCCTGTTTCTCCCACATACACTCCTCCGCAGGAGCAAGGAATTTTATATACTCCTTCTGTTTGGAAAGGTACAAGATCTTTCGGGGATCGCAAGCATTGTCCAATCTTCTTATGTGTATTGAAGATTGTACGTTGTTGGACCGCCGAAGTAATCGTCCTATTTTGTCTGTAGTGCCGTGTATGTAGGGAAGAACAACACTACCTAATGGTGGCACTTTATCATTCTCCTTTGGCGGAGTTGGTTTACTATGTCTTTTAATTGAACTCGTAATATCTTCAGTCCAATAGCCATTCCCTCTGAGAGCTTCGGTCAGTTTCGATGTTTCCTATGTTAAAGAATCTTGATCAGAAATCGAAATAGCTCTGAATACTAGTGAGTTAATAACCGATACCTTTTGTGTTGCATGGTGATGAGAATTTGCGTTTAAGTATCTATTTGTATGCGTCGGTTTTCTATACACAGAATGTCCTAATGTACCATTTTCCTTTCTTTGAACACATACATTTAGAAAGTGAATTGTTCCATTAGATTCAATTTCCATCGTGAATTTGATATTATGATGTTGCTGATTGAGGTGGTCCAGAAATACACAAATCCACATCCACATTCAGAGCTATTTCGATTTCTGATCAAGATTTTTTAACACCGGAAACATCGAAACTGAGCGAAGCTCTCATAGGGAATAGCTATTGCACTGAAGATATTACGCGTTCAATTAAAAGACATAGTAAACCAACTCCGCCAAAGAAGAATGATAAAGAGCCACCATTAGGTAGTGTTGTTCTTCCCTACATACATAGCACTACAGACAAAATAGGACGATTACTTCGGCCGTCTAACATACGTACAATCTACAAAACACATAAAAAGATTGGACAATGCTTGCGATCCCCGAAAGATCTTATACCCTTCCAAACATAAGGAGTATATAAAATTCCTTGCTCCTGTGGAGAAGTGTATGTTGGAGAAACAGGACGCTCGATATCAACTAGACTTAAGGAACATGAACGATGTATTAACAAGAAACAAACTGTTCAATCTGCTGTAGCTGAATACCACTGGCCATATTACAAATGTAAAGGAAACCAAGGTTCTAGCATCGGTTCCAGGTTTTTATAAACGAAAAGTTAGAGAATCTATTGAAATATTTAAACATACAAAAATTTCAATAGAGAAACGGGTTACGGTCTACATCACACGTGGAAATCGATCTTAACACAGGGTCAAATTCCGGCGAGCACAAGTCGGGTATAAGAGTCCGCCTGAATCTCTTCGAGCTCATCCCTGAAGATGCCTCGTGCAATCGAAGGCGAAACGTCGGATAGTAACTCCATTTTGACACGGTCTAATCCCAAGATGATTTCTTAATTGACCAAAGCCGTGAAAGCTTCCGTTTTAATTGTCGTATGTTGAAAAATGTGTATATCAATTGAATTATGCAAGTTATTGGGAAATATTTTCAGACAGAAGAGCAATATCTCACTTGTGTCAGTCTCAACTTGTCCAAGAAACAAGAAATATAATAGCGAATTACTAGTTTCATTAAATTTTAACTTTTGCGGTGGTATGGTGACCATTACATTAGCGTATCATTGTAATGAAATGATTGCCGGAAACAACCTCCAAAATCGATTTTTTGTCGTCGCGTAGCAAATAAAAAATAATTCAGATACCCTACTAGAAGTTTGTAAAAATAATAGTAATAATAATATAAACATGATTTTAAAACAAATAAAAACAATGGCAAATTCGTCTTTACCCATAACTTTTCTCAAATAAAATTTTACGACCCAGAGATCAAGCAATGATAACACATTTTGTGCATCCGTATAGTTGTTTGGTAACAACTAATGCTCCGATTTATATGCGCAAAAATCAAACTAAATATGCGCATATATATGCAAGAATCTTCTATATATGCACAAAAATAAAAAATTGCGAGATGTAAAAATTGCAGCTTCAGACCGTAATATATTCTTTTTGAAATCAGCATTAAAAAGCTTGTCTTGGCCACCTTTTGATACCTTGGTAAAACATATCAGGAGCATATGGGTTAATATGTAGATTGCCCTGTACATATCGAATATGTACAGGGTGATCAGTTAAGGGTAGCGAGCGGCCATATCTCATAAGATATTGGTCGTATAGATTTGAGAAAAAAAAATCGAAATAAAAGTCGCCAAGAGAAATTGCTGAAAATTATTTTCGAGTTTGTCAAACGTCCGCTAGAGGGCGTAACAACCAACACCAAGTAGAAAAATGGGGTTTTTATAGAATTTTGCCTAATGAAAATATATCGATGATATCATTTTCATATTTAGTGACTATTTCCCTACACTTTTTGGTTAAAATGTTTTGTTCTATATATCAAAATAAAGCGGTGGGGGAAGTTCAATTGTTTTTTCAAACAAACCAAGATGTCTCCTGTTTCTTTTGACCGATTTTAGCAAACTTAGGCTCATATGAAAGAGCATAATTTACACTACAAAACGCTTATTTCGTTTTGAATTTTTGACTTTTGCTGGCGTCGTTAGATGGCGTTAATTGAATTAGTAGCATATTTTTTAGTTTTTTTCAAAAAAAAAACAAATTTATTGGTATATTCATTTTTACATATTTTAAAAGGGGATAAATTTCTTTATAATTTAATGAAAATAATTTATCATCTATCTTTTTTTGAACCGTTGATATTGACCAAAATATTATTTTATTTTATTAAAAAATGGCACGCCACTGCTTTTTGTCAAAATAAAAATCATGTTCGTAATCACTTATTAGTTGCTAACAAAAAGAACCTCTTGAATTTTTTTTGTTAGACGAACGGTTTTGGATTAAAAAAATAAGATGTTTAACAATAAAAAATCTTAATAAAACTGTCCAACAACAGCAGGAGCAATAACACTAAAAACAAGAACATGGAACTTTAAAAATAAACGTTAAAAATAAATTTATAGTTTTGTCGTAAATGTTCAAAATTTTGTCCATTATTTTGAATGCACTGGTCCAATCTCTTCTGGGTGGAGTTGACAGCTGACTCAATTTCCGCTCTTGGTATAATATTTATGGCGTTTTGAATTCGGACTATCATGTCTCCTCGAGTAGTTGGTCGAGTTTTATACACCAAATTCTTTATTCGGCCCCACAAATAAAAATCAAGGCAGGTTAAATCGGGGGACCGTGGTGGCCAGAAAAATAGACTGCCTCTACCAATACAACGGTTAGGAAAATGCCTGTTCAAAAAAATCTTGCACATTTCGTGAATAAAGTGCCGGGCATCCGTCTTGTTGAAACCACATGTTTCTTCTTACTTGTAAAGGCACATTTTCTAAGAGTCCTGGTAAATCGTTAAATAAAAAGTTCAAATACACGTCACCGGTTAGATTACCATTAAAGATGTGTGGACCGATAATAGCACCATTAATAACACAGCACCAGACGTTGACGCTCCATCGACCCTGCTGATAATCTTCACGTAACCAGTGTGGATTAGTGTCTGACCAGTAATGCACGTTATGAAGATTTACCCTGCCATTACTGCAAAACGATTCTTCGTCTGTCCACAATATTTGTGACAAAATATGATGGTTTTCCCTAATGAAGTTTCTAAGCCAGTAGCAGTAATCGAGCCTACGTTCAAAGTCAGTGTCATTTAGGGCTTGATGAATCACGATGTGATATGGATGCATTCTAAAATCCATTAATATTTTTTGCACTGAGCCATAGGATATTCCTAAATCTCTGGAGATCTCTCTTATGCTTAAATGGGGGTCTGCATGAATATAAGCCAACACATTTATAATGTTATCTTCTCTTCTTACTCTACGATTTCTTCTCAAAGTTAGAGTTGGTTGCACTTGGCCATGTTGCCTTAAACGTAAGGCTAAACGATGAAAAACCATTCTCGAATGGTGTCTTCCGAGGGGATAACGCAGTGCATACTGCCTAGAAGCAATCGCCGCATTTTCAAAACATTGAAAATAAATTCTCAACATATCAAAGGCTTCTTCATTCGTAAAAGGCATGATTTGTTGTAAAAATACTTTTTACATAACATTAAATTAGATGTCAATAGCAGGAACTATCAAAATGAATATCGACGTGATTGACAATTTGGTGTTTTGTTTCTTAACATGCTAGTTAAGTTTGATTTTTAATTTAATTTATGAAATAATAAAAATTATTAATAATAAATTATGAACTAAAGCAATTTCTCTCTCGCTAATTAAATGATTATTAATGATAAAAATAATAGGTAATAATTTCATTATTGTGAGATGTAATATTTAAAAATAATTTTGAACCTTATAGTTATCATTGTTAAACATCTTAATTTTTCAATCCAAACCCGTTCGTCTAACGAAAAAAAGTCGAGAGGTTCTTTTTGTTAGCAACTAATAAGTGATTACGAAAATGATTTTTATTTTGACAAAAAGCAGTGGCGTGCCATTTTTTAATAAAATAAAATAATATTTTGGTCAATATCAACGGTTCAAAAAAAGATAGATGATAAATTATTTTCATTAAATTATAGAGAAATTTATCCCCTTTTAAAATATGTAAAAATGAATATACCATTACATTTGATTTTTTGGAAAAAAACTAAAAAATATGCTACTAATTCAGTTAACGCCATCTAGCGACGCCAGCAAAAGTCAAAAATTCAAAACCAAATAAGCGTTTTGTAGTGCAAATTATGCTCTTTCATATGAGCCTAAGTTTGCTAAAATCGGTCAAAAGAAACGGGAGACATCTTGGTTCGTTTGAAAAAACAATTGAACTTCCCCCACCGCTTTATTTTGATATATAGAACAAAGCATTTTAGACAAAAAGTGTAGGGAAATGGTCACTAAATATGAAAATGATATCATCGATATATTTTCATTAGGCAAAATTCTATAAAAACCCCATTTTTCTACTTGGTGTTGGTTGTTACGACCTCTAGCGGACGTTTGACAAACTCGAAAATAATTTTCAGCAATTTCTCTTGGCGACTTTTATTATGATTTTTTTTCTCAAATCTATACGACCAATATCTTATGAGATATGGTCACTCGCTACCCTTAACTGATCACCCTGTACAGGCTCTTTGATTATTTTTACGTCTCTACCTAGAACCTTCATTATTTGAGATGGAAAAGTGTCTTATAAAAAAGTTTTGGATTTACCCCGAACCGTCAGAATTTAGTCTCTAATCGAATAATTACGTATCGTAAATCAGTAAAAAAATATCAACTTTTTTTTTAAAAGTGGGCACCCTGTATATTATCAAACTATGCCATAAGGACCAGTGCGTTGGAGAGAATTAATTTTATATAAAAAGAGGATATTCTGTCTCCAACACATTGGTTCTTATGACTTCTTTGTATCATATGTATAAGAATATACAGGATGTAACATTTAAAAAAAAAAGTTGATATTTTTTGGTAGATTTGAGATTCGTATTTGTTTGCTTAGAGACTAAATTCTTGCGGTTCGGGACAAACCCTAAAATTTGTGTATAATACACTTTTTTCCATCTAAAATAATAGAGAATCTAGGTAGGGACGTAAATACAATTAAAGAACCTGCACCTATAAATTGCAAAAAAATAAAAATATTAATTCGAAAAAAAAATAACATATTTACTAATTAAAAAAATTCTTCCATGCTATCTGCGGCTAAACCTATATTACGTCTTAAATTTTCAATCAAAGCTATTTTGAAAATCATGTTTTGCAAAAAACACCATCATCATCTATGTATAATATCGACAATACTATGTTGTTAGAAATTTTAAAATGTACAACTCGATAATACACTTCTTAGGGTAAACAGTTTACATCTAAGTGAACGGCTAAACGTGAGTAACATAAACATACAATATTTTATTTAGTAGACGACGTTATTATGAGGAGGAAGATTTCAGGCTTCAGAATTCCGTTTACCTAATATAATAATATGTTTGGGATAGGTTTTAATGAAGGTTTTACTCAACTTCCATATATTTTTTTACTGGGAATGAAAATATTTTAGATGCCTATCTAATGAGTCTATGCTCCAAAATATGCTATTTTTCTTGAATATGAAAATATTGCATACATATGCTAAATATGCAGTTATATGCAATTCCTATAAAATCCGAGCATTAGGAATAACTTAAAAAAAAATTAAATAAATTACTAAAATTGAAATAAATTTGTCGAATTCTGTACGAAGGAAATAGTAAATAAAAGCGAATTTGCAAATGTCTGCCCTTCTGTTGAACCAAACATTTTTCTATTACTACTCAAGCCTAAATATTAGCATTTAAATGTTTTAGGGAGCATAACTACAACATTTGCAATATGAAATATAGGATTATATTAGCACTGAAACTCAATAAAGTCAAAGTAATAAATCCCCCTGTTACTCTGGCAAACATTTTACAATTTTGACATGTAATTTCCAGGAGAAACCTGCTTGCCTAAAGGCCCACATAAGAGAAAATTATTTAGTTTGAAATGATAAATGAGAATTTCGTTTAGTGAACCTCAAAAAGGTTTCATTTTCAATCGAATAAGTCGTCCGAAGAGTGGAGAAACATAAATTATTCCCATTTCGTAAAATAAAAGGGCAACATTTTAAATATCTATTTTCTATTTAGGTAAAATATTGATGTTATCTTCCTTATTTCTGCTTATAGCTATAAACTATTTTAGGCGAATTCTATCTGGAAAATAATACAAAATGGCACTGAAAAATTAAACTTAAATGAAGTTTATGTATTTAAAGTGAGTAATTGTCATAGCCAAGTGACTTAAAGCCAGGAAATAAGAGTGTCTGATTATATAAGAAAAATTCCAGGTATTTCAGCAGAATTAGTTGATTAATGTGTTATACCACTCTTGCCAATGAAAGTTGTCTTAAATATTCGGGACATATTAGTGACCTCGTAAGAGGGAGCTATTGTAATGGTGAAAAAATTACCCCGAGATTTTTTTCAGAACTTCACGTTTCAAAACCTAAATGCGAAAAATACATGTTTGCTCAATTCTGTCGCTTTATCTTGTAACAATCATTTTGAAAATGATTATTACAACGGTCAAGTTCTTAATTATCACCTATTTATTCACAAAATATCTGATATTTTGTTTCTTTTAAGACAGTCAAATATATAAAATACAAACCAATAATTATCGTAAATAATAAAGCAACGACGCGACAAGTCCCTAATGTTAATAAAATCCGAGATCGTTGTTTGGCGACAACTTACTGCAGGCAACCCGTTATACCCTATGTTTTATTTCCAAATTATGTCAGGGGTTTCGGTGGTGGCGTTCCGTAGCAAAGGGAGATGTTTTGAGACTTTTCGGGATGATAAAGTGATTTTTTTAATGTCTGTCGAGGGTTTCTGTCATCGAGAGTACTAGGTTGGTACCATGTACCGGAACAGGATACATCATTTTTTTCGCTATGTTAGGACTATAAAACCTTTGGACCGAACAAAGAGATCCTCTCTTACTACTTCTCTGCAGAATAATAATGAAGTGTTAGTTCTCATAGTTTTTTTGTGCCGCCATTTTACACGACGTGTAAGAAGTTCTACTGATCGGCGAATTCTATGAAGCCTTAATTGGGACTAGAAAGCACTTCAAGACTACTCAAAGCCATAACATCAAGTAATTAGTCATTCAAAATTATTAGAAAATCTTGCTAGGGAGATGGTTCATGGAATAGTCGCCACGTGGGTTGGTACTCAGCACATTTCTCTATCTTTTCAGGCTTTTAACGTACTGCAAGAAGCTTTTATCCTTCTACAAGGACCTTTTAACCTACAGCAGGAGCATATTTTAATTAATACCGCAATCACAATAAAATCAACATCACTCTTTTATTGTGGGAAGAACAGTGGCTTAGGCAGGTCAACTTAGGGACATCAGGCAGGAAGTTGGAAACTTAGATTCTGGTTGGACTACCGTGGCATAGCTGGAACGGGGCTTTTGAGGTTTTCCTTGTTGGCTTGTGCTGTTTTGGGGCCTCCGTTGCAGTCTGCTCGTCTAGAGGACCACCTCCTTTTGGTTGAGCTTATAGGCTAACCGCTGCTGTGAAGCATTGAGGAAAGTCTTCATTTAGGGAACCAACCCAACACCGAGTCTAAAGATAAGTACCTTTCCTTGTTTAGCTTATAAAAGGTAGCTTTACTACTGGTGTTTTACTTACCCTGAGCGTACATTAGAAATTTGATCTTTCGTTGCTAATTTTTCAATTATTCAGCCTTCTCGCACTATAATTACCTTTATAAAGTCACTTTAAGTCATTAACCAATTTAATTCTAAATAGTTTTCTCATGAATTCATTTGCAAATCAGTAACTATAAACTTTTATTCTAATTTCGGTACCTATAACTCTCCAAAGTATTACTTTGTTGTATTTTATTTAATTAGTTGATTTTGAGTAAAGAATTCATTGCATCTTCTGGCTTATTTTATTAAATTTGAGTTTTGTAAAACACTCTTATTGTTTTTTTCAAATAATTGCTTTGTAAGTGCTCATAGCTTATAGGTAGTAAGAGAGTTTATGTTTTTTGTAGTAGAAGTTATATTAGGTATGTTGAGTATATATTGGGTACCCATGTCTTAGTGTCATAAGTGTTAAGTTTTTGGTAATGGGCAGTACTTCCTAAAATTACCTGTGATTTTCAGCCACCTGTTATAGTTTTATGATTGTTTGAATATATTTTGCATTACAGCACATCTTCTTATTATCGGTGATTTTCAGCCAATATCGGTATATGATACTAATATCTGCATCTCTCATATGAGGTTTTTATAAAATAATATTTATTAAATCTGGTTTTTGGCAACATTCATGCTATGCTCTTTCAATAATATTTGGTAACAAATATAAAACTTAATTAAGAAAATAAAATTTAATTCAAGGTTGTATTCTTGCCCTCTCTCTTTCTTTTCAATTATCCATCTAATCATTTTACTTAATTTAAAATTTTAATACTTTAAATATTCACTCCAATCTTTCCACCTAATCAGTTTTGCATAATTTAAATTTTAATAATCAAAATATTTAATTACTGGTAGTTCATTTAACTTTTATGGTAAATTTATGTATCAAAATTTTTCAGTACTTTCAAGATATTAAACTTAAAGATATAAATATTATTTCATTTGGCACATTTAATTTCATGAATAATGTAGTTATCGTTTTACCTCATATGTGGTGATTTGATTGTTACTGTTGATTGTTTTGAACAACATTTAATACCACTGTGATATTTATACTTATATTTTATATACAATTTACAATAAATTTCCTTGCATTAGTATTTCATTCTTTTATTTATAATCTGTCCATTGCAGGAATTAGAAGGTTTTGGGAAGCTACATTACAAGTTAACTTAAGTATTGTGTCTTAGCGTACATTAGTATCTACCTTGTTTTTTTCTTTTCTGCTCAACCTCTTTGGCCACTCTAGGCCTGGCGCCCACAATATTGTTTAAATTATTTTAACTCACGCCCTAACGCCTCCGAAATAAAAGAATCTGAGCACCGAGAAAAACAACGTAAAATAGCAAAAGTAAATAAAATAAAAAAAAAAAGAATAAAAAAAAAGGAGGTTATAATCTGTCGGGCAGTCTCTCTCTGTAGATTTGTCTGTCTGTCAGTCTGTTTATCTGTCTTTTCACGGTTTAAGGGTGGAGTATGGATCAAATGGTAATACTGATAGTAAAAATCCGATAGGGCGAAAGAAAATAAAGGCCTATTAAAATGTTAAAAATATTATTTCTAAAAAACAACTTATTCAAATTACCTAAAATTTGGCACAAAAACAAGTGCGACATGGAAATGAACTGGTACAATTTTTGTACGAATCCAAGATGGTGAAACAAAATAGCAATTAGTAACAAAATGTTTTTTTTGTCGCTCAGACATTTTTCAATTTCCAAAAATTGACTCGTTTTCTGGAAAAAACGATCATTTATGTTACACTGCGTTTACTAAGTCAAATTGATTTGAGTAGTGACAGATTTTGACAAAAATACTGTTATCAGTAAAACCTCAAAGATTCAAAAATTATACAAAATTATTGTTTCAAACATGTATGCATTTTATGATATTTAGTTTAAAAACCTATATAGTGGGCACCTCCGAGCGCGCCGAACTGTGGACTGCGTTCATATTAACACTAGCACTGGTTTCATTCTTATTTGCTCGCAGTGGAGGTTAATTCGGGCTACCAACTTGTCCCTGGTACTTAAATTGATTTACCTGAAAATTAGCATTGTCGAAGATATAGGCATAAAATAACAATAATGCGTGTTAAAAAAGCAAAAGTATACATAAGTGACGCAGTCTAGCTTTAATAAATACTCTACTGAACCACATACATACACTGTGTCTAATCACCTATAGCTAAAATTAGTTATAACCTAGCAGCAGATTTCTTTAAACTTAAATAAATAAATCATTAGATACATCAAAAACAGAAATAAGAACCTTTACAAACAACGAGAAAAAAGTACAAAAATATAGAAAAAACAATCATGATACCATTTATATAGAAAAAAATAAAATAAAGACCTGCCCATAACTAGCTCTTAAACAAACTGTAATAAAATAACTACATACTTGGGAGAAGAGCACCATTATTTTGTTTAAAAAATAATTTTTTAATACCCTTTTAGATGACTGAGTATTATTTATGTTTAAAACTTTTAGCTCTGCAAGAAGAGCATTATAACATTTTACAAAATTGTAACTAAACGAACGTTGAAAAATGGCACTCTGGGGTCGTGGACTGTAAGTGTATGCGGAAACCTCACGTTTACATTATGAATATTATGATGAAAAACTATTCTTTCTTTAAGAGAAGCAGGTGAATTATTATCTTTAATTGTTTTTGTTTTTAAATAAAAAATACAAAAATGAAGAATTCAATTAAGTACCTGATACATGGGAGAAATATGATCAAACTTCCTCATTCCAAATATAAGCCGAACACAACTATTTTGCACTTTTTGTATGGGATATTTACAGTTACCATCCAAACAAAAGCCATATCACCGTAATTAAACGTAGATAAAACGAGAGACTGGCATAACATTTCCTCAAATTAAAGTTTAATCACGTCTATTATAAAAATGGAGCTTTAAAGCGACATAGGACTTTTGGAATCATTCTTTTAACTTGTTGCCTAAATCTAAGTTCCGTATCAACAACCAATCCCAAATTTCTAGCAGAGTCCACAAATGTCAGTTTAATGCCATCTATATAAATGTTAATATTATTTTTAAGAAAATCTGTTTTATTTTTATTTCCAAATAACATTAGATACGATTTAGCTGGATTGAGTCTTAAATTATGTTTTTTAGAAAGATTATTTAAGGTAAGTGGGTCTGTGTTCACAAAATTTTCCGCTTCAGCAGCATCATTGCCGTTGAAGCAGAAATATATTTGTGTGTCATCTGCAAAAGCTTTGCAGATGGAAGTGTAAATTAGAAATAATAATGGACCCCAAATTGACCTTTGTGGAACCCGAGAATATTCTTACCTGTTCAGAATATCTATTATCTAAGCTGATTTTCTGAAATCTTTCAAGTAAATATGATCTAGAAGATAGCATGAATTACGCACATAGAACGTTTCGTGAACAACTGCTCCGTCCCTTGCACCTTCGCCAAGTGACTTCCCTGGCATACTGCAATTTGCACATTGGTTTTTTCAGCAACACCGTAATAACCATCGTTTTATAAATTTTATTTTATACTCAGATGAATTAGGATTTACCCGAAAAGGAATAATAAACTCCTATGACTTGCATATCTGGAGTGACGGGGCGCTAGCAGCAGGAATTTATTGTTAACCTATGGGCAGGTATAATTGAAAACAATTTAATAGGTCCATTCAGGTTATACCAAGATTAAAGGGACCGTTGTATTTAGAATTTTTACGGGAACAGTTACCCCGATTAATAGAGAACGACTTTACCGTTGTAACATGTGCTTTATGCACGATGGTGCTCCAGTCCATTTTAGCCCCGTGGTTAGAAAACATCTGAACCCTGTTTATCCGAACCACTGGATAGACTGTGGTAGACCTATTCCTTAGCCACCCCGGTCCCCTGACGTTAATTCCCGTGATTTTTATATTTAGGACCATTTGAAACAACCAGTATATGCTAACTCGATTGCTACCAGGGACGAGAGAATAACCCACTGCTGGTATTAAGAATAAAGCAGTCAACAGTTCAACATAAAATGCATACATATTTGGAACAATAAATTTCTATAATTTTTGCATACTACCTAATTATGTCTTTACTGATAACTGCACTTTTTTTGGCAAAATGTTCCACTATTCAATGTCAATCAGAAGTCATCGGACTTTACCGACAATGTAAATTTTCAGGTAAATCAATTTAATTTAATAAATGCGGTTTTTCATAAATGATCGTTTTTCCAGAAAATTAGTCAATTTTTGGAAATTGATAAGGAGGAGCTTTTATCTTTGAAAATATCTGAGCGACAATAAAAGATGGTTTTAATGAAATATTTTCACGCAGATGAAAATTTTGTAATAAATAAACTTAAATATAGCTCTATCCCGAACCACTCACCCTCCACCGTTCCGCTACCTTTGACTCTTAACCTTTTCCTGAGTAACTTGACAAATATTATTCGCAATCTAGGATCTACTTATAAATAGATTTTCAATTTTGTGCCAACATATTCTGTTAACATAAACAGGAAAAGAATTTTTTTTTAATAGATAAGAAATGTAAACAAATTACCCAAGTAAGCAGTAACGAATTTGCTTCTTTCATTCGGCGGAATCCATCTCGCAGTAAGATCGTGCATTGAAGGCCAGGCAAATCCCTGCAAAGAAGAAAATTTAGCATTTAGATGCAAAAAAAAAGACAAAAACGTTTTGTTTTTCCTTAAGAGGATGATACTCTTTTTAGTGTTGATTATTATGAAAAAGCGAGCTGTCCTTTTAAGGCAGATGTTTTTTTAAGAGGTTTTCTTTTCTTTGCCAAAATTTTAACGAAATCAGCAAAATCAAAAGTAAATAATATTTTGTAATAATCTAGGTCATTTTTAAATTTTTTCAGATTATTTGTTGCGTTTAGATTGACAAACATATATATTTTTATTCAGTTGCGAAAAAATCAAAATAGATTTTTGTTTGTCAATCTAGGTCATTTTAGAAATATATAAGTACATTTATACAAAACGACTGTATTTATGAGTAGTTCATATTAAATCTTATTCCGTGACATTGGAAATTATTTAAAAGATGATTTCTTTGTTTTTAAAAAGTTTGTCATTTGTGCAACGTGCGGTCACTCGTTTTTTCAATTTTAACAAATTGATATATTTGTCAAAGGACATTTTCAGAATTCGTAGACATTTTCTCATGTCACATAACTTCGGACACTTCTATTAACTTATAGCCCTGTGAGTTCTACTAACTCATGGCGCAAACCTTATTTTTTATTTTTTATGACAATTTACTACATACCTCAGTTTCCTTACTAGTTTAAATTTATTATAATTCACGTTAACACATTTTCAAAGGTCCCTAATTTCGATACATACAGTTACATATTTTAATAAAAGAAAATAAATAATTCTTCGAATAAAATAATAGTTATAGGCAGCTATGTCCATATCAACTAATAATTAGTGATACATCTTCCATCTTAGAAATATTCTACACGACATGATTATTCAATATACAATAATTAAGTAATAATTTAAAAGAAATATCTGCGTTTTCCATGGTTGGGACCACTTTGTAACAAAATGATTGCTGTAACTAATATAGTGATTAAATCTTCAACAATTACGTAGGTGAGTAACCAGGTTTATACCATCTTTATTATTAATATATTAAAAATTGTTAGTCTGATGTAATTGTTCGTGTATGTGAGATTATGATTGTTTTAGCATGAAGAAGATGCAATAAAGACATCGAAACGTTGCTTGGTAATAAATAAGATTTAAGCAAAACTACCGTCTGTTATTCCCCAAAAATTTTCGGGGATAATACCACGAGTGCTTAAAAATTTCCGATAATTTTTCACAAATGCGTTTTTCGTGCGTGAAAACACGCATGAGTGGAAAATTATCTGGTTAATTTTTAAGCACCAATGGTATTAAGCAGGAATATTCCACGAATCAAATACAGGGAAACTAAGCTTTATTAACTGAATATTAAATACATACCTATTTCAAGTTCAGAAATTTGAATTTTGTTACAAATTGAACATAAATTGAATAATAATATACTAATAAAATTATTTGTCTAAATATTGAAAAGTACTTAATATAAATCTAAATATTCAATTTTAATTATTGATTGTATAATAAAAGGTACAGTTCTGATAATTATTAGCCACATTGTTGTTTTGCGACGACGTAGAAGATGCCGTCAGACCACTACTTGTACTTGTGCTGGGTGATGCTGCTACAGGGGCTGGATGCACGTGCTGTTGAGGTGGTTCTTTTCCATATTTTTTCAATAATTTTTTTTGTGGTGATCTGGATCCATTTGCAAATAATTTGATAGGGATTTTGCAAATACAGGGAAATTTCTAATTTCATAATATTTGCTTTATTGGAATTTTGAATCTGATAATGTCAACACAAACTGAATATTAAATACATACCTATTTCAAGTTCACAAATTTGAATTTTGTAACAAATTGAACACAAATTGAATAATAATATACTAATAAAATTATTTGTCTAAATATTGAAAAGTACTTAATATAAATCTAAATATTCAATTTTAATTATACATTGATTGCCTTAAAACAGCTATAATTATTCCAATCTTGCACTACCAGTGCTATCAATAAAAGGTACAGTTCTGATAATTATTAGCCACATTGTTGTTTTGCGACGATTGTGTTAGTCATGAAATTCTGATAAACAAACTACATTTTTATGGAATTCGTATCTTGGAAAAAGGCAACAACTTGTAAGGGCTAATGAAGATGCCGTCATAATTAAGGCTTGGTCCGATTCCAATATGCTTTGTTTTAACGTCGATAAAACGGTGGCGTTATCTACTTGTACTTGTGCTGGGTGATGCTGCTACAGAGCCATTCGACTGGATGCACGTATATAAACACCCTCCCAGCTGTTGAGGCATGATATTTATCTTCCCATTCCTTCCACAGAATTAATAAAAAAATCAATTATTTACAACGCCATAAAACTTTACAACAATCTGCCAGTACATTTAAAATCTATCCCTATGCTTGCACAATTTCTAAAAAACACCAACGCATACCTCATTGAGAGACCACTTTACAGCGTTAATGATTTTTTTTTCAGTGAGTAAGTCTCTTTAAATTGTCACTAAACTCGCTTTAACTCATAGCATAGAATTTTGTAAATCATTATTATCAATAATTTTTTTATTTTTGTTAGGTGATCTGGATCCTTTTTGCAAATAACTTGATAGTGTGTTTGTTTATTAAGGTTATCATGATTCATTTACTGCAATGTTATGCTATATTCTAACGTGTGTTTTAATGACCTGTAATTTTTATCAAGTTTTGCTCCGGCACTCCGCTTTTGGCCAGCTTGGACACGGCAGTAGTTCTGAGGGAATGGTTGGTAAATTTTTTTGTGGTGTTGAGGCCTGATTTCTGTGCTTGTTTTTTTGTCCAAGTTGAAATCTCGTTTTCTTCTACTGGGCTGTTTTTGAACCATTTTCAGAAAATTTTCCAATGGGGGTTTGGCGTCAAAAATAGTCGAGTGTTGGAGATACTTTTCCTTTTATCTTGTAATTCTTTATAAATTCTTACTGGGCAAAAGTTGGGACTTCTCTCGTTTCTCACCAACCACTTCGAATCGGTGAGTTTTCGGCCACCACCTTGACATGTTTTAGAAAAAACAGGGTTGTATTGAATTCTACCTGTTTTTCCTCCGAAGTTGTCAGTTTCTTCTTTGAAAAAAGTTGTTTCGGCCCTTGCACCTTCTCCTCCTCTCCAGGCTAATTCATAGGACAACAGAAAAAAACACTTCTTTTGTAAACCCTCTGGAGTTGATTCATCACAAGCTTCGATTAGATTTTTTAATTCATTGTATGTTAAGAAAACGGCCGATTCTCTGCGTTTGCCTTCAATACCTTGCAAATTTTGGCATTTTTTGCGTCTTGGGCCGATTTGAATTCGCTCTGCTCGAAGGGATTAATTTTAATTTTGTATTCATTGAAATACCTTTCCATCAATAATTTCGCCGTCACATTCCAAATAATTTTTACCGTGCCATCTTTATATTCCTCCCCGTTCATTTTTCGCATATTGTAGGCCCAGCTTTTCAAAATCATTGCTAGTTGGGATACTGGAGTATCTTGGTCCAACGTATAGTTTTTTCATCGCAGAATGACATAAACTGTCTGCAGATGCTCTTCTTGGATTTAACGGTGTTTCTTGGTTCGCTTCCAATTATATTTTCATCATTTCCTCTTCTTGAACTAGCCCAAAGCGATTATTCATATTGACAACTTTTCAAAAATGTTTGCAAGATACTTAAAAAAAATCAGTTTCTAGGGACTCTAGCGTCTCTCAAAAGCAGGTTTCATTTTGTCAAGATTTCATTTTTTGGTTAGATATGTAACCACACCTAACCAGGTAAGTGGAAACGCCATGTTTCCTAGACGACGTGGTATTTTCGCTATAATTTTTCGAAAACACCACCAGTCTTACGGGAAAATTTGTATATGAGTGGAATATTCAACCTAATTTTTTGAAATATTTATTTATATCTTGATCACGCTTAAACAAAATAGTAACAATAATTAATTGAAGGCAAAATTAATAATGTCAATAATGATAGTATTAATAACAACAAATTATTTATTTTTATTAAAAATATTTAATAAAAATATGATACATTCTAGATAATATACCCCAAGCAAAAATTAGGAATACAATTATGTTTAAAAAATACAACCAATTTAATGTTGTTCGACAATTACATCACAAGCTATGTTTTATCTTGGAATCCAACATAATTTTATAAACAGCTGTGAATATGTTTACAAGTTTATTCCACCAAATTGTGCAAAATTTATTTAATACACCAGACAACATCACAAACTGCCACCCACATATATAAAAAAATGCTGAATTTCATTTAAGAGAAACCTTTTAATGTTTCATTTTAAGAACTTTCCTTATACTTTGAAATTTATAATTACTTATTTAACTTTCTTCTTTATTTTCTTAATTGCTGTAATTGCGTAACTCTTTCTTATACACAAAAAATATATCGTTAATTAAACGAGACCTATTAGAACCTTCCTACGTAAATTCAAAATTAGTTTAATATATGGAGTTATGGTTTCCTTTCGTTAATTTGGACAGTAAGCACTGAACAGGAATTGCTGCTATAGAGGGCTGAAATATCGGGTTTTGACCAATTGTTTTTATAAAAAGATAATACTTTATTTCATCTTTAAAACTTTGAAATCACAAAAGGATCATTATGTATTGAGCCTCTTGAATATAATTCGAGGAGTATAATAGTTATTTATGTATCTAAGTCATAAAGAAACCATTTAGCGCACACGGCGTGGAAATAAAAACACGTGCCTTCAGGTTTTTATACGCAAAAGACCTTCAACGTGGTTTATGACCAAGATGCCTACGATGTTTTATGTCCTACGTGAAACTTAAAATATATTTTTCAACCGAAAAATTTGGGAAAACTGCAGGCACGTGCCCTTACTTTTCAAAAAAGTAGATATTTGCATTAAAATATAAACCATTTTTGTCATTCTCAGGACCAGTGTTTTCATCTCCAGATAACTTTGTTTGACAAAAAATCTCTTCAGCCGAGGGAAGTTATTGTTTTTATTATTATTAATTTATGGTAGGTATTTCAATTTAAATGTCAGAAGCACTGTCAGGTTTGTAGATTCTTCCACAGACGTTGAGTTATCTTCTAGTTAGATATTTAAGAGGGTTAGTATAACATATATATTACCAAAACAGCGACCAACTTGAAGAACTGCAATGACACTCGTGTATACTTCTTTCTGGAAAAATCCCACAACGCAAATACCCGTTGTTCAGTGAATGAAATAAAAGTCAGAACTTTAAAATAACATTTTATTTATAGAAAACTTAAACTAAGTATTTAAAATTAGTTTAAAGAAAAAAAATAGCAATAAAGGAAAACTAAAATCCAAAGAAAGGAATTGAGATATAATTAATCTCCCAGTAGTTAATTTAAGTCCCAATGTATAAAAAGGTAGTTTCCCCAAAGTAATTTTTAGGTCTTATAACTGATAATTAGCAAAATGATAATCCTACTGAATAGATACCCAAAATTCGAGAGCACTGAACAGATCATTTAAACACTCGATCACGACTAACTTTTAGTCTTCCCGTAAAATAAAAAGTTAGCTCAGCTGTTACAAGATCCACCCCTTAGTCCAATCCCCTCTTTGATTCTATTTATCCTGACGAAACGAATATAGCTGTGAATGGTGAAGCTTAAGTCCCTTCCCTGTAATATAAGTTCGGAACTTCGTCTTACAGACACGAGGTGTCACCCATTATAACATAAGTGATTAAAAATATTCCTTTCAATTCTCAATCCTAATGTAATTTATATAATTTAATATAGAGATCTATACTAGGTTATCAACATTCTGGGTCCGAAAGACCATGGCGAAAAAAAAGGCACAGAAAAACCCTTTTAGCCAATCTTTTCTGAAGGGAACAATGCTCCAAAAAAACACAGACGTTCGGGCATTATAAAGTATTCTATTGTATTTTTAACATAGTAAGTTGTTCATTTATTATCATTTGCATCAAAACATATAAAACGTTTTATTTAATATTTTCTTTATGTTAAATTAAACCGGTCAAAGAAAGCTACCTACGCCAAAGGGCCATAAGGAACCAGAAACTCTCGAAATGGAGGTATAGACGATAATAACTTGACAAGGTTTATCTTACGTAAGTGTATATGTATCTGCACGATCTTGAAGGCAGCTTTTGAGATAAGTGGGACTTATTATTTTGTTTAGTTTTTAAAACTCTTGAAACTAACATTAGATAATTCCACTTATGACTTCTTCGAGTCTGTTTAAGGTTTGTCTTGAGAAACCGACTGTTTTAGTAAAATATCCTATTGAATTACGTTTGAATAAATATATATATATATATATATATATATATATATATATATATATATATATATATATACAGGTGGTGCAACCAAGATGGGGTGGACGATTGTGGGCAAACGGAGAGGAATTTGAAAAAACATTTTTGGGATATGATTGATAGTCAAGAACGCTGTGTTTTAAAATTATACCCATTATACAGGGTGGTCTGAAAAGTTCGTGGTGAACCAAACTAGTGTTTTTTAAATGGGACACCCGATATATTATTATTTTAGTTGCTTCTCCTATTCGTTACGATCATTTTGATATGAGGTTTGTTGGGTCTAAAATTTATACCAAGGGAATGGGACGAGGGTAAAGTGGAAAAAAGGGTTATACTCCGGCCATTTTTTGAAAACAATTGAAGCAGGTATGGAAAAATCAAATATTCTATAAAATGTATTGTATCTAGGATTACAATAATCGCTTATAAGTCGTTCAAAATTATTCACTGTTATACAGGGTGGTCAAGTTTTGCAAATTTACCTTGGATTGAATTTTTTTAAATGGAACACCCCATATATTTTACTGTCATATTAAAGATAACATCGCTAGCTTTCAGAAAATACCCTATTTGATATCTTTCTAACCAACAGTTTTTTAGTAAATTAACCGTGAAACCAAAATTAACTCATTCTAACAGAAACGGTATTATTTACGTTGCTTAAATTGACTACCTATAATATAAGGAGGCCATGATATAATCACAAATGAAAAGAAAGATTGACATTCTTGTCAAAACCGCAAAGTGTCAGAGAATTGGCATCAATTACCATTGTTTTTTGACGATAAGCCGAGAAATTGTTAAGTAACAATGAGTTTGAGTACTCCAGAGTTGATAAACAGGACTTTTATGTTGGGCGAGTGTCAAAAAAACCCTTTACTAGCAAGCAGGGTTTATGCGGTACGATATTCTGATGCCGAAAAAAAACCAAGACCTGAAGCTTTTGCAAGTTTATTAGAGAGGTTTCAAGAAACAGGCAATGTTGCTTTTAAGAAACGTAAAGTAATTAATAAACCAGTTACCAATGAAGATAATGCTTTGACAGTGTATTAACAGTGCAAGAAAATCCACACACAAGTACCAGGAAAATTGAGAGAGCTACTGATATTGAACGCACTAGTATTAAACGGATTCTGAAACAACATAAGTATCATGCCTACCACATTGAATTACACCAAGAACTGTATGATCGCGATTACGTCCAACGACAATAGTTTTCAATTTGGTTTTTAAATACAATTTGGGATAATCCAGGTTTTGTAGATAGGGTGCTGTTTTCAGATGAAGCAACTTTTAAAAGCAACGGCTTGGTTAACAAACATAATATACACTATTATTCGACCGAATATCCACATTGGATTCGTCAAGTGGACCATCAAAATAAATGGTCAATTAATGTTTGGGGAGGTATAATTGGCTCTCATGTTATAGGACCATATTTCTTTGAAGAGCATTTAACGGGAGAAGTCTATTTAAATTTTTTGAGAAATGAGTTGCCCGTATTGCTCAAAGACTTACCTTTAATGTTAAGAAATTCCTTATGGTTCCAACATGATGGAGCACCCCCGCATTACCATAGGCATGTAAGACATTTTCTCAATAATCGGAAAAGAGAGCATTGGATTGGGCGAGGTGGACCAGTTAAGTGGCCTGCGAGGTCACCCGATTTAACGCCACTAGATTTCTTTTTATGGGGACATGTTAAAGAAGAAGTTTATAAAGAGGTTCCAACCACAGTGGAAAATATGAAGTTGAGAATAATAAGCAGTTTTCGCAACATTTCAGATAGACTCGAAATGTGCCTTCAGCAAAACGGTGGTTTAATTGAACATCTTTTATAAGTTTTAATTACATTATTTTTGTTGATTTATATTAAATTTATTTATTTTTTTTAAAAAGATCTGTTATTAATACTGTCAAAGCATTATCTTCATTGGTAACTGGTTCTTGAAATCTCTATGATAAACTTGCAAAAGCTTCTATCTTGTTTTTATTTCGGCATCGCATCATCAAAGAACAATATTTATTTATTTACTGATGACAATATTCTGACACTTTGCTGTTTTGACAGGACTGTCAATCTTTTGTTCAATTTATGATGATATCATGGCCTCCTAATATTAAATTGTCAATTTTAACAACGTGAATTCAGAGTAATTCGTGTTAAAATGAAGAAATTTTGATTTCACAGTTAATTTACTGAAAAACTGTTGGTCAGAAAGGTATCAAATAGGGTATTTTCTGAAAGCTAGTAATGTTATCTTTAACATGAAAGTAAAATATACAGGGTGTTCCATTTAAAAAAATTCAATCCAAGGTAAATTTGCAAAACTTGACCACCCTGTATAACAGTGAATAATTTTGAACGACTTACAAGCGATTATTGTAGTCCTAGATATAATACATTTTATAGAATATTTGGTTTTTCCATATCTGCTTCAATTGTTTTCAAAAAATGGCCGGAGTATAACCCTTTTTTTTCACTTTAACCTCGTCCCATTCCCTTGGTATAAATTTTAGACCCAACTAACCTTAAATCAAAATGACCGCAACGAATAGGAGAATCAACTAAAATAATAATATACCGGGTATCCTATTTAAAAAAACAAAAGTTTGGTTCACCACGAACTTTTCAGACCACCCTGTATAATGGGTATAATTTTAAAACTCAGCGTTCTTGACTATCAATCATATCCCAATTTTTCTTTTTCAAATTCCTCTCCGTTTGCCCACAATCGTCCACCCCATCTTGGTTGCACCACCCAGTATATATATATACTCTATTCCGTTGCTATAGCCTATTCCATTACACATAGAAATACCGGCCATGAATCAAGTAATGCGCGACATAAACATTTGATATGCATTTTGCTCATAGCAACCAAGTTTTTGTATAATTTTTTTTTCCAAGTTTTGCAATGGAAATCGATGAAATATATCTCCCCAGAGAAATATTGGAAACTGCTAAAGAGGCGAAGATTGACCTTTTGCCCGCCAAATCCAGAAAAATGTGTAAAAAGACCTATAAAGACTAATTTTTGTGGTGCACTGGGAAGAATATTGGTGAAAGTAAAGCCATAAAAAGGATACTTAACCCAAGAGGAAGTAAAACGGAACAAGCCATCTTCCCTTTGGAGTTACTATAATACGCTGAAGAGCCCAACTAATTTAAATAACAACATCGATATTAGCAAGCGCAAGAGCGTTGGATATAACCCAAAAAAGTCTAAAATTTTGAGGAAAGAAGATATGGATACATTTCTAATAAATGCTCGTGATTGATTGATTTTAGAAATAAAAGCATCTTAAACCAAGTTAGATCGTACGTTCATGGTAGTAGATGGAAAAGAATCCTTGCCCAGTTTTATTGGACTTTATAGAAAATATTTGACTTGAAGACCAAGCCACACTGAACATAAACCATTACTTGTATTTTACGAGAACGATAAGTGCTCTACAAAAGTTGTAGATAAAAACTAAAGATAAATATAAGGCCCAAGCCCCCAAATTACTCATTTGTAATGTTGCATAAAAACAGTATGCCAATTAGGCATATTGTTTCATACGTAACAGCACCAGTTGTGCACGTTGCTGACATGTTAATAAAAATTATAAATAAATTATGTGAATTTACTCCTAAATATAGAACAAACAATACTTTTCAATTAGTTGATAATATTAAAAACATAATTATTTCTAATTACATTTTTTGTCTCGATCGATGTGCAGAATCTGTCTCTTAGTGTCCCTCCCAGAGAAGCAATTAGAAATTTTGCTTAATAAAAATAATGTAAATTTAGTTATTAAAAACGATATTCTGGAAACATCGTCAGTGTGTTTAGGTCAGAACTATTTTAAGTTCAACAAATCAGTATATCTATTAGAGGAAGGTTTGATAGTGGAGAGTCGACTGAGTCATATTTAAGTAGAATTTTTTTGTAAAATTTGGAGTCGTTGATACACAAACACCCCTGAAGCAATAACTTTGTTTATTGATATAGATATGTAGATGATATATTAGCATGTTTCACGGGTATACAAAGACAACTGAAAATTTTCATAGAACACTTGAATAACCTAAATAAAAATATTACATTTACAATCGAATTAAATTAAGAAAATACATTCATAATTTTTTAGATTTAACTATCACAAACATAAATCAAAAACATGAATTTAAAATCTTCTGCAAACCGTCATACACTAATATTACTATACACAACTATTCTAACCACCCCATTACACACTAAATGACTGCTTTAATAGTTTTGTACATCGCCTAATTAATATTCCCATATCCTCAGATTGGAATTAAATGTAATTAAATAGATTGCAGTACATAACGGCTATAGTCTCAACATAACAGACAAAATAGTCAATAAGAAACAGTATAGAAAAGCAATTAACTTAATTTTCCCTAATAACGAAACCAACGGCAATTTTTACATACATAATACAGAGGAAAAAACACTCCTAAAACAGAACTAGAATAGCCTATAAAACTAACCACACTCTACATAGATACATGAAAATGGATAAATCAAAATAAAAACATCCATTTAACATCAGAGAGTCATTGAAAGAGCAGTTTCAATTTCTATCTTTGATATAGTGTTTATGACAACAAAGAAGGAGTGACGAAAAGCTTGGTTTATAAATATCGACCAACGACCAGGGAAACATCATTGAGAGGATCAAAATTGCTCTAAACAGTATATTAAAGACAGAAATTGAAACTGCTGTTTCATTGACCCTCTGAAGTCTAAATCGATAAGTTATAGAATAGTTATTTTTACTATAAGGGAAGTAAGTAACATTTACCAGTCGAGCAAAAAAGTTCGAGACTGGTTAATGTACTTCCAGCCCATATATTATATAATATTTTCCCCCCTCCCTGTATTGTATATTTACAAGAAAATGCTGGATATATTTTTGGATTTTCATTATCATTACATTTGATAGCATTCTCATTAAATTATGAAGGCAGGCGTGATCCGTTGCCAGAGCAACATAAGCAGTTTTTATTTTATCAACAACGTCAAGTTGGCAAGTCATAGCGAAAAGTTTGAAGAAGTCGGATTGTTTGATTCTGTGTGGACAGAACGGATGTTTCAGACATAGAAGAATCAGCGAATATTGCTTGTTTATCTCTACTACCATAAAAGTCGAAAAAAAGGTATGAAGCAGCATATAAATCCTTTAAGAATTGGTGCCAAATCAAGACGGCTACTGCAGTCTCAGAAACCTTGTTTTTGGCGTATTTGCAGGAAAAAGATGCTATATTGAAGTCCCCATCAAGCTTATGGCGAGAGTATTCGATGTTGAAATCCACCCTTTTTATAGAGGAAAATATAGATATTTCTAAGGATCCAAAACTTCGAGCATTTTTGAAAAGAAAAAATGATGGTTATAGACCCAAAAAATCTAATGTGTTTAACAGGGAAGATGTGAATCAGTTCATGCTTGAAGGCCCCGATGATATATACCTATTGATGAAGGTCGTAATGGTAATGGGAGTTGCTTGAGCGTGCCGTTCTAATGAACTCTGTGAAATGAAAATGGACAATGTAAAAATAAATCAAGAAGTCATAATCGTGACCATTCCTGACTCCAAAAATGTAATGTCACGTACATTTACAGTGACAAAAAGTGACGACACTCAGGTTTGTCATTTTAAAATACTTCAAAAGTACATTGATACGAGATCCCACATGACGACTATTAATCCGCGCTTCTTTATGCGATATCAAAATGGAAAGTGCTTAAACTAGGCTGTCGGGAAAAATACGTTTTCGTCAATTCCAAATAAAATTGCGAAATTTCTAAAGTTTGAGAACTTCAAAATGTATAGTGGACACTCTTTTAGAAGAACGTCGGCAACTTTATTAGCAAATACTGGAGTTGATGTATTAGCTATGAAGCGACATATTGCGGAAAGTTACGTAGCTGAGAGCATCAATAATAAAAAGGAAGTAGCGAATAAAATTTTATACAATAAGACCCAGCCAGAAGTCTCTTTTAGTGCTTCAAGAAGGATCTGTGGAGTCAGAAAATGTAAAACACATCGAGAAGAAACGAGAAAACGTGTTTCCAAATTTTGTTAATAATGTGAATAATTGTAATAATTGTACCATTAATATTGATTTGAATTAATATCACCGGATTTTTGTAATATGTTGATGAAATCAAAAATTAAAGCTACTTATAATAATTTAAGATTATTATTTCCCTAGGGATGTAAGTTGACTTACATCCTGTCGTTAAGGGCAACAAATACCTTGTTGAGTAACTTTCCCTTACGTCTGTCAAAGCAGTGTCAAAACAGGTTGCTTACAATACAGGGAGGGGGAGAAACATTTTAAGATTAGAATTTTTTTGTTTCCTTTGTTATCTAGGTACCTACAAAGCGCTATTTTTGTTATTCATTTGGGTTTTCGCGCTAGTTTTACTGCTATGTTGTTATTGCTCTGGCTCGTAAGCCTTCAAACTTCGGTTCTGACAGAATTTGGACCACCTCTAAGTCTTGATAAAGCGTGAAGAGAGAAAAGACGACGAATAATATTACATTATTGTAAATCATAATTAATTTAACTAACCTCTAAATAATAATCCGCCCAGAAATTCAAAATATTTAGAAATTCTAGAAATAAATAGACGTAAAGCCTGGAATATTTTGCTCAACGTCCAGCTGGACTTTGGTTTTTCTCCATTACTAAATTAGGTATTAGATTACGTGTCGAGGGTTCCATCATAAAATATAACAATAAGACAGATAGGACAAACGCATTTTATCTGGATATTAGTTTAAAATAATGTTCTGACGAAGACCGTGTTTTCGACAGCGAACAGCTATCAATATTTGTAATATAGTGGTATTTTTCTAAACATTTGTTTATTTGTACTTATATATAATGAATTTCCATCAGATAACGGCTCTATTGATTATTTAATTGTGACATCTAATAGGAAAAAAATTGTGTGTTATAAATAAAGCTAGTGAAACCGTAAAATACTATATTAGTGGCCCGCATTTAAAAATTACTGAACCAAATTTGAAGAGTACATCTTCAAATACCTTGCTGAGGTAATGTCCGCGTTTCTATGTGACTACAAGTACAGCGTCAAACTTGTTGAGAGACAAGGGTACTGCTTATTAAAACCTAACTTTGATACTTTGAATTATTTAACGTCAAGGTCAAAGCCCACTTTTGTTAAAAATAAATCATGGCCTCCTTAGAAAAAATTGAGCAGAAATTTGCCCATTCCAGGTTAAATGATGGAGGTTAAACGAGGCAGACATGTCGTACACACAATCTTATTCACCTTAAAAAAGAGTCGGAATAATGTCATATTTTGAGAGCTGTCAAATTTACCGTTTTGGATTTACTGTACTGTACAAGTATCTCAAAAAGCAAAAAATGTTCCTCTTTCTGTATAAGTAGGTTTAGAACTGCTTTTTTATTAAAATAATATTTAGCGTTGTTTTTTTAATTTAGTTATAAATGTTTTTGTAGGAATAAGTTTGTTCTTTATTAAAACGTATGCTTACTCCTAAAAACAGCTAACCTGTATCAAATAACCCCAAAGCTTAAGAGCCAAATTCAATATTTGTCTTTTAACTAAAAGATCTCTTCTAATATTTAGTGATTGGAAACGCCTCGTCTTTTTCACGTTCGCAAGTCGAGGGTTATCGCACGAAATAATATACTATCGAAGAGCATTGATGTCTCTGGATCAACTCAAGGCGTCTCATACAAATCAGTTATCTATTGCGTAATTTATAATGGATCTTTGGTTCAAGTTAAGATCTTTTTCATTTTTTTTAAAACACTGCTTCTGTCAAATAAGAGCGACGTGAGTTAAATATATCTTTCGGGCATGTGCGTAATTTGTTATTCACCAATGGCAAATATTATGCTGATTATACTAAGGCTCTCAGCTTACCCATAGGCAAATATATAAATGTGTAAACAATAAACCAATTTTTGAATCGACTCAATGTTTAAACTATATCCGAATATTTAGTATTTTCATCAAATGTTTAAGAACTTTAAGCATGAATTGAAAAAGGTGGAAAAGTCACAATTTTATCAAAACTAATTAACTTCACTTTGGCTGCCTTTGGACATATCCCACTATTTTAATCGCAGAGAGGCGGCAAATAAACATTTCCTGTATAAAAAACGCGCCGTATAGGCGGAATGTACGGAGCTTTAAAAATACGGATTAGGAGCTCGGGTAAACGCAGGATTAAATCAGATGGATTATTCTAATCCTGTAAGCTTCTCGGTTTATGCGATGTTGACAAAGTGCAACCACCTGCTCCTTGTCATGAAAAAAGTATTATCTCAGGTTAAAATAAGACACATTGCAAACAAAAACACGTGTATAAAAGGGGTCCTACAAAAATGGAAAAAAGGAAGATAATATGCAAAACATACCAAAGCCGGCAACATTATTAGATTTACCCCAAAAACAACAATTACTTTAGATTTTAACGGGATTTTCGTTTAACTAACACTTACTGTCGGATATAAAGTGGAAAAACCTCCTCTAATTTACTTTTATGTGAGCAACTTTAATTAGAGTTGGCTTTGTGTGCACTTTTCATTAATCAAAAGAGACTAAAAAATAATCTGCCAAGATGTTACTTAGTTACCAATTTTTAGTATTGATTAAAAAGCTTTATTTTTTTTATTACAGGTATACAAAAAGTGGCGGTTGGTGACCTTAGAAAGTGACAGTGCTACCGGCAAACCTTCACAGCGATTTAACCCGATACACTGACGGTAAATTTTTTTGCAGCTCGGCATTTGATATAAAGCTTGTCGTTTATTGGTCGCTTCAAGATCATAACGCATACCACATGTATTTACTGTGAGCTGTTATTGAATGGGCCGCAACGATAATGTCACCTCGTAGTGCAGCAACCACTATATGACGTCGAAAGACGCACATACGAGGAAACGTGGATAATATATTATGCAGTGTCCCGACAAATAAGTTATGAGATGATCTGAATAAAACAAATACTTACACACAAGATGCCCTGGACCAGTCGCAATCCCATCAAGTGGTATGCTCCCATTTTAGCAAAATAAGGTATGAAGAAGCAAAATATTATACCAGCGAAATTTGACAGGCCGAAAATCATCTTTGTTCCGTATTTGCTTGCCAGCAATCCGCCTGGTACTTGGGTGGTCCAGTGGAGCCAAAAGAAACTTCCGAGTACATAACCTGCAAACATGGCAAACAATGAACTTAGTATATTTTAAAAATAAATATCTGTATTTTTAGTATCAAATATTACAAAAGAATTCAAGCTGCAAATAAAACATATTGTTAAATAAAAAAGACAAATGAAATGACGTGAAATATACTAACAACAAACATTATCAAGGTTGTTAACATTTTTTATCTCACGGTATGGCTTTTATTAGAGCCTACCAGGCCGCCATAGAAAGTCACAAAAAGGAAATATAAAAACAACTAGTTCGCTGACTATTATCACGACTATCACTGAGTTATATTGTTGATTCCTAATTTTCGTTGAGAGCAATAATATTAATATCTTTTTATTTCGCGTTAGACCAACGTCATATAACAAGGATACTATGATCCCCACGCGGAACAAGTCCTACAATGCCGCAGGCGCAATGATCAATTTTAGTCAAACGACGATCGTAATTTCACCGTTATTAAAGCGCATCAAGCCGCCATTAGTCATACAGCTCTGGCAAAAAGATGTGTTGAAAGCTTGAAGTTCCCTCCCTAAAACGGTTGTATTATCGGTTATGATGGCGGGTCGAATAATTATCTCGGAAGCTAATAAACAGAGTACTCAAATGTGCTGCTTTTTGTACTACAGACAGGACGATATGTAATCTAACATAATACACTTAAATCGGCTCAGTTTTCGACACGAAAGCGCGCAGCTGCTTTAAATGTCTTAAGGTCGTCCGTGTCTTGCATCCTTCATAACGATTTACACAGCAGCAGTCGACAACATCTTATTCTCCAGGGAGGTTCATTTCCACCTTAATGGCCATGTGAATACTTAAAATTGAAGAGCTCGGGGGAAGAGGGTAACAAGCCACACATTTAAAAATGTTGAGATTTTGTGAAATTTATGATTGCCATAAAGGTAACAAGCCCCAGTTATGTTTTCACGTAAATCGGTCAACATTTGGCAACGCTACGCGAAAAAGCCGTTTATGCCTCCAGCCGTCTGTGTGTGTTTTACCGGTCAAAAAGGAAACAAGCCACACAAAAATCAACATGGCGTCGACACGTTCAGCAGGTGTTAAACGTAAAGTGCTCCAAAACAGTGATAATTCTGCCTCTTCTAAATCGGACTTCGACTCAGATGATAGTGTAAAGGATAAAGATTACGCAAATACAAGTGACGATAGTGAAACTAGCGAAGAAAGTGATATTTTGGTATGTTTAAAAATGATGTGGCTTATTCCCTTTTAAGCTAGACTGTAGTATTTTTTTTTTTGGTAAATAGTGGCTTATTACCTCTTTATTTTTTTTATTTTGACGCTGTATTCTGGCACAAAGTACTCCTAACCGTTGTACATAAAGTTAGTAGGTGTATTTGGAAAATATTACCGACGAAGCTGTTGTGTTATACCTTATCATCCTCTGTTTTATCTGTATTGGGGCTTATTACCTTTTTTCGACAACAAAGTTTGTCCATTTGTTTTTGTGGCTTGTTTCCTTCTTTCGTCAACAAACGTTTTCTTATTTCAGGATCCAAACGTATCACGAGGTTTTATTGAAACTCCTGAAAAAAAACCGAAGGCCAGATGGCGACATCAGAATATAGAAAGCAGGAAACGAGAAAAGGCAAAACAGCGAAAAAATTTAGGTCACTCCTATGAAAATTGGAAGGGTAAAAAAATTCCCCCAAAAACTATGGGACCCCCATGCCATTGCAAAAAACGCTGCAGGACATTGCTTCTAGGGAATGAAGAAACCCTTTTCCATGCTTTCTGGAATTTAGCGTCTTTTGATAAACAGAATGCATATCTTTTTGGCACAATAAAAGCTCTCCCTAAAAAAAGAAGCTACCCCAAGAAAAGAAAAAGGGAAACTTCTTCTCGAACAGTTACTTTTTCATATTCTGTTAAGGTTAACGCAGTTGACGTAAAAATATGCAAGGAGGAGTTCTTGTCCATTCATGGCCTTCAGAATTCCAAAAAGCGGTTATATAATATTTGCAAACAAATTCGTCAGGGCAATACGGTTCCAAAATGTGACAAACGTGGTAAACATCACAACCGCAAGAATCGGTTACCTGAAGAAACCGTAAAAAGAGTACACGATCATATTAACGCTATCCCTAAGTATACTAGCCACTACAGCAGAAAAAAGAATCCCAATCGTGTTTACATCGATCACGACCTGTCCATTGCTTCCCTATATAAAAATTTCTACATTCCATGGTGCAGAGACCAGGATATTTCATCAGTTAAAGAAGATACCTACCGAAGGATATTCTGCGGTCAGTACAACATTGGATTTAAGTTGCCAAAGAGCGACACGTGTGATACATGTGATCGGTACCAAACTTTACTTGACTCGACTGCTAACGACGAAGCAAAACTAAGAGAAATTCAGCTTAATTTAGATTTACATCCACGAAGGGCAGAAGCGATGCAGGCTAGCTTAAAAGGTGAGACCGAAGAAGCTAAAAAGGGAAACCAGAAACTTGTTATTTCTTTTGATCTTCAACAAGCTCTCCCAATGCCAGATTTGACAGTGGGAAAGGCTTTTTACCTCAGAAAGGCATGGATGTACAATCTCGGAGTACATAACTGTAATACAGGTAGAGGATTCATGTTTACGTGGCCAGAACACATTGCAAAGCGTGGAAGCGACGAAATAGCAAGTGCTATTTTAAAATACATCAATCATTTTGCTCCCCAAACAGACGAACTAATAGTTTTTACTGACAACTGCGAGGGTCAAAATTAGAACTGGACGGTAATGTGTTTATGGTTACAGCTAATACGCCAGAAAAAGTTCAAAGCCATTGAACATCGATTTCTTGTGCCAGGACATACCCACCTACCATCAGATAGAGATTTTGCCGCTATCGAGAAGCGTAAAAAATATCTAAAGCAGGTGTACTCACCAGAACAGTGGCATAACGCTGTCAGAGAAGCCAAAGTAAAAAATCCTTTTGAAGTGGTGCCTATGACGCAGGCGGATTTTTATGCCTTTGGAGATATTCTAAAATATATAAATAAAAAACATGTGACAGACACAAAAGAACAAGTTAATTTTAGCAAAGTACGATGCTTTCGATTTGAAGTAGATCACCCCAATATAATGTTTATAAAACATTACTTGAATGAAACATTCAAGCCAGTTAACATTGGAAAACGAGGTGTCCAGTCTGCGAATTGGCCAACACTGTCAAATCTGCCTCTTAAGTATTCAGCCTTCGTGCAAATAAATCCGAAAAAACTTAAAAACCTTAAGGAATTACTACCCTTTGTCCCCCCTATTTTTCATGGATTTTACGCAGAGTACCGAAGTACCTGAAGATAATATAGAACATATGGATCTCAATATGGATCATGAAGATGCCGAAGAACTATAGTTCCTTTTTTAGTTTTAAATTTTGTCAAAAATGTATAACGTTATTTTACCAGTAAATAAGGTATAATTTTTAAGTTGAAAAAGGCAATAAGCCACATTTTTTTGTCAAAAGTTGGCTGTTTTTCTGTTACCTAGAGATATTTTTTTGTTTTGTTTGAACATTTTGATAGCTTTATGTCTTAATATACTACTACAAAAGCATTTTGGTGTAAACTTGAAAATTGTGATTTGAGGATTTAATCAAAATATAAAAGTGGTCATATCTCAAAAGTAAGAACAGGTGGCTTGTTACCCTCTTCCCCCGAGCTCTTCAATTGTTATTACTGGTGTGTGGAAAATCCTAAGAATAAGCATCAAAGGCCTGTACATAACCTGAAGGTCACACTTTGGGTTGCGCAATGTCGGGATCCGGAATCATCGATCCGTTTTTTCCGAAGACCAACAAGACCGCGCGGTAACGATGATTTCACAGCATTATGTCCATGTGCTTCCAAACTTTCTCACTTCTTCTCCCTGCATTCAGTGGCCCTCTCGAAGCCTGGACCTGACTCCCTTTGATTTTTGTTTATGGAGATATCTTAAAAATCAAGTGTACCGCAACCGCCCCGCCACTCTGGTAGTTTTAAAGGACAATATTCAGCAAGGAATCGAAGCCATAACTCCAGACACTTGCAGCCCCTTTATGCCGTGACTGAAATGTGGCACATTTAGACAATGTAATCTTCAGAACGTAAATTTCCAAGAATTTTTGTAAATTTTAAAAATACATTTGCTAAAATTAATCAGCTGGCTTATTAGTTTCATTTTAAAAACTTATCAACTTTCTTGACCACCTTTTATATTGTTTAATAATGTAAACGAAGCCTAATTCTACTAATTCATTGAATAATATTAACAAACTACAATATGTAAACAAGTTGTTCGATAGAAATGTGTTTCCTGGCCTCACAAGAAATCGGACGTTGTTTTGGCGTCGGCGTTGTCCATGTAACTTCGTTTGCTTATAGTATTGTTATAAGCCTTTGCCTTTAAATAATATCTATCAAAGTAACAGTTAGCTATAAACACTGCTTTTAACCAACAAAAAATATAAATCCTTATTATGTTGTACAGGTGTATTAATTACTGTACTATGTCTGGAAGATACATACCTTGAATTTTTTCATTCCAGACAAATTTCTTATCATCTTTAATCCAATGCTGTAATGGACTAAATGTCGAATTTTCCAATTCTGGAAAAGGCGACGAATTATTGATGAACTGGACAGGGGAAAAATTGTCGAACCTGTGGGTTGTTGTAGATTCAGTATTATTGCCCTGTTGAGGTAAATTAGTTAAATCTGTTTTATGTACAAATAACAATTAATTACAATATTAAATTAAGGGCAAATATCCCCTTTTATCTACGATCAATTAAAATCTTATCCGAGTTATGATATAATTTACATTTTCATGAAAAGATTACCTATCAAATCTTTAAAAACAAATTACCTCTGTTACCTGTACTTTCTATATAGTCAAAAGCAGTGTTATCGTGCGGGTCATACGATTTATCAACGACAAACTTTTCAAGTTTGTTTTTCTTTTATTACTTGTAATCATATCCTCCGCATAAAATCCGGAAGATGAATTAAATAGACCTATGATATTTTCATACGAAAAAAGAGGACAAACATATAAATACCAGCAGTTGCAAAAATCTTTGAGCGATGTCACTTCAAAGTCAGATTGACAAGTCAGTGACAAAATGAGTAATAGAAAACAATTTTCGGGTTTTTTGCATCCACAAGCAAAAAAAATGGTATTAAATCTAATAAAATATTACGAAAACGAAAATTCACCGGCCAATATCCAGGAGACAGTAGCAAAAGCTCTGGGAATCGGTATAAGGACTGTGCAGAAAATTGTGCATGAAAAAAAGCATAATTTACCACCGAAGAAGATTAAGAAATGTACGCGAAAAAAGCCAAAGCCAAGACTTAAGTGGCAATGTAAAAATGGATGTTCGTAATGCAATTTACGATTTATACACATCAAAAACTAATATAACCCTTCAAGTTTTAAAAGAAGCCTTAAAAAACCGAGGCATATTGGAAATTGGACTGAAATCTTTGTCAAAATTAATAAAAATGTTGGGTTTTCGATATAAAAAGGACTGTAATCGAAGATTTTTATGCGAGTTGCCACATATAGCAAGTCAGCGTATCCATTTTTTAAAGAAATACACGGAAAATGTTAATTCAAAATTTAGAAAAGTGGTATTTTTAAACGAGACTTGGATATTTTCTGATGTAAGTGGTTCGAAATCTTGGCAGGACGAGTCTGTAAAAAGCGTCAAGAGAAAAAAGGGATGTATGACGGGAAAACGGTTCATCATTTCGCATGCAGGTTCTTCAACAGGATTTCTCCCATATGCAAGTTTACTGTTTTGTTCAACTGTTTGAAAAATGGTTAAAAGAACAACTGATTCCAAATTTAGATGCTCCATCTTTAATCATTCTGGACAATGCATCTTATCATTCAAGAATCTTAAATAAACAACCTACTTCATCCTAGAAGAAAAGTGATATTTATAACTGGCTAATAAAACAAAAACAAAAACAAAATCTTTTATCCAATATGCTGAAACTAGAACTTCTTTTAATAGCAAAATCTATTAAAAAACCAACAATATATGCCGTAGATGAAATATTACGCGAAAATGGACATGAGGTTTTACGACTGCCGCCATACCATTGCCAGTTTAACGCAATAGAATTAATGTGGGCTGGGGCAAAATCATATTACGAAAAACACATGAACGATGGTCTTACATCAGATAAAGTGCAAATTATTTGGCAAGATTCATTAAATTATATTACGCCGGAGTACTGGAAGAAATCTGTGGAACATACGGAGAAATTAATATGGGATTGGTGGAATCGAGAACGAGTTCTAGATGTCGAAATAGCACCAATGATCATTGCGCTGTTTGAGGACGACTCAGAAGATGAGGACTTTTTAAGTGATGATGATATTTTTTAGTCTATAATATTAAAAAATTTCTGAAGAATTGTATTAGTCTTTGACGTGTATAAATCATAAATTGCATTATAAATATCCATTTTTGCATTGTAACTTAAGTCTTTTGTCTTTGGATTTTTTTGTGTACATTTCTCAATCTGCTTCGGGAGTAAATTATGTTTTTTTTTCCTGCACAGGTTTCTATACATTCATTATACCGATTCTCAGAGCTTTTGCCACTGGCTCCTGGATATTAGGAGTGAATTTTAATTTAAAAATTTTTTTATTGGATTTGACTTGGATTGGACTTTGATTGGACTTTCATTAAGTGGCTGTATAAACAGATCATAATAATATCTTGATTGTTCCACTGATTTGAACCGCCTTCCGACTTTATTAAGGCGCTTGCCATTTTGTGTATTTTTGTTTTCGCCAACCGAAAAATTTTAACCAAATACATATTTGGCGAATTTTCTTATTTAGTCCCTCAGCATTTAATATATAAAATAATATTAAGTGGCTATCTTAATAATATTGCGTAATATAATAAAAAAAACTATTTTCTTTCTCCCTGTATATTTGTAAATAGCCCATCGAGATTTAATAGCTCGATAAAAGAATCACACAACATTTTGGTATTCACTGTGTTTTCTGATTGATTCATAATGTTGGTGACTTTTGGACCCGCATGATAAGACCGCATTCGATTATACCATAGTAACCAAGCAACTAAGTTTTTGTTAGAAAACGTTAGAAAATAATGCTATCAAACAGTTTATAATTTGTCACAATATTCGGAACGAGTTTCATATATTTTCAACGTAAGCGATTCGGATCTTTCATCCGACATCGAAAAAGTGGCTACCGCAGTAATTTCCAGTCTTCTGCCCGAAATATCGCGGGCAAAATATGAGTTGGCCCACTCCCGGTATCAGAAATGGTGTGGAGAAAAGAACATAAAATCTATCTCTAGTGAGAAGACATTGTTAGCCTATTTTAATGATCTATATAACTATCAGGGACATGTAGAAGAGAAGAGCTGACAAACTTACTTTTGGAAAGAATAAGGTGCGTGTTTTTGTTTTGTAATACCATTGACGAAGACAAAAATAGCTCGAAAGTTTTTTGTAACATCAGGAGACTTTGAAGACATGGTGGAAATTTTCCGAAATTACATCAAGTTACGCCCTAAACACGTTCATCATGGTCGTTTCTTTGTGTGCTATAAGAACGGTAAATGCACAAAACAGCCAGTGGGAATAAACACTTTTGGACGTATGCCTAAGGCTATTGCTTTGTTTTTAAAATTATCCAATCCAGAACAATACACCGGCGACTGCTTAAGAAGGTCTTCTACATCACTATTAGCCAATACCGGAGTGGATATTTTGACCGTAAAGAGGCACGGGGAATGACGGTATGTTGCATTGAGGCTTGGGAAGAAAACAAAAAGAAGATAAAATGAAGCAACTAGTATCCAAAATCCAAAAATATTTAATGCAAGTTCATAGCAAGTTAAGTCAAGTTCATCAAGTATATCTGGTATTAATTTAGATAAAGTTCATTGATGGCTTCTTATGTCATGATCGTAGGTAAAATCTCTTAGCGATCATATTATGTATAATATGTAAAAAATTGTGAAAAAATTTCAGAAGCATAAGCTGGCTTTCAATAGAATGCGGTCTTTTTTCATGTTTCTCATGTTCATTGTACCAATTAAAAATAAATAAATAAATAAAGGTATTATTAAAAAATATTTTTATAGATATATATATTTTAAACGTATTATAATCCGGGAGCTAGCCTCTTTTTTCATTACTATATCTGCTTAAAATTGGGTATCGTTTTTTATAAAGAACTCGTTCTGTTAACGCTTAAAATGAACTCCTGACAATCGAAAGGCGTGAACAATGCTTTGCAACCACGTGTCAATTATGTAAAATTCCAAACTCTCTTACTGACACCTACTACGTGGGTCCAAGCTCCGACAGGAGCGATCAAGCAATCAGCTGCGTCAGCCTTAAAGCTTTTTTACATTACCTTCAATATGTTTAAAGCTAATTCTTTTGCGTATAGTCAACACCATTCTAAGTGTAAAAAACAAATCCCGTTAGTCCTGCCATTGGTCAAGCCTTTGACATACCTTTACCTATTCCTGCCGAAGACTTCAGCCATGACAGAACTAGATGAATTTGTTTTTACATTTATTTCGATGTTGACTATTTGCAAAAAAATTAGCTTTAATGATCTTGAGAATAAAAATGTAAAAAATCACTAAACCCCAAGATAATAAAATGCTTTAAAATGCATCAGCTTTGATCTTAGCTTCTGAAGCTAGGCTGCATTCAATGAATGGCAGTAAAAGACTTTGTACCCTATAAAAATGAAGGACCTAATTTTTTGCCTTATTTTAGGACTAATAGTTCATGTAAACATGTGTCCGCAAGGCCTTTGTTTTTGGGGTAAAGGGTGCCAAAATTTAAAAAAATTAAACTTGTACCTCAACAACTAAGACGTTTCGAACACATTTTATTCTATTCTTTTAATAAAATAAACAAAAAAAATAACATCCTGCATTTTTAGCAATCGAAATAAAAACAGAAAAAACAACATAAAATCTTACATGTGTCGAGCCTTAGCATCGTGCCAACTAACATCGAAACGATTAAAAATATCGGATTAAAGTAAGAAACCCAGAAGTTAGAAAACAAAATGAGAAAACTGATTTTCTAATAAAAACAGGCAGTGACGTCGCATTAAAAATTTCGGGGGGATGGGAGGGGGAGAGATTGCGACCTAGAGAGAGAGTTTTTTTTTAGTTTCTAACGATTCCAATACAATTCAAAAACTTTTGTGTTTAAAGATTCTTGAACACTTATATAATAAAATCTCTAGAAACCGTTAATAATATAACCAAACACCCTGTTGACTTTAAAAAAAACCTAAGATCCAAATTCCATTCCAAGCTCTCTGTTCTCGAATAGCACATTTTAAGAGAAAAACTCGATAGAGTTTCACAAGTATAAAATTATTTTCTTTTGTAAGTTTTAGACTGGTTTACATATTCGTTTTGAAGTCTGTACTTACCGTAATATTATCTGTGATCGCTGAACTATCATTAAGCCTAATTAATACTGATCTAGGTAATTCTCCTCCTAAACATTCACTAGTCAGAGAAATATTATCTTTGGGTTTCGTCTCTATCATAGCTACTATCGCTATGTTTAAGTTTATCCTTATCATGTAGTTTACTGCGAATCCTACAAATACTAGATACCATAATACGTCCCTGGCACTGCAACATTCTTTAGCTTCTAAAACAATAGGTAAAATATTTTAAATTAATATGGTTCATTTGGTTATCGATTATCTATGGTAAATAGATTATATGCAGGGTGTCTCATTTTCCACAATTTTGTAGAGTATCCAACACTGTCTCTGCTAGATAGCCTGGAAACGGCCGTTGACAGCTTGCGATGAGTTATCACTAGTAGTTAACTCCTATTTGTAAATTCGTTTACGGTGTGTTTTTTGCATTCGTTTTTACAAATAAATTAGAACATTAGTAGTTTTTAATTATTTCTGTACATATTTGTGTTAGTGCTATTAGTTTTGAAACTGGCGCTATAAAACTTTCGTCAAAATAGAAGTTTGTGGTAGTGAGGTTAACACTTGGATTCTAATAAAAAGTGGATTTTCAAAGAAATATTTTAATTTCGAACAATGCTTTTTATTTGTTTTGTACCTAATAGCAATTGAAACTATCCAAAAGGACCTAAGGTTAATTTTTTGGTTTCCAGAAGACGAAGAAAGTCAAAAGAAGTGGCTTCATGCAATAAAAAGAGGTTTTAGTCCAACAAAAGCAGTCATAGCAAAACATAACTGTTTGCTTTACAGCTCTAACCTCTTCAGTAACCCAACCATTAATATTAAATTTATGTGGCCCCAGTAATTAATTTTAGTGGAAAGCACAGGTTGTAAAAGTAACGAAAAGTCTCACGGAAAGATATATATCTCAACTCGACTAGATCAGCCTCATTTACATTTTGCCAACTTTTTTGTAAAAGATAATTATAAAAGGTTTGATGTTTACGTTTGCTATACCCATTGAGACTAATCCCACTTCCACAATCTGGCCCTTACGATCAGAACAACCAATTTTGAACCCCATTTATTTCAAAATTAATAAAAATATTGTCTAAACAATTCACTTTTCACGAGTTGGGCTGTGCGGAAGCTAGGTGAAACCAAAAGAAAAAAAGAGTTGAGTTAACATTTCAGTTTTATTATAACTATCATCTACTTTATTAAAATCTACATTGAAGTCTGCAAGAATAAAAATTCTCACTTTGGCATTGAAACTATCTGCCAAATTTAATACATGGTACATTAACAAAATTCTCGATTTTTGAAGATACTGATAGCAAGAATAGAATGAATCTGAATTTATGTAACATTGCGTATTTTATATAATTATTATTTTTCTATTTTGATGAAATCTTATTAGCTGTTTAATATTATATTAGTCTCTTTTGCGTAGTTTAAGTTGTACATATGTATGTATAAATATATTTGTGTATCTGATAATTAGTCTGTGAATAAAAGTATGATAAAAATGCAGATTTTGTTAAAGACATTTGGTATGTTAGTTTATCATAATAAATAATAAAATATTACTTCAGGTGAAGAAAATTCTCTGACAGGAAAGAAGAAAGACTTTACAAAAACTAGAAAATTCATTTAAAAAACTGGTTGTTTCTCTTTTTAACTAATTTTCAATCAACAGTTCAAATCAATTACTCACTTTTTCAATACTAGTGTTGAGAACTAAATAAAGTCCTACTGAAGACTCTTTGTGGTTGTAAGAAAAATAACTTACTATTTTTCCTATGACCTACCTGGTTTGAAAATTTTTAAGTTCAACACTTATGTAATATACTATTAGACTTATATAGGGAGTTATTCTGTATAACTTTATTTTTCCAATGCTGATTTATAAACTTACTTTTGCCGCTTACGTAAACTGGTGGAAAGGGCTGGAATTTACTACCTCTGAGAACAGGGATTTAGCACAGCCTATTTAAATAAATGACTAAAAGTACTTTTTTATAATTAAAGACAAGATAAAGGTTTATTTAAACGTTTTATCTAATTTGTTGTAGGGACTATGACAAAAAAAATATATTTTACACTTTTTTATTTCCATTTAAAAATGATTTGTATCTACTTAAATAAAAAATAATATATGTATATATATATATATATATATATATATATATATATATATATATGTATATATGTTGATTTTTACTCCTTCACGGATGGAAAAATACAATGTGTTTTCATTCCGGGTGTACATCCGTTCACTACTGTCGTTCTGAAAAGAACAGGCAAGAATTTTAAGATCAAGCAAAACACCAAAACAAAACCTTAATGCTACTGAACAAAGGGCCCTAATAAACCTTGGAAAAAATAAAGACATCACAATCCTTCCAGCAGATAAAGGAAACGCAACTGTGGTTATGAATACTCAAGATTACGTACAAAAAACGCAGGATATCCTACAAGACAATTGTTATAGGCCTGTTCCAAGGGACCCGACAACGTACCTAGAAAAAACAACTAAAAATAAAATAAAAAGTTTACCAATAAACCCCGAAATTCAACAAAAAATCATACCACGGGAAAAGTCGAGCAGATGTCCTATGGTTTACCAAAAATACACAAACCAGGGGCGCCTATCAGACCTATTGTTAGTGCTGTTAATTCGCCGCTACAAAAACTGGAGAAATACCTTTCTGAAATTATGCAACCAACTGTAGAAAAAGCTGATTCATTTGTAAAAAACTCGGAGCATTTCACTCGAATTATACGAGATATCGTCCTTGAAAAAAACGATATCATAGCAAGCCTAGATGTCAAATCGTTATATCCCAGTATTCCCATCGACGAAGCATTGGACAAGATTGCTATGAACGAGGATTTCCAGGCACATATAATAGAACTCTCGGAGCATTGCCTCAAAAATACTTATTTTTCTTTCAACGGGCAAATGTATAAACAAATGGATGGTGCTCCAATGGGGTCCTCGCTATCACCAGTAATCGCGAATTTATGTATGATATACTTCGAGAAAGAAGCTCTTGAGAAAGTTTAAAACCCAAATTATGGATTCGTTATGTGGATGACATATTTATTATATGGCAACATGGTCATGCAGAGCTTGAAAAATTTCTGACTCACGTAAATTCAATCCACCCCAGAATACAATTTACTCTAGAGTTAGAGGAGAACAACAAACTACCATTTTTAGATGTTTTGGTCTCAAAACTACATAACAGACATTTCGAATACACCGTATATAGAAAACCAACACATACAGACAGATATTTAGCTGTGGCAAATACTCTAATATCTAGATCCGTGCGACTAACTGAAACACAGACGAGACAAAACGAACTTAAGGTAATATCTAGTGCTTTAAAGAAAAATGGCTACACAAATCGCACCATAGAGAAAGCTATTAATGCACAGATTTCCCGAGCAACGAACAACAAAAAATATGAACCGGGAAAGTAACGAGTAGTCTTACCATATGTAAAAGGCACAACAGATAGAATCGGAAGAATTCTGAGGAAACACAACATACAAACAATACACAAGCCACAAACAACTATAGGTAAACTACTCGGAAACCCAAAAGATAAAATCAAACTGGAAAACCACGGAGTGTACAGTATTCCGAGCCAGGACTGTGAAAAGTTGTACGTAGGGCAAACTAACAGGCGAATATCAGCAAGAGTGGAAGAGCATAAACTCAGCATCAGAAATAAACAAACAACCTCAGCTTTATTCCTACATCATCAGGAAACCGGCCATAAAATAAATTTCGATGGGTGTAGGGAGATTGCCAATATAGAACATTATAAGACCAGAATAATCCGAGAAGCCATAGAAATTGAAAAGCAATGTGATTTGAATAAAAGGGACGAATCATTAAAACTACCAACAGTATGGAAGACAATAATCGACAAATCTAAAATCGCAAAAACTCAAGCGCAATTAGTGCAAGAACAACAGCACCATCCGGAAAACATAAATAACGACCAACGCTTGCGCAGATATAACCTTCGGCCCCGAGTGGGGGTATAAAAGGAAGCGTCGCAGTCACCGACACTTCAGTCTCTATTCGGACGCGAGTGAGAAAGCTTCGAAAATGCCAAATGTGATTTTGGCGAAACGTCAGCAAAACTGTTCTTTTCAGAACGACAGTAGTGAACCGATGATGCTTATCAAGCCACAATGCTGTGTGAGTAATGGTAGCATTTTGGTTTTTTTCAAATATTCCCATTAGTTTTGTGTTCTTGCACCCATTGTATGGTCTTTATACAATCTAAAGTGTTTCTTACTGAAAAAAAAAAAAATAAAAAAGCTAGAGGCGTCAGATAAATATTCGTTAGTCTGCAAATGTCAGCGATCGGAAATAGCCAGCGATAATATTCAGATATTGCCATAGACAGTAATTAATAATTGGCCTATATTCGTAAAAAAAGATTTAAACATTTTTAAACAACAAAACCAGTTTAAATACCAATTGAATTATTGACAACATATTAAATGTTTTTTACAATATACTCAACCTTTTTAACACGATCTTTCTTATACTTGTAAAAGCATTCTCTTCGATTGTAGGAAGTTCCCCATCAAAACCATATCTTTCACACGGTTTGAGTCTACCGCGTTTTCATCTTTGCAAAAGCTTGAATTATTGTTGAGAATCTAATAACTGATTTCGTTGCTATAATATTCAAAAAAGCAAAAAAAGGATTATAGGCAAATACACATATATATCTATTATGGTTGAACTAAAAATCAAGCTTTATTAATTAGAAATCGACAATATACACTTGTAGTTATTCCTAAGTATACTTACATGAAACAAAAACTAAAAATTCACTTGAAAAACCAGGAAAAAAGAACTTATTTTACGAATAATCAATGTAAACAAACTTTTAAAAATGAACATTGTCGTGACAGTGCCTAACAATATGGCCGCCGCGACGTCACAATTCCAGCTGTTCATTGCAGGAATAACTGACTCATTGATGCCCGCTTCCAGGCTTTCTAGTAGATAATGTGTTGGAGCATCTCAGTTATTATTGAAGACAGAGGGGTACTGTAAATAAAATTTGCATGGCCTTCTTCTTTTTTAAAATACAGGGCGAAATTGGAAATTTGCGCATTTCAGGCATCATATACCAATATAAGCGGACGGAGCCAGTCTTATTTCGTAAAGCTATGTTGGTTGCAGGTTTTCGGGTACAGCTTTAGAAACTAAGAGGCGCGCCATCTAACAGACTGTGACTCAATTTCGATGAGCTTTTCAATAAACCAACGAATAAAGTGCAGACTGTCAAATTTTATTGATCTCCTTTTTTGTTTTTTTTTTAAGAATTGTTTTATAAAAAAATATTTTAAAATGTGAAATTTACCGAAAATTTCTCGGGGTGCCACGCCCAAAATGACTAATTTTTTACCTTTTTGTTTTTTTTTTCAATAGAAAAAATTACTAGCTACATCCATTATATACCATTTATACTACTTGCTAAATTAGTATAAAATTAAACATTATAAAAAATGTATTAATAATCATGAGTTCCTTGAGATAATTTATTTGCCTTTTATGTCTAATTACATATGTGTTTGTAAATTAAATCGATTCTTCTATTCTTGTGTTGGGGTGAATTTTTTTAGGTATTTTTACTTACGCGATAACGTGTGCCTAATAAAAACTTAATAATTAGTCTTAATGAATAAATAATACACTACAAAACTATATACAGTAAAAGGAAGAATATTTTACACTGAACTGCGGTATTTGAAATCTAGTCTTCGTTCTGCCTTACTGGCGAAAAGGTCAATGACTCGTTTATTAAAGTCTTCAATATTATCAAGAAACACTTTTTCAGCTGATAACATTCCCAAGGCACTTAGTCTTTCTTCTTTTATAGGGTTGCGCAAAAAAGTTTTTAGTCTTTTTAACATAGAGAAGCATCTTTCAGCTTCATAGATGTTGTCACTAAAACTTTCAATAACTTAATAGTTTCTTGAAAACTACACCTCATATCTTCCTGTGAAACCAACGATAAAAGAGACTTCAGAAATGGTTTGCAATTCTTCTCTTTAATAAAGTACTTGCAGTTCTGTTTTAGACGATTTTTCTCTAGAAACGGATATAATTTAACTGTATCAGAGAGCAATTTGTCAGGATTTTTTTTGAATTCGATAAAATGTTCTTTCATAAAAAATGCAGTAGCTGTTAGATATCCTGTAAAAGTAAACCGAGCCTTAATCTGTTGTATTATGGAATCGCAAACTTCCAAGGCTTCCATTTTTTTATTTGTTGAAATAGATAGATTTGAGGAACATTTTCATCTTCGTTTTCCAAAAACTCCAAGTCTATTTGATCAATAATTGTGTCCGTTTCATCACGAACTTTTTCATTGCGTTTTCGAAGTTTTGTAGGTCTTGTTTAGCCTTGATAGGGTTGGTATTAATCATCTGCAGTTGCTTAAAAATTATTTCGACATGTGGCATGATTTTATGAAAAACTGTCAACGAAAATATAAAATCTTTGTTCTGCAATCTAAGTTTATATGCACCAGCTTGTTCAATCGTTGATTTCAATTTAATATTTTTGTCGTTCTCTAAAATATCCATAACCTGTATCAGCTCATTTCGGTATTCATAAACTGTATTAATTCCCTAAGAATGAAAATTTTATCTCGTTTGTGATGATCGTGGTAATCGTCTATGAGCTATATCATCCAATACTTTTGTTCTTTGAGGTGACGTAGAAAAAAAAACACATTCCAGTCAGATGAGCAAAAAAAAATCCGAACCAATGCATTAATTGAAGCTGCACTGCTTATTATAGGGTTAATCTGATGAGCATAGCAATGCACATAATTTGCTAAAGAATATTTATCTTTAATTATTTTTTGAACCCAATTTACACCTCCGCTCATAACTGAGGCTCCGACATAGCTTTGCGCTATTAACTTAGATAGATAGATACATTTATTTGACAACGTTACAAAATATGTTTGTTGCAAGTCATACAAAAAAAGCATATAAGCTAAGTAAAAATACAAATGTATAACATTGTTTACAAACTAAGAAAAGAGTAAAATATATATGTATATTATAAACAAACAATTAGTGTCAATTCAACTCAAGGTTGGCGCCTCCATATATTCATTGACTGAATAAAAAGAATGCTTTAGTAGTATTTTTTAAATTTTTATTTTAAATTGAGAATAATTTAAACACTTGACGGTGTTGTCGAGTTTATTATAAATAGATATATTCACAGAGTTTCGTGATGCACTCGCAAGGCGATGCCTGGGAACCAGCAATGACTCGGACGATCTAGTTTGGTAATTATGGTTATAAGAGAGACGAGTATACTTCTCGAAATGCTCTTTAATTTCAAGAAGAGTTTGATATATGTAGATGCAAGGTAGTGTCATGATATTATATTTTTTAAAGAGCGGTCTGCACGAGGTTTGTGAACCAGACCCTTCAACGGTCCTAATTGCTCGCTTTTGTGCAATAAAAGCTTTGTAAATTTTCGATGAACCGCCCCAGATGACAGTTCCATAGCTCAATAAGGAGTGGATATTTGCGAAATATACCATTAGCAATATTTCTATATCAAATGATTTTTTTAATTGCTTAAGCAAATAAATCTGACTACCTAGTTTCAAACAAAGATTGTCTATGTGGATACCATTTTAAACCGTCATCCAAAAGGATACCCAACAGTTTAACATAGGCCCCTTTAACAAGTGTACAATTGAAACTAAATGAAATGATCTAGGTTTTTTCGTTGTTTAATTTAAGGTTATTGCTCGAAAACCAACGCTGAGCTTTTACTAGGGTGGATTCAATATTTTGGACGAGTGTGCTATTGTGTTTGGGGGCTGAAATTAAAAGTGTCGCATCATCTGCATATAGAACACACTTATTAGGAGAAAGACTTTGACTAAAGTCATTTATATAGACTATAAATAGCAGGGGCCCCAGAATAATAGACCCTTGGGGAACCCCTGTCCTCAGACCCCGAAAATCTGACTGTTTTTGGTTCAAAGCCACCGCTTGTATGCGATTATGTAGATAAGATTTTAGGAGAAGGAGGGGTATTCCGTTTATTCCATAATAACTAAGTTTATCAAGTAAAATAGGATGAGATACAAAATCAAAGGCTCGGCTGAGATCGCACAATGCAGCAGCGTGTTGCCGACCCTCCTGCAAACCCTCGACGATGGCCCCCACCACCTCCAGAATTCCGTCAATAGTGGAGCGACTACCCCTAAAACCAAACTGTCCAGAATCCAACAAGGTGAAATTTTCAAAATATGAAACAAGTTTAATCTTCAAAATTGCTTTAATTATTTTTCCAAATAGAGGCAGTATCGAAATTGGTCGATAATTGTCGGGTTGATTGGGGTCGCCTTTTTTGAAAATCGGTATGACCTTTGCCAATTTAAGTACATCAGGAAAATTCCCTTCCTCAAAGCATTTATTTATAAGTATAGTCAAGTATGGCAAAATGACTTCCAGACAACTTTTAATCATTTTGGTGTAAATGTCGTATATATTGAAACAATTAGAATTTTTTAAGTTCCTGATAGCTGTGGCAACGTCGGTCTCAAGGACTGGTGACAAGAAAAATGAAGACCTTGGGCGAGGTACCCCGCCTAAAAAATCAAAATGCGATACTCTGGACGTTGTTAACGAGTTAATAATTGTACTAGGCATAGTACAGAAAAAGTATTAAACTGATTAACATCAATTTTACACTCTTGCACTTTTCGCGAGGTATTACATTCATGTTTTATCAATTTCCATGAATCTCTTGATTGGCTACTTGAATTAGTTAAATACTCCCTGTACGCTACGGTTTTGGCACTACTGATTTCTTGTCGGTATATTTTTTTAAATGATTTAAACACATCGTAGTCCTGGAGAGACTTAGATACGTCACTGACTGTTTTAGAGCTGATAAAGTATCTCGCATTCTCCGTAAATCATCATTAAACCATTTCACCGGTTGCATGGTACTATTTTTGAAAGTTTTAAAAGGCAAGTGTTTATGTATTATACCAGTAAAATTGTTCAAAATACATTGTGTCAAAGTGTTTGAGTTTGCACAGGGGTCGGCAAAAGGATCCCAGTTTGCCTCTCGCAGAGCTTGTTTAAATTTACAAAGGTTTTTATCGCTTAAGTTTCGAACTTTGACGTTAGTCGTTCCGTTTGATTGTCCCAGATGATCAGAAAGGCAGGGGTTTATGACCTCTGCATTAAAATAAGATTCATTCAAATTAGTCAATATATTGTCAATACAGGTTTCTGAGGTTGGATTCACACGTGTGGGTTCGTTAATACATACCTGCAGGCTATATGAGTATATCAAGCAAATTAATTCAGTCAAGCTAACATTTGGGGAAGACATTCCAAAGTCAATATTGAAATCTCCCAAGACAATTATTTTATCAGACAATGTTGTTAAATGTTCCAAGAGGGCTTCAAATTTTTGTATAAACGTATTAAAATCACCGAGGCAAGACCTATATAAGCAAACAATAGAAGTGCGCGAGACTGGTATCAACTGGTATCGCAAAACTCGGCGTCAACTTCCACACAGAAGCTTTCTAGGCTTAATGGTATTGTTTGAATATGTCGTTTTACAAATATGGAGGTACCACCATGAATCCGGACTGACCTACAAAAAAAGTCCATTAATTTATAACCAACGATATTAATATGTTTAATGTTCTCTTCATTTGCCCAATGTTCTGAAAAAAAAATAAATAAAAAATATAGGAATTTTAACAAAAAATACTATATTAGTGAACAAATACAATAATAATATATTAATATTAGAAAAAAAATAAAAATCTATTGTATGAAAATGCTTATAGAAAAAAAAATTGCTACTATTATAGGTAAAGATACAATTATTGTATAAAATAATAAATATCTTATTGGATGTGTCACTAATTAAAGGATCAATTTCATTTAAAATGCAATTTGCTATTGAAATGGAATTGTATCCGAGAGGATTTACAAATATCCAAAATCTTTCTACGGGCTTACTGGACAAAATGTATCGTAAAATAATGACTAATTGAAATTCGTTGGCGACATGGGTAGTTTCGTCGACTATTACCGCTTCATAATTCGCTTTTTTAATTTCGTTAGTCACTTCTTCATAGCAAACGGTAATCATGCAGTCTAATAATTCGTTCTGTATCTTCTTAGAGGTCCCTTTAAATGCTGTTGCTTTGTTGAAATGTTCATTCAAATCTCTATCCAGTTGAAAACTAAAATCTATCAATTCTCGGTACACTCCTTTATTTCCGAATTCTTCGGTTTCATCATGACCTCTCAATGCTAATTCTAATGCACCACAAAATCTAATACAGTTGATAATGATGTTTAAAATATATCTCTGTTTTTATCAACTTGGTTGTTGTGCGTAATAATATTTGTCTATAAGCCGAACCTAATTGAGTCATTATATTTGATTTCCGAGCAAAGAAAAACTAAAACTATGATTTATATGTACCTTGCTGTTTTCATGCGTTTTAATTTTCTCATAAATAAGCACTAAATCAGTAACCCCATGCCTTGTCCATGTAGAATCACCACCAAACAAAACACAAACGAAACAAAAAAATGCATTTTTTTGATCGCATCCACAAATCCAGAGGTGGAAGCTTTCTGCGTTTTGGTTAGATCTAAATCGGGGAGAGGTCTTCCAAGCTGCTTGATTTGAATTTTTTCCTCGAGCGATCGCCTAGAAAAAGGTTTCACTAGTGGATTGTTTATTTTATTCATTTTGCCTCGAACGAATCAAAAACAATAGGCCTTTAGTTAAATTAATTAAACTTTAAAAAACTCTCAAAATGTGTACCGACCCGTCGCGATGCAATTACGCGAAACGCCAACATCTCACTAAAATAAAATATGCAAAACCTTACCGAACCCCTCAATCAGGCGGCTCCGTTTATACGAATTTTCACAGTTATTTCTGCATGCACAGTGTGACCTCGCGTAATCCTTTCCAATATATTCCAGCAGGGCCGTTTAGCGATGTGCTCGGACAGTCGGACAGCCGACCACGGCAGCAGACGGAGAGTTTTTCTGTTGTTCTAGGAATAATAGGTATGAGCCGTGTTTTTTTCGTCGGAAACAAACAATATAATAAGAAATAATTTATGCATTATTGTTTAGTCATTTGATCCGAAAATTATGGAAATTAAAACTATTAAAAAAAAACAATATTTTCAGTGGTCGGCATATTTGGTGGTAGTGCCACGGCCCTTCGGCCCCTTCTGATAACCCGCCACTGGCCGCAAGAAAAAAATAAAAATATAAAAGCTTTGGCCAAGTCTGTTTTACAAAAAAAAATAACTTAAATTCCTTTCTGCTACCTTATGCAAAAATATAAAATTTAGCAATAAATCTTCGTAATCGTATAGGAAGATACCCAAAAATTATACCATTAACTTGAAACTGTAATGTGAAACTATATCTTAAAACGCTACAAACGATAGTTTATCTTCAAATAAAATTGACACAAAATGTGGAGAAACAAGCTATTTTCAAACAAAATCTATTCAGAAACATTGCCTTACCTCTAGTCATCTAGAGGGCTCCTTCTACGTCACGGCTCACGAACAAAAGGAATTTCAAGCCATCTAGAAAATCTCCTTGTGTTCGTAAAAGACAATTTTAAATTAGCTCACAGCAAGAAACTAGTTTGAAAATCGTCTTACCACGTGGTTGATCAAACGTCGAAGCAAACAAAAACCGCACTAAAATTTAAGGCCAGACCATGTCCATATATAGGCCTTAGACTTTTAACGACATTGAACTTTAAAAAAATAAGACATACTTTCAGTACTTTTTAAGCAAAAATCGGTCCGTTAAAGCCGGTCACATGTTGCACCTCCAAGGAGAGTCAAGGGAAAGGGGTAAGACAATAATCTCCAGAAAATTCTAAGAAGTTTCGAATGCAGCTGGCGAATTGCTCCTGAGCAGAGCCAAAATTATAACATGATATGAAAAACCAGACATTATCAAAGCTGGCTGGATGCTAGAGTTGTTAAAGAACAGGTAAATAAAATTGAAAAAAGGTTTGAACAGTTCGGTTCTTACCCGAGAACATGTTCCGGACACTTGTTCACCTGTTCATCTGTTCTTTAGATTAGATTGTACCACAAATGTATTAAATGCATGTAAATAGGTGTTCACTTCTCTCTTTTCTGCTCAAACTTTGAATTTTCACTACTAACATTTTCCGTTTTTTTTTCCAATTTTTGAGGCTAAATGATTATATTTTCACAAATCTATTTAAAATTAATTAAATGGTGTATATGTAAACGTATCATTGACAGTGGGATAAATGAGTGATTCTGTATTTTTTACGTGATTACATTATAAAGTTTTCTTTAGTGCTTTTTTTATATTTTTATGTTTGTTAAATGACTCTTAAGATCACTAAGAAAAACTATTATAAAATCGTAAGTTCGACTCGGCTAGCTGATGTTTTAGAGCAACTTAATAGGATTATAATTTTAATATAAAATACTCCGGCTAATTGAACTTAGTAAACGTTGGAAAAGTTTTTTTATAATTTGGCCATGGGCGCCAGAGCTATAGGAGCTCGAAGAAGAAAGATATACAGATATAAAATAAAGGAAGAGAGCAACTTAAAATAATTAGATTTAGATATTTAATAAAAAATAAAGATAAAATATATGCTAATGTGACCTAAATTAAATAAATGAAAAACAAAATCACGTAACTACCAATTTATTTTTCCTTGGATTGTGTTTTTTTTGAATTTTTTTCAATTTTTACAATATAAGTACCTGATATACGGCAGTTTATAAATTTCCACATATATAGATTAATAACAATTTAGAAATGGAAGTGAAATTAAATTTCTCTTACAATTGAAATGATTTTATTTTATAGTTTGGAAAAGATTTGGTTATTTATTTTTTCTCAATATATGCATAAAAATCAATTAATTATTTAAATTAAGGTTAGAAAGTACATTTCCTCATAAAATTAAGTTAAAATATTCAAACAATTCAATTTAACAAAGATAATAAATTACGATTTAAGTCAGCAAGGATAAGAAAATCATATAGATCTAAAGAAATGAAATGGGTTAAACAAATTTAGTTGGTAATTAGATTTTTTTAATATTTTTTAAGCAGCTAAAAGATCTTTTATCACTTTGATTTAATTTAATTAGTAGATAATACGAAGTTCTTTTCGAAGAAACAAACAATGAAACTCAATTATGTGTTCGGTTGTTGAATATTACTTAGTAAAGCAGCTGATCTTAAATCAGTTTGATTTAATTTAATTAGTTGATATTATGAAGTTCTTTTTGAACAAACAACCAATAAAACTCAATTTTATGAACGGCTGATATTTGACCTTATGCAAAATTTCTAAAATGACAACATGACTCTAGATAATTCACTTTTAAGCAAATTTCTTAAGTAGAAAAAATTTAATCATAAATAGTCAAGTAATTATAAATTCAAATTAAGATAGAATCAGAGAAATTTTAATTCAAAAAGTCCAATTTGATATTAGAGGAAAATTACAATAGAAAAGAAAATCAAAATTTCAGTTCCATAATCCCAATAAATTTACCATGAAATAAAATGCCACAATCTTAAATTTAAATTAGTGAAATATCAATAATATTACTCACTAGTATGATACCTTGATTTAATATACGCTCACATAATTTATAAGAAAGAAAAATTTTATACCTAATTAGGATAAATGTAAATGTCCAAAAATCTTTAAGAAATTAATATTTTAGTACAGATAATAATTTTTACAAGTAAATATACCAATGCCACATAGACAATATTTATACACAGTGTAAGTATTAATTTATACCTACATTAAATTTGATATATTTAAATCAAGAAGATATGTTTAAATTTTAGGTAAATCGAGACGAAAATTTATATATATATATATATATATATATTACAATAATTTATAAATAATACCATTTATATATTTTTTGAAGATAATTATTAATTAATAAAAAGAAAGAATTGAAGACTGAAGAGAGGTTTCGGTATGTAGTTTACAAATAAGTATTAAGTAATTCCTAATGAATTAATGCATGGCCACTACATCAATCCATAAGAAAATAAGAAAATTATAAATTACTTATCTTTTCAACATATGTCCGGGAGTATATGCTTGCTATGGCGTCATTCCTTGTAGACTACACAAGTCCAAAACAGGAACAATGACACCCTGGAACTGGCCACACAGCACTTGTCCAGAAAAATGACCACACGGTACTAAAAAAGGACTTCTTCCTCCAGGAATTGAGAAGATTTACCACAAAACAGTTACCATTAAATTTTCCTCGCCCAGGAATCACTTTTAATTTGAATTATGCAATAAATTCTTCATTTTATTGATTATTTACTTTTAATATTCATTTTCCAATTAATAATTAAAACAATTGAAAGTGGTAGGGAAAAAATTGTAGAGAAGAGGAAAAATGTTAAAAGGAAAAAAAAACCTGAAACAAAATGGCGAAATGAGTCAACATGTTCACAATGCACAAAAATGTAATTTTTCTTGCCAGAAAACACTCAAAATTAACTTACCAGATGTTATGGCTTAAGAAAGCAGTAATCCATTACTGAATTGAGATTTTATTGGATTTAATCCAGCATCTAGGCTGACTAAGTTAAAATATTAACTAAATTCCAACTAACTTATCTCATGTTTGCTTTCAACAATAGAAATTTGGCAAAAGAGGCTTGAAACGACTGACCCACTCGGTTGTATGGAATCGGACTACATAAAAACAGTACATCCGTATGTCTCACCAAAACATGGCGCCAATTCAGAATCTATTTTTGGCAGTTAAGAATTTTAATAAGGAAAAACCCAATAAATAGTTAATATTTGATTAATCTAAAACTCAGGAAATTTTCTCAATACAACTATTTATGTGATACACCTAATAAAGAATCAATTAGGGACCATTTTATAATAATATTCATGAAATTGAAAAGCATATGTATAAATTTTATTTTAAATGTGGCGGACGAAATCTGAATCTAGAAATTTCCTTCGAACGTGTTTTACAAAGCGAGAATTTGCGATCTGTTGATTCGGGATCGATATAATAACTTTGGTGCCATGCGTGCGGTACTTAATATGCCAAGCAATTGTTAATCCAGTAAAATTGTGATTTGATGCTATTAATTAGAAAATTGTTAAAATTATTTAGTTTAAATTGAATTTTGAACCAAACATTGTAACGAACGGAAAAGTTTGTTACAACATTACATTTAAGTGATTTATTTTATTTAATTATTTGTCAGTTAGCAGCTATCGATTATGGAATGTTATAACGTTATGCCTATGATACTAGAAATCAATATTTATATGCCTATAGCTCAAAAATCACTGAATTTAGAGATATATAAAAAAAGATCAAAATTTTTAGTGGATTTCAAATTTCTGACCAAATACAAGGTTTCAGTATAAAAACACTAACTTTGGTTTCTAACTTTTTTGTGGAAGATCATATCTATATATTTATCTAACAGCATATTTATAAACCTTTATTTTTACAACTTTTGCATTATCTTCGAGAATGCTAAATAGACAGGCTAAAGGACTGGTACTTTATAAATGGCCACCGGTTACAAGAAACAGATCAGACAAAATGAAAGCAGTTCGTTACTTAAACTGTTTGCTGGTAGTCATTTATAGAAAGACCTCAATCTCTTGGGGGAAATGTCAAATATTTTACTAATTTAAGAATATATTGTAGGTATTTAAAAACAACCATAAACAAAGCTCTTTTCTTCCAGAAAGTATTTCACAGCTGAAAATTTAACACACGTTATAAAATACGTATATTATGTTGTTTATGTTTGACAACGGAAATAATCCCGTTTCACTTTGAAAGCATAAATATTTGTCTTAGGTAATTAAACCTTCGTGTTGCCTGGTAAAGTAAACAGTGTAAATTTATTAAAATAATAGCTAATATTTCTAAATGATTGAATTAAATGTAACATGATTTATAAACAAACTATTAATTGCATGTGAAAAAAAGCCGGAATTGCGAGTTGAATTACTTTTTTATTGACATTTTCCAATTATGTGGTGAAAGTCATTTAACGGCTTTATCAGTTTTTCTAATAGCTAAGATTATAGCTTCAGTCATCGTTAGATGTTGTTTATTCTACATTTTTAATTACTGTATTTGTTGTCCGGCATCCCCATTTTATGTAATACCTGACAGGTTGAAGTTAAGATCGCATCTCATTCAATTTATTACTTCCCTCGTAATTGTGAAAAAATCACCCCCGGGGATTTTTGCATATCTTTGCGTTTTGGGGTCACTGGACTCCGAAAGACATGTTCTCCAATTTCCGTTAGTCTGCCTGTTTACGGAAAAGCTCAAAAACTACTTATCTGATTGAATTTAAATGTTGGTCAAAAATCAAGGGTTATATGGTGATGCGATGTAGCGGAACAACTTAATAGCATAGCAAAATGTTAAGAAAAATCATTATTAAGAAACTATTTATCGAATGGATTTCCAAATTTGCACAAGAATAAAGAGTGATATAAGGATAAAGTGGTAAAATGGTTGTGTAAAGACATTATGGTGGAACAAAATTAACGCTTAATGAAATGTTAAAAAATTCAATACGTACCAAAAATTTTTACCCAAAAAATCAAATTTGAAACAGAGGCCACTAGATGGCGTTTTCTTCGTAATTCCTCAAATAATGCGGATTTTGAAACATCAAATGATATGATATGGCTTTTTTGTCATAATTTAATTGAAGGTTATAAAAGGTATTCAATAATGAAGTAAAAAATCCAGGTACGTATTTAAATTTAAAAAGTTGATGATGTTCACCCGAATTATTTTTTTAATCCGACGTTTCGGATTGAAAAAATAACCTGTTACAGTTTGTGAAAACTATTTTAATTTGTCATTTCAACCAAACCTATAATGATAGAAAAACCATTAGACATTTTTAGTTTCTTTTGTTTTTCTAAAATTGTAGGCATTGTTGACCAAGACTGTTGAAAATAAGTTTCACTTTATTATATTATAGAGGAGAAAAAGTGACAACTTATTTTCATCTGTCTTCTCAACTACGCCTACAATTTTAGAAAAACTAAAAAAAACTAAAAATAAATTTTGACAAATGAAAATAATTTTCACCTCATCATTGTCATTTTTTACAAACTAGTGAGGTTAGTTTTTCAATCCGACGTTTCGGATTCGGGCGGCCATCATCAACTTTTTTAATTTAACTACTGACCTGGATGTTTATTTCACTATTCGATACTCTTTATAATGTTAAATTAAATTATGACAATCCCAACTAACCCAGCCCAGTGAGCTGTAAATTGTCTATGGCAACCTTGTCGCAGCTATTATAGCAGCATTATAGCTTTGACAACCTTCCAAATAGTTGTTACGGCATGGCTATCAGAACGTTGTGACATCTGAATAGGAGCACTTTTTTGAGTCTGCAATGGCTGAGAACCACCCACTGTAATGTTTATAATAAAGCTAGAATTTCGTGTGTCATAAAGCTGTGTTTAGCTGTAAAATATCATTACAGACTCCTTTATAGCTGTATTATGGCTATGAACTAACCATACTAGAAAACATTTTTAAAAAAGTAGACCATTCAAGGTCATAGCCTCCAGTGCTACCAATACATCACACTTATAAAATTTGAAACTTTAATGCAATAAATATGATAATTTGCACTGATGCTTAAAAGAATCAATTACTTATTCACTGCTAGTGACCGACATGTCATTGTGAATTAAAAATCTCCATTACTTTTTATTAACATTTTATGGTTTAAAGTGCGGAACACGAAAGAAAATCATGCGGTCTTTAAAATAAAGGCTCATAGCCTTAAGCAAGCGGAAAAGTAAAATTTGTGTACGCAATAGTATATTGTGTAACAAGTGCGTGAAGTTAACTTTTATACACGAGTGTGATGTTTGTGGCCCGAGCCGAAGGCAGGCGAGGGTCACAATATCACACAAGGGTATAAAAGTCTTCACGCACGTATTGCACACTATACTTTTTCTACAACCGTAAATAATACAAGTACGAAATAAAATTAAACTATTTAATTTTCTCCTTTATATAATACAAATTAAACTAATGAACTATTTATTTAATTTTCTGTTTTATAATAATTGTAACTTTTTAATAGAACTTATAGTTAAATTATTTAATTTTCTACTTTATAATAATTGTAACTTTTTAATAGAAATTATAGTTAAATTATTTAATTTTCTTCTTTATAATTATTGTAATTATTAATAGTAATGTTGCAATTTGTTAGATTACTAAATTTAACTTCTGTAGCCTCCTTTGATGATGATTTGTTAATAATATTGCTGCTTGTGATCGAGGTCATATTTGGATTTTGAACTGACAAAAGTCTATTTGAAATATCATTTTTCTTGTTAAGGGAATTTTCTACGTAACCCTCAGCTACCGTTGAAGATTTCCAACCGCCGTGTTGTTTTAACATTAGTAAATCTGCACCGGTTTCAACTAGCAAGGAAGCAGATGATCGTCTGAAACAATGGCCTGTATATTTTTCTGGATGTGGTAGTTTTAAAAATTTTGTTATTTCACTAGGCAATTTTCCAAATTTGTTTATCCCGACGACTTGGCGAGTACATTTTCCTCCTTGATACTTGATGAAGAATTTGTTTTCTTGATAATTTTGGGGACGAAGGGCGGCATATTTTCTGTATAATTCTAAATGCTCGGTAATGGTAAATTTTCTTGTTATTTTGGTTTTTGTATCAGGGACGGATACAACAAGAACACTTCCTAAATCTTGAATATCGCACATTTTTAGCTTATAAATTTCGCTTCTTCTTAGAGCACCAGCAATCCCAAATATTAATATCACTTTGGTTAATAAAAAAACTTCGTCAGGAGCCTTATTTATGAACTTGAAAATTTGTTCTTTCTCCAATATTCGAGATTTTTGTGGAATATATCCTTCATTCTTCCGTTTTAAAAATGCATGAACTTTTGGATATTTACCAATGTCAATGTTATTTTTAATGCTAATAGTACTTTTTAGCATTGAATAATGACTCCATAGTGTTGATGATTTCACATTTTTTGACAATTCTGATAAATATGCGAGTAAAACATTTTCAGAAAAGGTTTTAATATTGTTCTTACTGCGCCAGGTCATAAATTTATTGTACGTGTTTTCATAAATTTCCTTTGACTTCTGAGGTAACAGAGAATTACTAGCTGTTTTCGCTGCTTCCGTAATATCTGGTGGAGTACACATTTCTATATCAGAGTCCATAATTATTGCTTATTTTAACTTAAAATAATAAACTGTTCAAATTACTATTCGAACTTAAAGTGTCTATTTTAAACTGTTTGCATTGGCAATTTGACAACTCGTTACCATGACAACGATACAAATTGCGAGGCACGGCCGCCTAATAAAATTATTACCAGTGCGGGCCCGGTGCCTAAAATTAATGGCGGCCCATACATTTCTTATTGAGCCGGTGCGTGAAGTAAATCCTTTAGGGAAAGCATTGTATTTCACGCATCGGTGCTTGGAAACAAGCTTTAGCTACTGCAATCAGTGTGTAAAATAGGATTTTAAGGACGGTTGTAGAAAAATAAATTTTATGTTACTTTATTTGTTGTAATAGTTTGCCGCTTCACCTATAAAGTGCGCCAGCTAAGCGGCACGGAAAATTAATCGGGGATTTAGTAAATTTTGCACTGGTCCACTTGTAATTGGAATATGTCTAGAGTTTCCATGCACTTGCCGCTAGAAGGTTCTAGCTATTTCCAGTGGTGCCTATACATTTCGAGCATTTGTTTTCATTTCTATACTAATGCGTTGCGTTGAATTTGAATTATTATTTCGAAGTAACGATGGCGAGCAAAAGAGGAAAAACAATTCGAAGCGGTACACGTGAAGTTATTGCGAGCGTTATAGAGGCCTGTACTAGAGAAGCTAAAAATAACAGCTTTACTATTCAAATTCAAAATCGAACAGAACGCGCTGCATTTTACGCTGGTGTTGCGGAAAGTAGTGTAAAAAAATTCAAAGAGAATATAATGATCGCTCATGTTCTACTTCACCTTTAAAATCTCCTGGTAAAAAAAGACCCCGATTATCATACAAAGATAAAATTGACGATGGTGATTTAACAATAGAGGATTTTTATATAAACTTAAAGAAGGTTCCGACCTGCAAACCCCTACTTCGCGCTGTAAAGAACAAAATAGATTTTCCGTATGGGTATAAAACCTTAAATCGGCTTTTACGATCAAATGGTTTTATTAAGTGCCAAAATAAACGAAAATTGCTCATTGAGAGACCAAATATTTTTCACTGGCGGGTGAAATATCTATCAAGTGTAGGGTAATATAGGCAAGAAGAACGCAATATTGTGTATCTAGACAAAACCTGGGTAGATAATGATATGACAGTGAACAAATGCTGTCAAAGTAAAAGTGTTACAGGTGTTGCTTAGGGAATCCGCTCTAGTAGTCGCTTTATCATAGTTCATGCTAGTTTAGAAGCCGGATTTGTTCCAGGTGCTGCTTTAGTTTTTCGCTCGGGACTAACAACTGGAGACTATCATGAACAGATGAATAAGAGATAATTTTGAAAAGTGGTTGCTCGAGAAGCTTCTACCTAACATTCCTCCCAAATCAGTCGTGGTACTGAATAATGCGTCTTATCATTCTCATGTAGAAAATAAAGTGCCAACTAAATACTCTACAAGAGCTCATATGATATCGTGGCCTAAATCAAATAATCTTGTATATGATCCAACATAGAGAAAGTATCAATTATATGAAGTAATATCAGCCAACAAGCCTAAAGGCAAAAAGTATAAAATTGACGGTCTTTTACGTAACCTCGATCATACACCTTAAAGGCTGCCTTCATACATGTGCGATCTCAACTCTATTGAACTTGCATGGGCAGGAGTAAAAAAATATATTCGAGAGCGCACCACCGGTGAACTTTCAATTAAAGATTGAAATAAAATAACATTAGAAGCGATTGACTCAATATCGGCTGAAAGGAAATCGTATGTTAAACATGTTCGTTCTATTGAAGATAAATATTGGGAAGTAGATGGCAAAATTGAAACGGTTATTGACGATTTAGTCATTACTCTGGAATCTTCAAGTAGTGACGACGAAACCCCATCATTTTCAGAAGAAGAGAACGATTTAGAAGGAATTGAACCATTAGAATCGCAGCCGTCAACCTCAAAAATAGCTTAGTTTTTTTTTTATATATTTTGTAAAATTGTTCATAAAGTGGCTGTGAATAAACTGCTTCAAAATAATTAATTTTCTGTTCAATACCGGGTGTCAAAAAATATCTAATATTGCAATTAATATTTGAAAAACTACAGAACTCAGATTTTTCCAAAATTAACACATCAATGTAGTTATAGGAAGGGAGCCAGCACTAATTCCAGTGAACAGGATTTATTAAAATTTTAAGTTATGCAGTTCGGCTTTGGGCTATTCGGGTATGCAAAAAGGGACCGTTTGTTTCCGTCTGACATATTACTTTGTACAGGGAGCGTCATTGTGAAGTACTATACAGGGCGTTTCCTAATTGCGTGCTAATGTTAAACGGGTGTGATTCTTGGACCTTTTTAAGAAAAAAGTTTAATATGAACCTAAAAGTCTTAACTTTGGAGATACAGGGTTTTAAAAACATTTTTTTTAAATCCTTATTCTGATGCTATTATAGATAAATAACTGTGTGAAACTTGATACATGTCTTTTATGCATAGAAGGGCATTTTTTATTAACAATCAATTTTTGAAATTTCTACCAGCGGCGTGCATATGTAATTAATCTGGGTAAATCCGTATGCTCCTTAATGCATAGAAGATGCATTAATTTCATGCAGTTATCTACAATAGCATCAGAATTGGGATGAAAAAAAATTTTTTCTTTTTAAACTTTACCATCTTGTATCTTAAAAGTTAAGACTTTTAGAACATAAAGACACCCCTTTTAACATCAGCACGCAATTAGGAAACGCCCTGTATAATACTTCACAATGACGGCCCCTGTATAAAGTAATATGACAAACGGAGGCCAAAGTCGAACTGCACAAATTAAAATTTTGATAAATCTCGTTCATTAGATCTGATGCTGGCTGCCCTTGTAAAATCTGGACTTCTAAATCGTGTATCACTATATTGGGTGATCCAATAATAGTGTACGTAGGCAGTAGCCCGGGAACCGTTAATGACAGAACTCAAGAAAAAATATATTTTTAGGTAAATCGATCAAGAAAAATCAAAATTAAATCATTTTAAAATTCGGAGTACAAAAGGAGTACCATAATATTTAAAGAACGACGGGATACCACTAGTTTAAAGAGATTTCTTGACCGACCTTTCTAATCCGATTGACTCCGCCCGGTTTTCTTTCGTGTTTATACATATAACTTCAATTCCAGAAGAAAAACAATTTTATTGTTAAATGGTGATGTCAAAATAAAAGCCGAGCGCCTTAAAAAATGTGAATATTAGGTGAATGTATTTTTTATAAAAAAAAAATTAGAAAGAGTAGTATTACTGAAAAATATTATTTGCAAATATTCACTATGTCTTGCCGTGTGCGAAAAAAGGTCGATTAAACGTTGCGTTAGTATAGACAGCAAACCTTTCAATGCAGAATGCGTAATGTTGAAGAACACTGCCCACTGCCTTAATAAATCTGTACTGTTTACAATTTGGATCAAATCCTACGCCTCATTGTCAGAGCTGTCATTCGCATAATTGTAAGCATTTTCTTTTTCGACGTTCTCGCCATTTTTACAACTTTCATCAGTCTCATAGTTTTGCTTTTACTAAGCCGAAAGACGAGAACGATCTTTTCATTTCGAACGGTACAAACGCACAGAGCTTGGAGTACAAACCTTCAATTCAGTGTCAAGACATAACGTCAACAAATACACAGCTGTTTCTACATTTCTTTTATAGCTGTATGATATGCATTATAGCTAATAGCACAGCCAAAAATCTAAGATGCTACTTTTACCTAAAAAGTTTACTTTTAAGATAAACATACAGAAAAAAATCGCTTAGGCATAATGCAGCATTTCTACACTTTACAGTAAAAAAATGTCTTTTGCAGCCAAATTACGTATTTTCTTTACTGTAAAGTGAAATATGCAGCTAATGTAGGAAGCAAGACAGCAGAATGATTTAAAATACCAGAAAGCAGTCCAAATATACTTGAAAAATACAAATAATATCTCGATTTTGGCTGGGGCAGAAATAAACTCCAAACTGTGTTACTTGGAATACAATTTGAGAAAATTCGTATTATTTGAAGAATTACGAAAAAACGCCATCTAGTGACCACTAATAGATTCATTACGGTATAGGTAACAACTCTACGTGAAGTGCAAGAAAACGCTTTTTCTCACGCCAAGTTCAATGTAATCGGTTATTCATTCAAATAGGAGATATAAACTTTTGAAAGAAAAAAGTTTGACCTTCTCCCAGCACTTTATCATTGAAAATAAAAAAAAAATGATAAATAGCAAAAAGTTGCGCCTGAAGAATACAATGCTTATATTTTTGACAAATCTTAATTAGGAAAATTGAAGAGAAAATCGGCATTTCCATTTTTTCCATTTAAAAAAAATTTCAGGCATTTTTCTTGGCCGATTTACCCATAAATATTTTGCCCCACAATTGTGTTATCAACGGTTACGCCATTTTCGGAAAAGACCTTTTAGCTTCAAAACTTGATAAAGGTAGTGTCCCTGACAAGTAAATTATAAGCACTGTTTTTAAGAATTAACTTCAATATGTTTAAGAGTTAGACCAAGTCTAGTGGCCATGGTACTTAAATCTCTTAGTTCGCCAGTGATGTTTTGCTTATGTCACTGTCATTTAGTATTTCTGTAATTTAGAAAAATTACTTGTTTATTTGTTAAAAATGTCATTTAAACCTATAACTGTCAAGTTAGACCTGGTTTACTCTTTGGTGAATACAGGTGACAATGTCCAAGTATTTGAAATTGAAAAAAATCACTATACAGCCTTTTTGCAATATGTTTATAGATAAACATTACTGATGTTAAGTACTGCGATAAGATAATTGAATCTCTCTTTGCTCACAATTATAAAAACAATTAATTCAGATTGCCCAACACGGTGGCGGGGCGGGCGAGTATTTTTTGTGTGTTTTGGCGAATCGTAATCTAAATATGTTTTTAAATGTTGAACAGAACTAGCCGTTACTTGATGGAAATTCATATTAACAGAGTAAACAAAAAACACTTGCGTAAAATTTCCACTTAATTTATTTTACAAAAATAATGACAATTGTTTCGCCAACATTGTGGCTTCATCAGATGTTAGATGTAAACTAAAATAAAATAAGAGTGTACCACAAATTATGGATTTTAGATACCTGAATGCATTTTTTTACAACTGCGGATCTTATAGAGTTCAAATGTTCTGGATTTACCCTTAATAAACTAATAACCCTCTAAGTCCAATTTTAGCCCAGATGTTTATGGACAATTTGGAAACTAAAATTCATGAATATTCTCTTAGTAAAAATTTGATTTATTGGTATAGATATGTGGATGACATATTAGCATGTTTTATTGGTACTGACAGGCAACTAAAATCATTTTTAGATTATATCAATAACCTACACAAAAATATACATTTTACTGTTGAATTAGAAAATAATAGAGAACTTAATTTCTTGGACTTGACAATAACTGTTAGAAATAATAAACACGAGTTTCAAATCTTTCACAAACCTTCTCATACCGATATTACAATACACAATACATCTAATCACCCTTTTACGAACAAAATATCAGCATAGAAAAAATAGTAGAAAAGAAACAACATAAAAAGGCATTACAGTTAATTTATCCTACTAACAGTTTCAAAGAAAATAATAATTTATATACTTTTACTTATACAGGAAAAATAACATTAACTATTACTAGGTTTTTTAAAAACAAAGGTGCAAAAATTTCGTTTAGAACTAACAACAGCCTTAGTAAATACATTAAAAACAATAAGAGTAAAATCAAAAAACACAATAAATCGGGTGTTTACAAATTAAATTGTGGAACTTGTCCAAAATTTTATGTTGGACAAACGGTAGAACATTTCAAAAAAGGATAAGTGAACATAAATTCAGTTACAGAAAGCATAAAAATAATTCCAATTACTCCAAACATTTAATTCAAGAAAACCATACTTTTGAGAACTTCGAAATTTTACATTTAGAACGAAAAAGTAAAAAACTTAATATACTAGAAAGTATGGAAATAAACAAACATAAAGATAACAACACGTTATTAAACGATCAATTGGACCTGAACGGTTCCCCATTGTTAAACTTTTGTTAGTTTATTAAGGGTAAATCCATAACATTTGATCTGTATAAGATCCGCAGTTGTAAAAAAACGCATTCAGGTATTTAAAATCTATAATTTGTGGTACACTCTTATTTTATTTTAGTTTACATCTAACATCTGATGAAGCCACAGTGTTGGCGAAACAATTGTCATTATTTTTGTAAAATAAATTAAGTGGAAATTTTACGCAAGTGTTTTTTGTTTACTTTGTAAATATGTTTTTGTTTACTATTAATTTTAACCTCATTGTTTTAAAATTATCCCTGACTAACTGTTTTGTTTACTGCCAATTGAGTGCTTATTAAAGTTAAACAGTATCTTTGGTTTTATTGGCCGAAATTCCGACAAATTCTACAATCGACTTAAAAGACATTTTTGGGCAGATATTTATGGTTTAGATCGTGACTACATTCTTCACTATTTACAAGATAAGATAAATAGAAAGAAAAAATGTTCAGTTTGAACGATATCTTTTATTAATATAGCAAGGTCATATTGAGACAACAAAAATGTCTTGTCAAAAAAAAAAGTGCTAAAATCCATCAAATAAAGTTAATAATCATAACAAACCCAACTTTTAAAATTATACAAAAAACAAGCCCCTTTATAGCTGACACCCTAATATCAACGCAATAATACAAACCTGCTTCTGTAGCGCCGCTATATTAGATTTTACACAGTTTTATGAAATCATTACTCAAAACCATCCAACAATCTTTTTTACGGTCTAAAGTTAACACACATATAATGCCCATAAGAATATCAACCAATCACAAGCACCATATTGTATGCTATTCTTATCCGACATGTAAATAGTTCCTGAGAACGAATTCTTAGTTTCTTATGTTTACAAAAATATGAAAAAGCCATAACTTGATTTCATTCTAATAAAAAATAACGTCAATTAAGAATGTTCAAAACTTTATGGCCATTTTCCCGAAAACTTGTAAAATTAACTTATAACCTCTTGACTACTTTCCACAGAACATGAAAATGTAACGATCTTGGAGATAGTAACCAAAGTAACGAAAACAGTGAATGATTACTCGATATTCCAATAATGATTAGTAACAAGTGTTCACAAATATAGAGAATCTGCATCTCTACTATTTTTGTTCCAAGCAAGTAAATGTTATGATGCGGTGTAAAAAAAAATTTGTTAAGATTCTGATTAAAGGTAAAAATAAATGTTTCGCTTCACATGTCATTAAAAACTATATATAATATATTCAAAATAATTCTACTTTACTAACCTCTTTCGTCAACCATGTTGTCCATTATACATAATTCCTTAATTAAATATTCAGGAACCAGACACCAAGTTATTACGTAATGATACAGAACACAAAATACTTTTATTTAAACATGGTTATCTCGAGTGTATTTACAATTTTCATTAAATGCAAATATCTAATGCCGGCGTATTTATAAAGAACTATGAAGTGTTTTAACTGAAAGCTAAATGAACAGATAAATAAACAACTGTAGTCATATATTAACGATTTTTGTAACTATCTCTGATATAAAAAAAATAAAATCACACCCCCACTTCTCTAGTTGATAGGACAACATTAAAAGTTTGATATTAGTTGCGAATGTTTCGAAACATTTTTTAAATTTTCAAGTCGTGAAAGGGAAGTATTATATTCGTGAAGAAATCACTCGCCCGAGATTTTTCCAAATCCTTACATCAGAGGCCCTAGATGCCAATAAATATATGTTTCAAATTCCGTCGGTCTGTCTGTCTGTCTGATGATCTGTCGGACTGTCTATTCGCGACATAGCAAATAGGGATATATAGGTTATATAGGGATGATATGGTAACATTTTGGTAAAAATACATTATGGTCAAACAAAATAGTGGCCTAGTGAAATGTTAAAAAAAAAAGATTATAAAAAAGCTATTACCCATTTAACTCAAGACAGTTTGATACCAACCCAAGATGGCGAAGCAAAATGGCCGCTTAATAAAATATTCTGTCTGCAAAAATTTCTTAATGATGAATTCATTTCAAATTTTATGCCACAATTAACTGCGATATAGAGTCAAACTGGTAAAACTGTGGCCCAAATGCAAGATGGCGAAGCAAATTGCGTCCAAATAAAATGTTTATAACCATGAAAAAATAACCCCGCCAGGTGTTACATATCTTCATGTTTAAGCATATCTAGAGGCCAAAAAAGATGTTTTCTCAATTCCGTCGGCCTGTCTATCTGTGTTTTAACGGCGTTGCTTAAAAACTACTTATTCAAGTGACTTCAAATTTTGGCCAGAAATAAAATGGGAATGACTTGGTAATATTATGGTAAAAAACCATATGGAGGCCAAGTGAAACGTTAAAACAATTTTTACTAAACAATAGTATGTTTTCATTCCACGTACACCAACGTCGTAACAAGAAAATGATCCTTGTTTGGAACATGTTCTGCATCACAGCAGACACAATGATCCATTCTAGTCAAACGACGATCGCGATTTCGCTCTTATTAGAGCTCATCGGGCCGCTATAGACTAGCGAGCCCCGTGTAGGTCAAATGCATAAAATGGAATCACAAAAAACGGTGCTCGCTAGTCTATAGCAGCCTGATGAGCTCTAATAAGAGAGAAATCGCGATCATCGTTTGACTAGAATGGATCATTGTGTCTGCTGTGATGCAGAACATGTTCCAAACAAGGATCATTTCCTTGTTACGACGTTGGTGTACGTGGAATGAAAACATACTATCATTTAATGCTCTCAACGAAAGCCAGGAGTCACAATGTAATTCAATGCCGGTCGTGGTATTAGCCAGCGGAGTAGTTGTTTTTGTGATTCCATTTTGTGTTTTACTAAACACTTAATTATCTAATTCTATATATCTAATATTTGCCTAAAATTTTTCAAAAAAATCAAGTGTTATATAGGAATGAACTGGTAACATTTTAGTATGAATCAACAATAGCAAAAACGAAATGGCGTTCTAATAAAATATTTAAAAAGTCTGTAAGAACTACTTATTAAATTAATTTCATATTTTGTGTAGGCTTTAAGTGAGAGATAAAGATAGACTGGTAAAGTTGTGGTAGGAAATCAAGATGGCAAAACAAAATAGGAAAATATTTAAAAAATCAACCTAAAAATATTTTCTTGTTCAATTGACTTTAAAATTTTCAGGAAAATTAGATTGTATATAAGAAGAAACTGGTAAGAATTCAACATGACGGTACTAAATTGCGGTCTTTAAAAATCAACTACCTTTTTAATTTAATTTAAATTGTACCTAAAAATAAAAAGTGGCATAGATAGAAACTAATAAAATATTAGTTCGAATCCATTATGGTGAAACAAAATGAAATCGAATAAAAATGTTTAAAAAGACAGTACAAACATATTATTAATTGACTATGAACTAAATTGGGTCACACTTCACTATTCCTAATAATAGGAAATATTCATAACCAGGGATGTTCCGGGAAAGAAAATTCACCTATTTTTTTAATTATAATCGTCGATGTAGAATTTTTATCACTGATTTTGTAACTATTTGTGAAGGAAATGTATTACTTAGAACTTTGATAATTGTCCTAATAATTTAGGTGAACGTAATTCAAGAAGGTAACGAGTTTTTTTTTTAAGTTCTAAACGTCATATGGACCATAACCGAGCTAACTATCTGTAAGTGCTATTGAAGCATTTATTATGATTAGAAGTGGCAACAAATTAAATGATTTATTTAAATGTATTTATTCATATGAATAATAGCACAACTATCATCTTTTAAATATCTCTAGACAAACTTTGAAAATCAGTTAAACGAAAGAACCGACTCTGATCCTAAATTTCAATAGAGTTAAAGTACGTCGAGAAAACTCAACAACCGAGAAAAAGATATCATGATTCTTGATATATTTTTAAGTAAAGTTTAAAGTTTTTTCTTAACTTCTAATTACTCTTTTTGGTATTTCAAGTTGATTTGATTAAGAATATTACGTAGATACGTACGGCTCAAAATGTATAAAGGTCAGGTTAAAGTTAAGATCATCAAGTTGTTATACTGCTTTTGGATGCACAACTTTTAAAAGCGGTATGTTGAGTGAAAGTGGTCTAAAACTAATCTAAAAGATTCGTAGTAAAAATAATAATATTAATGTATTTGTCATATAATTAATGTATTTGTTTACAAAATTTTAAAGCAATTGTTCAAGTGTAAGTGCTCCTAGGGTCAAAATAATACATATTTTGTATTGTTTACTTTAATTCACATCGAATACATAAACTGCAGAATTCCTGTGTTAGGTTTGTAAACATCTTACTCTAGGGCAGTGGTCTATCGCAATCTACCGGTAGCTCGCGAACACATTTCTGGTAGCTCACAACATATCTTGTTAAATAAAAGCGTTCATAAATTAAAAAAAAACAATCAGAATATGAAAGCTAGCAGCGGCAACACTGCGGTGAGCGCTCTGGGCAACAGCTGCTAGAATTCACCAGAGCACCAGCACCGCGTGAATGTTTGAGAACGCGAGAACGATCTAGATTGCTTTGACCGCGAAAAAATGCGCATGTCGGAGACACAAGGCGTTCAGTTTAAAACTAAAAGGTATTAGATATGTTACTACACAGAGTGAGCAATAAAAAAATTATGGAAAGCAGTAGTAAGAAAGTAAAGACATACAATTTTCATTCGGAATGGGAAGAACAGTATTTTTTTACAGAAGTTAAAGGTAAAATGTATGTTTGTTATGTAATGCCTGTATTCGGGTTGATAAAAAAAAGAAATATTGAGAGGCATCATAAAACTGTAGATCCGAATTTTGAAAAATATTTCCGATTACTACAACAGTCAATATTTTTAAAAGCAGTTGACAAAAATAAGTCTGCAACGGAAGCATCATACCGTGTGTCCCAAATAATTGCACAAAAAAAGAAACCGTTTGAAGACGGGGAAATGATAACGTTTTTAGAGGATGCATATTCTTTATTTTCCAACTTTAAAAATAAAGACGAGATAGTTTCAGAAATAAAATCTATGTAACTTTCTGCTAATACAGTAATGAGACGAGTGGAAGTAATGAGCAAGGATATTTTTTCACAGTTAAAAACTGACTTAAATAATTGTGTTTATTTCTCTCTTGAAATGGATAAATCAACAAATGTGGTTGACACCTCCCAGATAGCTGTGTTCGTCAGGATGGTTTTTAGTGGTTTTATGATTAAAGAACTTTTGAAGTTTATTCCACTGAAAGGATACACCACTGGACAGGAATAGCTTTCTCATTTAAACAATTTTATTTCTCCTGAGAAAATTTCAATTTCAAAATTGGCAGGCTTGACAACTCACGGGGCTCCGTAAAGATGAACGCTTTCCACAATTTCTGTGTTACCATTGCATTATTTATCAGCAAGCATTATGTGGAAATTTTTAAAAATAAATGTCATGAACTTGGTAGTAAAAATTGTAAAAAAGATTAGAGCTCACGCATTACAAAAATTATTCAAAATTTTAGCTGATGAAATTGATTGTCAGTATGGATATCTACTTCTTCACTCTGAAATGCGATGGTTAAGTAGAGGACGAGTGTTAACACGTTTTAATGAAGGCCTGTCTGTCATAGTTCAATTTTTCAAACAACGCGGCGAACCGATTCAGGAACTGGAAAATTCAATTTAGCTTATTTAGGTATGTATTAGTATTAGTTAAGAATGTATTAATTACATAAAAACATTTATGTCAAATAGAACTGTGTATTTTGTTTAGGCTGGCTTAAACGCTGGTTACAAGTAGGTTTATTTCTAAATTATCGAAGTAGCTCAACACCTTGAAAAGGTTGGCGACCACTGCTCTAGGGCATCACATTAGTCATCATGTCAATGAAATATTTTAATTTAATATAGTCCAGAAGCCATATATTTGCCTAAGTTTTATCATTTATAAGGTAATTAAAACCAAGGAGCATCAATATCTAACTGAGCTTATAGTTATTAGAGGAGATATTCATCGGGTAGAAATTCGATTGAAGGACGCAATCTCCATACCCAGGATTAGAATATAATTGTTAGAAACTGGTTACTGCATTTCTAATTGTAAAACAATTGTACCTGCATTTAAAAATAATGTTAAGAAATATTTTTGTAATGGTCACCTTATGTTCCAGTTTATTGCAAATTAAATATAGTCCAGGAGGCAGTGAATTTTTTTGGAACCTATTTTCCCAGTTACAGTATATGATTTACTGTGTTCTCTTACACAAAACAACAATTTTTGAGTCTGGCTAAGATTGTCAGGTGAGTTCAATAGAAAAATCAAAAAACCAAGTTGACTTATTTTCCCAGTAAAAAAAATGTCACGCGCACTAAAATAGAGCATACCATTTATGAAAATAGCAGTCTGGCTTATCTCAGATGGAGGAAAGTAAGTCTGGCTGGAATTTTTCGGATTCAAAAATTGCACTGATTTTTGGGATTCGTAACCCTTATTTTCCCACGCTTCTGGCGGCATCTTCAAAATTGCAAAAATAGAAAAAAATTTTCTCTCATTTTTCCAGGTTTGAAAATTTGTTACATGGTAGATTATACTATAATTTGACAGAAAATATGCGTCTGGCTGTCATTTACAGTCACGAAAGCCTTGCCAGATTCACAAGTCATATATCGGAATAAGGATAGGTAGAGAGCAGCGTGCGTATGCATTCAGGTATAACGACGCTGGAATGCGCGTTGCCTACCTACGGTCGGAGTCTTTGTATAAGGCTTGGTCCCTGGTCTTCCTACATCTGTCAGTTACATTGGTTTTGTAATAGCTAACTACAGCTATATATACAGTTGAGCAGCTGTGGCCTGTGGGCCACGTGGCCACGTAAACCGTAGTATAGTAGGTTTTAGATGCGTAATTTTCGAAGGGCAACTGGCTGAAAGCATTCCAGCGGCAGTGTACGAGTTTCGATGGTTTGAAGGCGATCAACTACCTACGTTCGTAAACGAAGTCGTCGTTCAACCAGATGAAGGTGAATAGTTTCTTTGCTTTGAGTAAAAAGCAAAGCTTATCGTTACTTTGACGTATAATTGAATTTACTAAATGTATATATTTATGTGTTCACAGATGAAGATGATAATTACTCTGATTCTAATGTTTTGGAACCGGAAATAAACATTGACGAGATCGATGAAAAATACGAGAAAGATGACACTGATGAGGAGTACAATAAAGAAAGTGATAGCGATGACGAAGGAGAAAGTGATGAAGAAGAAATTGACTAATTATATAGTACTTCTCTCTATTCAAATAAAATCATAAAAATTTATCACTTCGTAAATAAATATTTTTCAATATACCAATTAAAATTTTGTACTTTATAGAGGGCTGTATTTCATTGTTTAATACTTTTAGAAAAAATCTAGCCAAGAGGCGTGTCTTAAACTTTTCATGACATGATGACGAAAAGTATAGGTTCATTCGGTCTTTCTTTTCGACAGATAATGGTGATATTTTCCGACGTTTTAACAGAATTTCTACCCATTCGTTCATTCTTCGTCAATTGTTTTATTGCAAATTGAATTCTCTACAGAATTTTTGGCGTTCTAATACTTTTTTTTGCTTTCACGGAAAAAAGTCAAGAGACCTATTTTGTAGACAGTCAAATTTTCTACTAAAAATCACTTAGTCGTACTCTCGTATCTGATGCGATTTCAGAGATATATACGTCTAAAGGTGTGCGAGACTCAACCTTTATCCAAATTTCCTTATTATCGTTATATCACAGGAACTAAGAAAGATACGACAAAATGTCAAGTGACCGATTTTGTAGAGAATTAAATTTCCTTTAAAAACAATCATATGCCATGCTTATATCTCCAATAATTACAAAGTTACTCACGGTATAAAATTTTATTTTTGGCTATATCCATATTCCACTTCCGGTGAAATCATGTTCAATGAGCCAAAAGGATCATCGTTAGACCATCACGAATATATATATATATATATATATATATATATATATATATATATATATATATATATATATATATATATATATATATATATATATATATATATATATATATATATATATATATATATATATATATATATATATATATATATATATGAATTTTGGTTAGAATTACTAACCGAATAATTTTATCGATGTTTGCTCACTGGGAAAATAAGTACCAAAAATGTTCACTGCCTCCTGGACTAATATGTTGGTTGTTTATTAAAATACAATTGTTTGTACTTTCTATATTTCTTTAGATTCCATTCGGAGTTGTACAATAAAGATTAGTTTTATAAAATTTCAAAGTAATAAGCTATTTAAAAGTGGTTGATTGATTTAAAAAATACTGTAGGTCAGTATCCCTGAATCTTTGTATTGCTGTAAATCGGTTGGTCAAGTGGAGGTTGTTCAAAATTAGATTACAAGATTTGACACACATACAGACAACAATTTAATAAAAGGTTAAAAAAGGTTGGTGGTGTCACTGTCATATACAAGGTGGTTCAATAATAGAGGCCATCGGCTGTAGCTCGGGAATCGGTAATAACATAACTGAAGGAAAAACTATCTATAGGTAAATAGACCAACAGAAATCGCTGTAAATTATTTTCAAATTTGAAAGCTGGCCGCTACACAGTTACACAAAACAATTGAGGTATGTTGAAAATATAAGCGGTATTCTTCAACCAATTACGTACTTTTTTCTTGAGACTATTTTTGCCTATTTACAAAACTTAAGAGGTGGGGGAAGGTTAAACATTTTTACTTTCAAATGTTGATATCTCTGTTTTGGATGAACCGATTTTATTTAACTTGGGGTCGAAAAAAAATGCTTCTTTTGCTCTACTCGTGGAGCCACAAACTGTACCGTAATGACTTTGTTAGTGGTCACAGGGTAGGGTATGGGGTTGTTTCGCAATTCTCCAAATAATGCTGATTTTCTCAAAAAATCAAATGTTAGGTTATTACATTTATATCACAATTCATTTGTTAGTTATGAAGAGCATTGAATAGTGAAATAAAAAATCCAAGTCCGCATTAAAATTAAAAAAGTTGATGATGGTCTCTCGAATCCGAAACGTCGGATTGAAAAATTAACCTTGCCGTTTTGTAGAGAGGAAAAAGCGATAATGGCAAAGTGGAAATTATTTTCATCTCTCATTTCAATTAATTTTAGGAAAACCAAAAAACCGGAAAAAAACAAGGCTCCAATAGAAACTTTAGTAATCTTGCATAACTGTAAAAAACAAACCTTAGCAAAGGAATAAAACAAAAAATGCTAAAACTCATACAGTCTCATAATCATATAAGTTTCGCAATAAAATAGCTAAAGTTAAGGTGAAATGAACTAACAACAAATATATAAATAAATATCAAAATGACTAAAAACTACTACTACTTAAAATGATTTAATATAAGCGACTCGACCTACTACAAGAAACGATATGGTGGACCGTATTAGCAATGCCATTCAAAGTATCTCTATAGCAGAAGGAGGCTGCAGTCTAATCGACACAGGAAAGATTCCGAAACAACACCACCTAGTGAACACTAACAAAGTCAATGCGGTACAGTTTATGGCTCGACTAGCATACATAACATAGACAAAAATGGTCGCAAGCAAAAAAGTGCATATCTCATTTACCCTTTTGTGCTGGTTTTACGCCCCTTAGCGACCAACTTTCGAATTTGAAAATAATTGACAGCGAATTTTCTGAGCCGATTTACCTACAGATATTTTTTCTGTCATTTACGGTTTCCGAGGTACAGCCGATGTCCACTGTTGTTGGACCACCCTATACAAGGCAGATTCAAATCACCTTCACGTAACAGATGTATGTAAAAAGGAATATACAAATTGCCTTTTTGTAATATTGACAATAGTGAAACATGAATAAATAAAAATGCTATTAACAATTGTTTCATTGAAAATACCAATTAAAAATATTTAATAGTCGTAAACACGTACGACAGTAATTATATTTTTGTTAAGTATAACCTGGGTAATGACTCCAATGGTACTCAAAAGTTTTGTAACTAAGTAGAATCTAGTATAGACAGCGCCAGTAAGTAAAATGAGGCTGTCCGATGCTGATTTCAGCTACAGACTTCTTGGGTAAGAGAGGGATACAATTCAGCACGTAATTGGGCATAAGAGGCTCTTGATGATATATAGAAATTTGTATCTATACATTTTCAGGAAATCAAAGCTAGCATCAAAGAAGAATAATACCCTCTCATTATCAGGCCTTTACTGGAAACTATAAAGAGGAGGTGCTGCTGTCAAAAAAATGCAAAAAAAAGGAAAAATGATATTACATAAGACCATGCCAACCATAAATTTAAATATTGACATTATTTGTAATTCACTTTAAAGAACAAAGAATATTGTCTCAAAAAATGTTAAAATATAGAAACTTACAAAAGAAATTCATGAAATAAATGCCTACGTAGGTTTTATGTAATAGTAAATATTAACAAAAAGATAAATCCAAAAGAAAACAAAAATATTGTTTGCTAATGTTTTTTTATAACGCATAATTTCCTTTGTATACTAAAATATATTTAAATAAATCGCATCAATTTTTTCAATTGTTGTAGTTTAAGAAGATAATAGGACTACTAAATATATTATTAAAAAGTCTTCCAAAAATATTTATGATCATAATTCATAACTCTATTTGTATATAAAATTACATAAAATATTACAGTACCTGGAAGCTGATCGTTATCTTCTATACTCATTTTAACACTGTTGAATATTTTGACAAAAAATTAACACTTCATTACGCACATATTAATCTAGTTTCTCCAGATTTACAAAATACTTGTACAACTATTTAGTTACTCAAAAAAAAAATGTCTCTTGGGCTTTGTTTCAATCCGATTAGGGAGATGTTGCTTTAATTAATTGAGAATATCGCTTCATATTACCACTACGGGGTATCTTGGATCAATTGAAAGCAATGTTGTGCAATTTATAAAGTGGTTTGATACAGTAGATTATCGGTCAAAACTGCTGTAAAGCGTCGGAGATAATTTACAGGATTTATAAAAAAAATAATAAATAAGGCAAAATTTGGAAAATGTCACAGAAAATTTAATGCTATTTTGTTTCCAGAAATAAAGCCATAAAGTCTCCAATGCTACGTTGTTGGCATTTCTCAAGAGAAAAATTGGACTTAACCCTTTATCGGTTTATGTGACCATATGGTAACATAGATTTTTATAACCGTTAACGGTCACAACGTTAAGAACGTCTTGTAAAATTCTGAAACTTCTGCTGTTATATCAGAAAAAAATGCTGATCTATTTATTAGTATTTATATTTCTTTACTTATAAATTTTATGAAAATATGAATTGTAACCATATGGTAACATTGAACAATAAAAGAACTTTTTTATTAAATAAAATTGTTTTTATTATAATAATCAATTTAATTTTGATTAACATGAAAATCTTTGAAACAATTTTTTGCTTCTGTAAAACATAGTCTGGTGTCGCATTTAATACATTTCATGCGGCTCGTCCCTTTAGTACAATTTCTGCACCTGCCTTTACTGGTATATACAGGCCAGTGTCCCAAGGAATCAAACCTTGAAGCGTTATGTGGCCTTTCAACAACTGGCCGCCGAATTTTGGGTATATCAGTACTTTCAGCACTAGGTCGGCCCTTTCTGGCTTCCTTTCCACAACTACTTAAAGACTTGGCAATATCTAGCCTAAAGTTTTTAAGTGGCATGTATTTTTTCTGGCCTAGAGCAACGCAGTCTTTTCTGTAAAGCAGCCATGCATTTACCACAGATACATCAAGGAGGTAAGCAAAAATACAAAAATACCATCTCTTTGCCTTATGGGAAGTTTTGTACAGACCCATTAGAGCGTTTGCTGTATCAACACCCCCCATATGTTTGTTGTACTGTATAACTATTGATGGACACTCTATATCTATTTTTGATTTGGCATTTTTGCAAAATCTTTTTACAGTACCTAGCGGTTCTACGCCATAAAGGGTACTTCCTAATAAAACAGGTTTATTATCTACCCATTTTGTAATGATGATACCTTTGTCTTTGTCAATTTTGTAGTCATATTTTCCCCGCCCTTGTTTTTGTAGGACTTTGTCTGTATCAATGGGACATCCAGCGATTCTATTGCTGCGTAGTGTTCCAAGGCTATATATTTTCATTTTATTTTTGAGATAAAGGAAAAGTTGCAGGCCTGCAAAATAATTGTCGAAAAAGAGACTTGAATTATCAGGGTCATGCAGGGATTTTGAAAGGGCTATAACAATGGAAGCTCCAACGCCCAAATTTGATTCTTCTTCAGTTATTTCATTTCTGGTTCCAACAAGTTGAGAAAAAGTGGTAGCTCCCTGGTATGGTATAAAGTCCAGGACGTAGCCAGAAACTCCTGCAATTACAAAAAATTTGTACCCCCATTTATGGGGTTTGTTTTTTATATATTGCCGTAGATTGCCTGCCCGGGTCCCTTTATAGGCAACCATGGTCTCGTCCACTGAATACTGATTATCAGTATGATAATTTAGAAAATTAGCTCGGATCCTTTCTGCAAAAGGACGTACCTTGAAGTATCGGTCAGTAGTATTATCCGTAATGTCATTGTTGTTATTGAAGTGTATAAAACGCCTCAAAGTTTTAAAACGTCTAATTGGCATCAAGGATGCTACCTGCTCAATACGTGTACCGCTTGCCCAGTAATCTTGATAGGATGGAAGATCTATTATTCCCATATATAATAAACAGGATATAAAATCTGTCATCTCGTTGGCGTTCGTCGCGATACATGTCCCTGTTACTTGAGTACTGCAAAGATTAGTTTGCTCAATGATATCAGACATTATGTCAAGTGAAAACATTTTGGTAAAATATTCAGTAGGAGTGAGCACTTCATCATTGAAAACAGGAATAAAAGTGTCATTCCTATTAATTTTTGGTAAATCTTCTTTGGTCCAGTTGAATGCTACTTCTGGTAGTTTCTTTTTTTTCTTTAGGGGTGGCTCAATAACTTGTTCTGCCTCTTCGTCAGAGGTATGGTCGATATCCGAAATATTACCATCTAAAATTTTTATAATATATAAAATAAAATGCAGTCTTTTATGAAATGTTACCTTCCGACAAAATCTTAGCTTCCCGTATTTTGTCTTGAATTTGTTTCAAAGTCATTTCTTCCTCATCGTCTGATGAATCAGAATTATCCGAAACTTGAGGAAGGGGTGGCAGATGAAATTTACTTTTTCCGTAAAAGGAACAAGAAAGAATTGAATTATATTCATCCATAGCGGTAAATGGGCGCGAAAATCTAAAAATCGAAATCTAGAGTGGGCAATGTAACCAGATGGTTACGCGGATTTCTACAAGAGTTTTCTATGAAACTCCTCAAGCTTATACTAAAATAATCTATAAAATTACTCACCTGTTATGTCTAGAAAATACCACTAAATTTGGAATAAAACTGGAATAATTTTTATTAGTTCAAATACTTACATTTATATCTAGTTGCAACATAACCACAAAAATACAACGCAACAGGTCTTCACACGTGGCAAACAAAATTCAGTTTATCGCGAGCGCGCCTCGACTCTTAGTTCCCCCTCCTACTCACAGTTGTAACCAAGTGGTTTCGTTGCCCTAAACTCTGTAAAGTACAAGGATTGCGGAAAAGATACGTTTGAATTCAACGTATCCATATGGTTACAATGACCAATAAATGTATGTTTTAAATTTTATAACTTGACCGATAAAGGGATAAAGAAAAAAAACGGTAAATTTCCTTTACCCGGAACCTCCCTCATTAGGATTTTTTCCCATTCTGTTAGGATTAGTGAAGTGTGACTTAATTTAGTTCAGTACATGGTCACATCTTATTTGTGCTACATATACTGTCTTTTCAAACATTTTTATTGGGCGCTATTTTGTCCAATCATATTAGATTCCTACCAATACCTTACCAGCTTCTTTCGACCTATGCCACACTTGACTTTTGGGCATAATTTAAAATAAACGCAATAAATAGTTTTGTATTGATACATACCGCCATTTTATTACGACATGTTGAATTCGTACCACTTTTTCCCATTTTCTCATTTAATTTTTCTGCATTTTTTTTAGTAATAATTTTTTCAACATTGTTCCGTCATGTTGGATTTTTATCAAAATATTACCAGGTCATCTCCATAAGAGCCTTAGTTTTCGATTAAAATGAATACAATCTTGTAGTAGTTTTTAAGCTATGCCGCGAACTGACGCCATTTTGTTCCATCATCTTGACCTAGTAACACAGTGTTACTAGTTAACCCCTACACCACAATTAATTATGGCTTTTTCCTTTCTCGGAGTTAAATTACTATATATTTTAACAGAACGCGTAATATCTTCAGTGCAATAGCCTGAGCCAGAGCTTCGGTCTCTTTCGATGTTTCCGATGTTACAAACAAACAAACAAACAAAAGTATGCTTTATTGCCGCAGGAAAATTGTTACAATTTTATGAACAAAGCAAAATTTACCTTAAAAAAACATAACAATAAAAAAACGAAATATCGATAAAAGAAAATCATATTTTTCGATAGGTCAATGTAAATACATAAACTGGAAATGTAATATTCGTTAGGAGATAACATTGCCATAAAGTGGTTAATGAATCCAGGTGGTTTTAACAATAAAAAAATAAACAATACATATGCGACGTGAATAATCTCGATGACAAAATAAGTGAAATAAAACAAAAAGTGTACTGAACTAATATAGGAATAAAAGTGTATTAAAAAAAATGTATAAATTTATTCTAATTCGTTACAAAAATAATTTATTTTAACGGACTATCAGACAGTTCATTCCCCTATAAAATGATTTTCAAATTCTATGCTAGCAGCTGGAACATGACACCCAAAAAGATATAAGTAGACAAACAAATAAAACACATTTTAATGGAACTTTTTCATAATAAAAACCATTAACGCACTAAAAAGGTCTTTCAATGAGGTATGCTTTGGTTTTTTTATCGAAAGAGTGCAAACATGGGGAGAGTTTTTAAATGTTCTGGAAGATGATTGTAATGTTTTATGGCATTGTAAATAATTGCTTTCTTTATTAATTCTGTGGAACGAATGGGAAGGTGTATGTCATGCCTAGAGTTTCTGGAAGGATATACGTATTGTGGCCTTCCCAGGAAAGTATTTATATGTGTTCTCATCAAACAGATGCTTTCTAAAATAAATAATGCATGAAGTGTAAATATTTCATATTTTTTGAAATAGTATTTGCAGTGCGATCTATTATTTAGACCAAACTAATAGCAAATTGCTCCCTTTTGAAGCCTTAAAATACTAATAAACTGCTCGGTGGTACAGCAGTCCCAAAAGGGAAGGCCATAGCGGAGACGGGATTTTGAATAGAGAGAAATAAGTGAGTCTGGCAGAAGACACGTCCAGTTCTTTCAAAACTAATCGAATGGCAAAGCAAGTGGTAGAAAGTTTTTTAGTTAAGGTGTCAATATGCTTAGACTATAGGAATTTAACCGACTCAGTGTATTTAATATTGCTGTTAAATAGCTGAAGTGATTATAATATTCCCTTATACGATCAGGCCATCATTTTATTCACATTGAAGAAAAGCAGATTTTAATCCGACCAAGCTTTAATCATAACAAGGTCGTTGGAAATATTAGAATCAAAGACGTTGTATCAAAATCACTCCATGTTATGCTTGTGTCGTTAGTCAAGAGAGAAATGTTTCCATTATTTTTTAGGTTGGTGATATCATTAACGTGTAACAAAAAAAGAATAGGTCCCAAGATCGAATTTTGAGGGACTACACTTGTAGTCAATTTACAATCAGAATCAGACCTATTTGCCCATACAAATTGTTGCCTATTCTCGATATAAGATTTAAACCAATTTAAAGAAATACTACGACTTCCATAAAAAATTAGCTTGCTTATCAATATTTCATGACTGATACAGTCAAAAGCTTTTGCATAGTCACAAAAAACTAAGGCGATTGGGTGATTGTTATTGAGGGATAAGTAGACGTCGCTAAGCAACGAGAACATGGCGTCACCTGTGCACTTGTTGGATAAAAATCCAAACTGATCTGGGGATATTATTTGATTTTTAAGGAGAAATCGCATAAAACGATTGTTTAGTAACCTTTCAATCAGTTTTGATAGCACTGGTAGTAGAGTAATTGGGCGATAATTGCAGGAGTTAGTTTTTTCGCCCCCTTTATGAAGAGGAATAATTATAGCTGTTTTAAGGCATTCAGGGAATATACTTTTTATAAGGGATTCATTCATTGGTGTTGTAAGGGCCTCTATGACTGGGAACGGCAGGTTCAGAAATTTTTTAATTGATAAGCCATCAGTGCTACATGAAGATTTGCTTGTGATGTTATGCATTTCTTTCAATAATTCCATGCTGCTAACAGGGCTTAAAACAGAATATCAGCAACATTTTTTGATAGAAGGAAAAACGAAAGGGGGTCCAAACTTGGAGAGATAGCAGAGGTGTAACATTTTTGCTTACATTAATAAAATAATCATTTAGGTCATTTGGACTTGCCAAGGCCTGATTCACAGGGTTTGATTTGTTTCTGAGGTTATTGATAAAGGACCAAGTTTCCTTTGAAACATTTGTAGACTTTGTTAGACATTTTTGATAGTATACGTTTTTTGCTGACTTGATTAGTTTATTATAGATCCTCCTATAAAATTAGATATATAGTTAGAGAATCTTGATCAGAAATCGAAATGGCTCTAAATACTAATGAGTTGATAACCGATTTCTTTTGTGCTAGATGGTGGTGAGAATTTGCATTTAAGTATTTATTTGCATGCGTCGATTTTCTATACACAGAATGTCCTAATGTACCATTTTCCTTCCTTTAAGCAAACATTAGGGGTCACCGTTAGATAGTTTGGTCATTCCCCTTATACTTGGCACTAAGGATAATAGAGCACGATTACTTCTACCGACATACCTACAATCTTCATTACATATAAGAAAATTGTATAATGTTTGCAATCCTCGAAAGATATTATATATTTTCAAACAGAAAGAGTATATAAAATTCCTTGCTCCTGAGGAGAAATTTATGTGGGAGAAACAGGAAGCCTAATATCCACTAGACATGAGGAAACATGAACGATGTATTAAAAGCAAACAAATTGTTCAATTTGCTATAGCTGAACACCAGCATACCACTGACCACATAAATAAAAAAAATAAATGTAAAAGAAATCAAGGTGCAAGCGTCGGTTTCAGGATTTTATGAATGAAAGATAGAGAATCTATTGAAATTTTCAAATATACATAAAACTTCAATAGAGATATGTGCTACGGTCTACATCACACGTGAAAACCGATCTTAACACAGGGTCACGATACGTCGAGCACAGGTCGGGTATAAAAGCTCACCTGACTCTCTACGAGCTCATTCAGTGTTTAGGTCTCGTGAGTAAAGATCCGTGAAGAAAGGAAGGCGAAACGTCGGATAGTAATTCTCTCCCAGGTTTTTACAGATCTTCACGTTTTAGTGTCCCTAGATGCCGAAAAACATCTCACACAAAAAAAATTTCAGTATACAATATTTTTCTTTTCTTTTATTACCTTTGTTTTTAATTTTAATTTTATTTAACTCATTTCGTAATATGATATTTTTTATGTAAAATACATTTATTAGGGTTTTTTCCAGAGCTCCTTAAAATTTACAGGGCTAGGAGTTGTAGATTTCGTCGACGTTCTGCACAATATCGAAACATATATCTGAATTTCAATTTACCTTTATTAAACCCAGACGTTTACTTCTGCCTATCGTCAGCTGTGCATCTGAAGAGATTGCACGACCTTGTTTGGTGTTAGTGCTATACAAACTTCATTATTTGTGTTGATAAAACAACAAGTTAATTATAGCAGTACTTTTCTGCCACCCCCTAAAATATTAGGTATTAATATTTTAAAAGATAAAAATAAAATACAGTTGTTTAATCAATGTGTTAAAAAAGAGGAAATAAATAAAAGTGTCCAGTACTTTTTTCGCACACTCTATACCTCCAAGACCGCTGACACTATCTTTATAGTTCATTTTCGGTAAATCATTCTTAAGCGTATAACGTAGAAAGTGAAATTAATCAGTGTATCTCTATTCCAGATAACTTTGTTTAAATTCTCTTTATTTGTTAAGACCTACCATTGTTACGTTAGGACAAAAATAAACTGTTTGTTTTTATATAACTTATTTAATTGTAAATAATATAATCATGAGTACGGCTAGTGTCTTTATTTAAATAAACTTTGTGATAAATTGTTCCTGATCGCGTGACATATCGAAAGTGTGTTAAAGATAGGACCATCTTTTGGATGATTGATGATGATTCTTAAGTAATATAGAGATATAACGATTTTTTCTTTCTATTAAGTTTTTTATTTATGATAATCGAGACCACACATTATGTAGAAAGTTTTGGCTTCTTGATATGGAAAGAAAGTGTTAATTACAGTAAGCAATGCTCAAAGCGGACATTCAATAACTGGAACTAAATTCCTTTTGTCAGGCAATAGGTATTAGATATATCAGTATTATTTCATATTTCTATACTCATTAAAAAGCAAAACTTTGAATTACACATTTTTGGTGTCAACTAGTTGGCCCCGCAGAACTTGTTCTGCCTTTTTCGTTAGTGGAATGGCGCATTCACCACATCGTCCAGAAATATTGAATAATTGAAGAAAAACAAATTGTTTTTATAGAAAAAATATGCAATAAATCAATACAAAAAAATAGTGTTGGACAGTTTCGGTAACCAGATAATTATTTCAAAAAATAAAATGTAAATTGGTGCAGGGGCGATATTTCACATACCGTTTTTAAAAAAACTCGCTCAGACCAGTCGATTTTTGTTTTTCGGGGAAAAGATTTTGGCCATATCACCAACCTTGTAAGATCCAATCCCAAAATCTTAAATGGGAATAGGGGTTGAGTGATACCTTATTTTAAAGGCAATCAAATTATCAACGCATTTTATTTTTTCCAATTCGATATAGCCATTTTTGAAAAAATAAGGAAAAAAACATTGCTCGGTGAAAAAGTCCGTTGATTTTTGTATCGGGAAAAACGTTTTTTTTTGCTTATTTTCAATTCCGTCATTTTAACCTCTCGCAGAGGTAAGCTGCCACCCTTAAAATAATAAATGGGATTAAAGACCGTCATACTTCATGTCAAAGATCATTGAATTCTTATTTCAAGGTCTAGGAATTTGTTTTTCTGGAAAAAATGTGTTTTTTCTGGAAAAAAAAATTCTTTTTGTGCTTAGCTTTACGGTGTGGATATGGTTTAGGTTTACAAAGAAAGACGAGGCACAAGACGTAAATTTTGTTTATTCATTGTTCATAATAATAAGTGCTGAAAGTGTTGCCTCCTGCATCTATACAATAATAGAGATTTTATTCAAAACGGTCTCGGATATTACGAAGCATTTTTGGTGTAATGGTCCAATAATAAACAGTTAAAGCAATGCCAAACACGTATCCGTAACCGTATCAAATGACAGGTACGCATGCGCATTATGATTTTACTATACACTACGACTTACGTCGAACGTAGCTTTGCCTGATCCTACGGAAGTTCTTAACGCATTTGTATTGAACCGAAGGTGAATTCGATCTCAATCGGTGACACCCGAGAGCGTTGACTTGACTTGACTTGCTTTGCCCACTGGTAGGGGATCTTTGGCGTTGCTGCTCGGCAATTGCCAGCACGATTTGATAGGATGTCCGGATGGCGAGCTCTAGGCTCTCGAAACACTCCGAATCTTTCAATAAACTTTTTAAGTTTTGAAATACATTTTGGCTTCTACTAGATGCCCCTTGAGAGTACTACTGGTCTCACGAGATGACCTTTTCTTTCAAGCTATCCACTTACCCTTCCCACTCCCGCCACATAGCGGCCATTACGCTAATATTCTATGTAGAACTGCAGCAGACGAACGGGATAGAATGCAGGAACAACTAGGCCTCACTCATTCACAGCGTCTGCCCCCTTTCTAGCGGGGTCGTTGGTTTCCACTTTGAGCTATTGAGTCTCCCGCTTTCCCCCGAAATAAAGCAGCAAAACCGAATACGTAGAACCACTTATGTTAATAACACAGAAGTCTGCCTTCGACAAAACGAACCGGAAGACTGCACCCGAGAACGTTGTATGCCTTTTGTTTTTGTTTTGTTAGGTTAAAGTTTAAATCCAAGATTCCACCCGTTGATTATTATTCTTATTTCTTTGTTTTTTTTTTAAATATGAATCTAGTGATTAGTAAAAGAGTTCACTTTTCACGCGAAGATGATATGCATCTCGCAAGAGAAGTACTTGGGCAAAATCCTTTTGGACACTCCACTAGATGGGCATTAATTCAAATGAATCTTTTGCAAATAACTGGGAAAAATAGATCAGTCATCCATAGCTGCTAGTAGCAGAATATCTTCCATGACGATCTCCAATATTTTTCACAAAAAGCAGGTTATTAACAAAATATTCCTTTCCTTTCCAATATATGTTTTTGGCACTGCACTTCGCAACTTGCCAGATTGCTCCCCGTCCGGAGCTTACTCGCTTTATCCGGCGACCCTCGAAGCGAGATACACTTTATTCCGGTTTGGGGACGTTATCGGTGGGATGTCCGGATGGCGAGCTCTGAGCTCCCGATCACCCCGTGTATTTCAAAATCTTTAAATTTGACTTTCTTTAAAAACTTTTCTAATGCATCTTGGTTTCCCCTAGATGCCCCTTGAGAGTACTACTGGTCTCACGAGATAACCTTTTCTTTCAAGCTATCCCCTTACCCCTCCCACTCCCGCCACATAGCGGCCATTACGCTAATATTCTATGTAGGACTGCGGCAGACGAACGGGATAGAATACAGGAACAACTAGGCCTCACACGTTCACAGCGTCTGCTCCCTTTCTAGCGGGGTCGTTAGTTTCCACTCTGAGCAGTTGAGTCTCCCGTTTAACCCCGAAATAAAGCAGCAAAACCGAACACGTGGCACCACTTATGTTATCAACACAGAGGTCTGCATTCGACGAGACGAACCGGAAGACTGTGAAACAAAATATTTATTTATTTATTGCTAGATTATTGGCACGGATACTAGTCCATTTGCCAGATTGCTCTCCGTCCGGGGCTCAGAGTCGTTAAATCGGCGATCCTCGAAGTCGACCCTGCACCTTAATCCAGTTTGGAGACGTTACCGGTAGGATATCCAGATGGCGAGCTCGAAGCTCCCGAATACCCCAAAGCTGTTTTATGTTTCCTTTTTAAATTTTGAAATGCATCTTGGCTTCCACTAGATGCCCCTTGAGAGTACTACTGATATCACGAGATGACCCTTTCTTTCAAGCTATCCCCTTACCCCTCCCACTCCCGCCACTTAGCGGCCGTTACGCTAATATTCTATGTAGAACTGCGGCAGACGAACGGGATAGAATGCAGGAACAACTAGGCCTCACACGTTCACAGCGTCTGCTCCCTTTCTAGCGGGGTTGTTAGTTTCCACTCTGAGCTGTTGAGTCTCCCGTTTCCCCCCGAAATAAAGCAGCAAAACCGAACGCGTGGCACCACTTATGTTAACAACACAGAGGTCTGCATTCGACGAGACGAACCGGAAGACTGAACAAAATATTATATTATTAAAATAAAATTAAGGTTAAGTTCATAAAACGTACGAAGCGTCAAAGCTGATATACAGCTGCGTTTGGAATCTTGCTTTAAATGAATTTTTCACTGTTGTTACGGCTACAGGTAACGTACAATGTATGCGTTTACGTCCTACACTTACGTTTACGTTGTGGCTTTGCTTTAACGAAAGTTTACAGAATTAACATACAAGTTCCTTCACTCGACGTAGCGGCCTAGATCAAAAGCCGATACGTGCACGTGTTTCGCAGTGTGTTACTGGTGTGCGGACTTTGGCCAGGCAGTGTAGGGTGGCTCACGTTTTTTGCCTACTTTACTTTCAGTGTTAGATATAGAGTGGTCTCGTGTGCGTATGCAAATCGTTCTTTGCGTTGTTATAATATTGTTGTGACCCCATTATTTTATAGTCATTTTATTTGTGAATAGTCTTAAGTATTATATATTCATTAGTCTAGAGATAGTTTGACACATAAATGCAATATTTACACATACATTATATTTCGGCGGAACCTTCCGACAAAAGCTGCTTTAATGGTCGTTTATTGCAAGGGAAATTCTAAGTAAACAATATGTATTTTAAATTCTACTTCAAATTCTATTTTATGCACGTTCTTCCGCCCCAAATATTATTAAACCCGAAAAAATGTTTGAAAGAAACGGAAAATTATTTTACGGATTTACATGTTTTAAATAGGGAAGGAAAAAATATAACAAAGCAAATGAAATTTATATTTGGATGGAGATTAGCCATTAATTCTATTTTTGTTTTATGGGACATGCTAAAGGAAAGGGGGTATAAATATCTTTTTCAAATCCAACTCCGGTGCGGTTTCGTAGGGCTTTTAAAAAATTATTTGTGTTGAGACATTTGAACCAAACTGAAGATGCCAACTGCATCGTTGATATCAGTGAAATTCTTCTACATTTAGGAGAGGACTTAACTAATATTCAAAAGAAAAAAAATGTATTTATACCTCCACTCCCTCACACGCCTCTTAAGGTATTTACCAATGACTATGCAAACCTAAAAAGCCCTGAAGGAAATGGTCTTGTATATGTAGCCAGGTATATTTTAAAAAAAATTTTGGTACAGCATTCTTGTCAAACGTGTAGTAATTTTTTAAACTCAAATGATATACTTAATGACGAAACTATATTTTGTAGGCTTAAGGCATACAATGAAAAAAACCGTTTGGTGGTTTAAACATACCTAATAAAGACATAGTAGATGCTATTTTGGACATGGAACATATTTTTATTAAAGATTTTAATAATATGGCTGGTCAAAATAAAATAGGGACACAATATAAAAACAAATTCTCTACCGTTAATTTCTATCATCCTTGCAAGGACGTTCCTTACGAATATTTTATCTCGACTAAATGACTCCATAGAAAAAATTCTAAGGGGTTAAGTCAGGTGATCTTGCAAGCCACTCTAGTGCGCCTCTCGGCCGATCCATCTACCAGGCTACGTCAGATTTAAAAATTCACGAACAGCAAGGGTAAAATGAGGAGCTACACCATCTTGTTGAAATGTCAACTTATTTGGCATTGTAATTGTTACTATTTTCAAGCGTTTCTGTCAATGCAGGAGCAATAGCGTCTTCTAATAACTGCAGATACATTTTTCCATTTAGATTTCCCGGGAGAAAAAAAAAGGACTAATAAAACAATCGTCATAAAATCAAATCCAGGCGTTTAATTTCTCAGGATGTTGAGTGTGAACCTCATGAAACAGATGTGGATTTTCGTCAGATCAATATTGGCAATTATGATGATTAACAGTCCCGTTTCATTTATTATCCGTTCACTTATAATCACGCAAAATTCCAAACGTCTGTTAAAGTCATCTTCGTTTAATTGTTGTACACGAGAAATTTTGTAGGGATGAAATGTATGTGTCTTTAAAATTCCGCGAATACTCGTACGAAATATGCCACACACTAATGTTAGTTGCCTGGTGCTTAATGTAGGGTCCATATTGACGTGGCCCAAAACAGCAAAGCTCCACTATTTCGTTTCCTACTATCATTTGATTTGGAGCGGTTGGTTTGCCATTGATCCTGGCTCCCTAAACTTTGCTACCTATGCAATTATGTTTTGGGTGAACATGTTTATATGGATTTATTTAAACAGCTGTGCTGTATTATTAGCACATCTACCATTTTCATAATAGAGTTCAATCAGCGATATTTTTTCTGGAACCATTTTAGATCAAAATAAAATTACAAATAGTCACAGACAAAACCCTACAATATACTAAATTTGAATAAATGAAATGTAAATTCTCTTTAGCCGCCACTCTAATGAAGAAAATTTTTTTAGAAAAACAACTTAAGTTTTTGAGATTTTCACTTATATATTTGTTGTCAACATGACATGTTTCGCATATACAATAGCTTTTTCAGATGTTAAGGTATAACTAAAATACTACAATGCCAAGATGTAAAAGGTAAACAACAGGTAACAAATATACGGAAAAACCCAAAGACAGTGGTGTTACAATAAATGAAAAAGCTTAAAAATTATGTGGGTTATATATCTACGACAAAAGGACGGTTTAGTGAAATAAATTTAATAAAGGAGAGTTATTTAATTCTAATTGGTCATTTAGCAAATTACCTGATGATTTTAATTTGTTTATTTCTAGAAATTCAAGCATGTTAAGTTTTATGCCCTTTTTTCGATATGTACAATTTCAAAATTATTATTAAATGAATGACGTTCAAGTAAAAGATGATTTGCAAAGGTTGAATCAGATTTTTTTATTCAAAAAACTACTTTTATGCTCTGAAATGCTTTGTTAAACGTTCTACCTGTTTGACCTATGTACGTTTTTGGACAGTCACCGCAGGTTAATTTGTAGACACCTGATTGTTTTGTTTTACTTGTTTTGTCTTTATTATTTTTTATATATTTACCCAAACTATTGTCTGTCCTGTAAGCAACATTTAAATCCTGTTTAGGCAATAAAGTAGCGGTTCGTTCAGAGGGTGATCCAATATAAGTTAAAACTTTATGAAACTTATTAGTTTGATCTTTAATATTAGGATATACTTGACTAATGGCTTTATTATATGGTTTCTTGGCAAGAATATTATTTACGAGATTTGGATCATATCCATTATTAACAGCAATTTGTTTTATTATGTTAAGTTCTTTTTCAAAATTAATATTTGACATTGGAACATTAATTAGCCTGTGAACCATACTGTTATAAGCCGCTAATTTATGTTGATAGGGGTGAGTAGAGCTAGCGTGAATAGTAATATCTGTATGAGAAGGTTTATGAAAAATAGAGAAGTCGTGCTTATAATCATTTTTCTGTATAGTTAAATCTAGAAAATTAATAGAGTTATTTTGTTCTAATTCAGTTCTAAAAGTTATATTGGGATGTATATTATTGATTAAATCAGTAAAAACACTTAATTGTCTCTGTGTTCCAACAAAACAAGCTAAAATATCATCGACATACCTAAAACAATAAAGAAAGTTTTTTGTGTGTTGATTTCTAATGAGGATGAACAACTGCAATATTTAGAAATTTTTTACACATACATAGAATTCCACAGTACAAAAAAGATATTAAGATTTGACTAATTGCAAAAAAACTAGTTGAAAATTTAAAGGTCTGTGTACACGTGCAAAACTAATGAAACAAAATGGTCTAACGTGTATAATATCCAACTCCAAAATCATGACAGAGCGCTTTCGACTTACTAGTCATCATCAATGCTACTCGTCAGTGAAGACTAGCACTTACCACTTTTTTCTTCAAACGACAAAATTGGAATTTAGAACTTTTTTGAATTAAAATATAATGAGAAATGTAAAAAACAGTTCCTTATTTTTATGTTGGCTCTGTTGAAAAGAGAATTTAATTCCATTTAATTTAGGGGTTGAACCTCTCCCCTGCGGGTGTGAAATGACAGAGTTGAAAATGTGCTTAAAAGACTTTTTCGAGATAAAAATCAACGGGTCTCAACATTTTCTTTATCGAGTAATAACAATGAGAATCGTATTTTTTTCATTGTTTTTCCCTTATTTTCTCAAAAACAGCCGCATGAAATTTGAAAAATTAATATGCGCTGAAAGGAGAGTATAGTTGCCTCCAAAATACTTATTATTTATTCCCATTTAAGATTTTCCGGTTGCAGCTCACTCCCGCGAGGGGGTTGAGGTGACAGGACTAGTGACAGCTCTTCGTTGGGGTCATTTGGTCAATGACCCCCCCAAAAATATTTCAGAAAATAAATTATTCGTTTGACCGTCTCTCTTAATAGTTGTAATAAAACGCGAACCTTGGGAAATTTAAATACGCTACACTATTAGCCGCGCGCGGCAGTTCGAATGGTCTTGTTGCGTTCCTTAGGTATAATAAAATACGCTATACTAAGCTAGGCTGGGCGGTCCGAATTGCCCTGATTATCTTAAAGCTTGACAAAAGTAGGGGAGAACCCCCTACAGTGGCCACCTTTCAAGATATGTTGCTGTAATTCAACTATTTCAATCATTTTATTATTTAATTATATATTTATAGAAACCTGGAAATGTTAGTTATACCATATGTTACGTGTAAAATTAAAAAAAAATAAATTAGGAAAAAAAAGTAATATTTTTTAAAAGTTTAAAAATGTGGCCACTGTTGGAGAAAGAAAGGTACACTAGCCACCCCATACCCCAACAATGGTCACTGCTTTTTAAACCAAAATAAAGGATTTATTTAAGGTTATTATATTTATTATTTGGTATAAAAATGAACTAAATGAATAATTTCAAACTGTATAAACACATGTCTACGAAACGGGAGACAAGAAATCTTATGATACATTATAACTACTTAAGTCAATAGAAAACACAAATGAATTGTTCATCCTTGAAGTGCCCCCAGTGACACTTGGTTCAGGAAGCCCAATTTCTATATCCCTCTTCATGATGGTGGAAATGTCTGGAACTAAGGGGAAAACAAACTTCTTATGCTGGTATCGTAAAAATGACACATCATATTCATCGTCTTGAGGATGAATTTCGGTAACTTGACCTACGTAATATTTGATAGTTTTTTTTGTAGGAAATCTTACAAGGACAAAACTGTTAACCTTTATGTCATCTAATTGATTTAAGGTCATATTGTCCTCCCCTTCAAACGATTCGGTACACGCTGACGAGGCATATGAAATATTATCGTCGCTGTCACTAGAAGAACTGGAATTGGGCCGCTTGTTATTTTTCTTTTTTTAATTGGTATCAGAGACTTCAGGGGTAAATCGTCCTCATCTTGAAAAACTGCTCTTTTTACTACCGTTTTCTTTACTATCTCTTCAGTTTGAAACTTCTCCATAACTGGGGTGCTAGTTAGAATTTCTGTGCTCCTTTTCTTTCTATTTAGTGTGGTTTTCTTACATTTGGTAGCTTTCGAATATGGTGCAATAGTCTCCGGTGAAAAGTATAAATGAGTTCCTTGTGTTACATTGGCATTTTCAACATCTGTACGTCCTTCATTTGAGGGTCCTGCATGGGGTGAGTTTTGGGTATTTTCTTGAAGTAGAGGTTGATCTGTTACAGATGCTGGAATAAACTCGCTTTCATCATAAATGGCACTGTTGAGTGGACATATTCCAGTGTGTTTGAACGCCGATACGATATTGTTTGTTGTAAAAGCCAATGGATAGGCTTGTCCTAATATCTCACTTATATCGTAGATAGTTATTCTTAGACCAGGATGGTTAGTTATCCACTTATTGCATTCATTATTGTATTGTCGTTTTAATGGACCATAAACACATTTATCCAGGGGCTGGAGTTTATGGCTTGTATGTGGCGGTAATGTTAGAAGCTGCACGTTATTTTGTTTAGCCATTTTAATAACGTCAAGAGAAATATGGCTCTCATGGTTATCCATCAGTAAAAGAACCGGGAAGTCTGCCGTTGGTCTAGCGTGGTTGATAAAATATTGAAACCATTTATGAAATATTTCTTTATTTATCCAACCGCTGGGAGAAGCATCACCTTGTACTCCAGGTGGTCCACCTTTAAGCATATGTGATTTGAAATCTTTCCGCGGAAATATTAAGAAAGGCGGGATAGAGTTACCTATTGCATTGATGGCTCCAATCATGGTAACATGGGTGCCTCTTTCACTTGATGTTATTTTCCCTATTTGTTTTTGGCCCTTGGTCGCTATAACTTTACTGGAGCCTTGGACTGTTGTAAGGGCAGTCTTGTCTATATTATATACTTGGGCAGGAGTATATTTATATTTTTCATATAAAACGGTAAGATTTGTGAAAAACTTATCAACAACTGGTTTATTAAATCCCATTGCTCTAGCCAAGGACGTTGCTTCAGCAGATCGAATAGAAATGCTCCTATTTCTTTTCATAAATTTATAAAACCAGTTTTTTCCAGCACACTTATTCTTCCTCCAATTGTTTGGAATCTTCCTATCAAAAGCAACAGCTAATTCATAAGCAAAAAATCGTACTTGCGTTGGACTCAACCCGTAGTGCAAATTCGCCATCTGCTTCAAATAATCTGTAAGTTTTTCCTCTTCAGACTTGCTGAACACTTTGTTGACTTCATAATTTGGTGTAAGTCGTGGTGTTCTCCCTACATCCATGTTGGCAAAATCAGCATCAACTCCCGCTCGTTCGCATTTTGATTTATAACGTCTTAAGGTGGTCCTTGCGATCTTGAATTCCTGGGCCGCTTTTTTAACACTCCAACCACCTTCAAATATACGGTAAAGAGCCTCTCTCATTTTTGCAGCACTGGTTTTTCCAATGTTGGATCTCTTGGACCTTGATTCGTCCATAATGCTGAAAAAAAAAGGAACCTACAGTGGCTTTTAGTGGCACTTTAGTAGTGGCCACTGTTAAAAACAACAACCCTGGCCACTGTTAGAGAAACCACGTTTTCTAAACGTTTGATCAAAACAAATTCAAACGCTATTATTCTTAAGAAATAAAAGGTACAAAATATAACTAATATACTGCAGTTTATTTTAAAAATATTACCAGCTTATGGTTACAAAGCATTACGAAATAAACAAAGAGCAAACATACCTGTAAACGTAACTTACGGCAGCCAAAAAAGCGATGCTCTCTCTACTACATAAACAATGAGACTGACCAAAACGTGGACCGACGTATTTTCGAGTACGACTACTTAACTCTTTAATTCATAGATGGCGACGGTAACTGAAGTGAATTTATTATATTACAAAGATATGGCCACTGTTAAAGACTGGCCACTGTAGGAGGTTCTCCCCTACCCGAAGATTTCACAACTACCGAGCGGCAGCCGAACGGGATAGCAAATGGAATATGAAATCGCGATTTGGGTCATCAGCTGGTCTCTTCTCATAATTCGATCGATTGGTCGCGACGTCATGTCGGCAGACGGAAGTTCAATTGTTCAAAGGCCGCGCGGTCGATATTCGAACTCGATATTGTTTCGGACGTTTTTAATCGGTGAAAATTGATTTATATATTGTTTTTTGTAATATATATTTTTTTCATTTTTAAGAACCATGTGTGAGTTGGAATAATGCAGGAAATAAAATGTTGGTAGTGACTAGTGCAAAAACATAAACAACTAAAAAGTACTTACGAACTTAATTTTGCAAAAATAACCAGTTTCAAGGTGGTCTAGATTTGAGTTGTGAATGTAGATGAAATAAAATGCCGGTAGTGCAAAAAATTAAACAACAAAAGAGTCTAATGGAATTAATTTTGAGAAAATAAACGAATTCAAGGTAAGTGGTCGTAATTTGCCAGAACTTAGTATACGACAAACTAGTAAAGACAAAATTAAAGAGGTTCATCGAAACTTTCGCAAAAAATTTAGCTAACTGGATATGTGGTTATGAAGTCTCTAACTCATTTTACTGTTATTTTTGTTTGTTGTTTTCTAAGGACTCGTCGGACTCATTATGGTGCAAAACCGGTATTAAAGACTTAAAACACTTAAAAGAAAAAATAAAAAAACATGCGTTTTCGGCAGATCACATGAAATGTTCGGTGAACTATGCTACGGTCGGAAGTGTCGATATTCACACTCAGCTAGACACAGCTTATAGAAAATCCCTTAGAGATTTTAAAGAAAATGTATCCAAAAATCGGATTTTTCGAGAGCCTATAAATTTTGTTGAGGAGTTGGGCCAAGATAGACTATCCACTTTAGCAAAGAAATCGTTTACAAAAGGAATGTGCGTGCAATTTTAACGAACGTGTCATTTAGCATTTTTCCAATTCTAAGAACGAAGAGTAGACCCGAACTTCAAGAGAATTTAAAGATAAGATATTTATTTTTATTTTAAGTATGCCTATTTTTAAATTTTTTATTGACCTCCCAATATAATTCACCACGAGCCGCCACGCGACAGGGCTGATGATATGCTTAAAACCTTTCCTCCGGAGAAACAAAAATCGACGGGTCTGTTTTTTTTTTAAAGGAACAGTATATGAAATATCGGCCTTGTTTCGTTTTGATTGGCCCACCATACATAGATGTTATTAACGTATACGTTTTTCGGTTTTTCGACCTGTATGCTTTATGTATTATGTTTCAGTCCTAATCTACTCTTCGTCGAATATACTTATATCGGCAAATTATAAGTTGTTTGATTTAAGCCCCTTATACCTTTTATTTTTCCAATAATAGGTGGCATCTTTAGTTATCAATTACTTTAATGTGAATTTGTTACAATTGTATTATGGATAGATCGAAACGCAATACTCTAAATAAAATATTTATACATTTTAAAGGCATGTCTGTAGCTCAAAAATTTGGAGTATTTAGACAGGTAGTAGGTATAAAAAAATATTCCTTAGAATATATAAGTGATTTTGGATTAAGAAGTTAGCGTATAATAAATTTTAACGCTTATAAAGAGAAGATTTCACTGGGCAAACATTTTAAAAATATATACAGGGTATATCAAAAAGATAAAATATATTATCATAAAAAAACAAATAAAACAAGCTACGAAAACTAAAAGCTGATATCTAGTTAGTCCACGCCAAATGTTCAAGAGTTTCTGACATCCACTAGGCGTACTAGAGAAAAACGTATTAGTGAATTCCTGTGGAATCTTATTTTATTAAGTGTGGGATGTTTTTTAGTTAATTTTTATTTTTTTAAATGCACATTTAAGCCTACTTTAAAGGTTTTCAGTAATATTTTTATTCGTAAAATTATAACGAAATAAAGTCATTTCTTTATAATTAAATTTCTTTAATATTCGTGGTGCCAAGCTTCCTAGTTTCGCGATATATTGATCGAGGGTAAGTTCCTGTAACCGCCATACAGTACTTATGGGACAGATAGTTTCCTTTACCGATCTTTGAAAGTTATTGATTTTGACAGGCCAAGTTTACATTTTTTGACCCTGAAAAATGAAAGGCACATCTGTTTTAGCCATCATGCAGGTGAATGGTTCTGTTTAATTTCAATTGCTTGACCTTCATTTGGTTTCTAGTTTTTAGTTTTTACTCATAAAAATGTGAGTTACCATCCATTAAATTTGCTTGATTTTTAATTTAAACAAGTTATCTTAATATGAGGAAGTGATAAATGTGAATATTTTTGTCATTTTTCGTAAATTTCATTGAAATATGAGTTCTGGTATTTAGATACGGCATAATCTCAAATGTTATTTTGATATTTTAATGTATTTTAAATCATATTATTTCCTCATAAATCATTAAAGTTTTGTAAAACTTACATTTTCATGTTCCTTATACGCTGTTCCATACATTCTTAAATTGAATATTGAATGTTGAAGCCATGTGTCTGAATTCTTTTAAAGAATATTAGGCATTTGCCAAATGTTGGAGGCTTGGCCTAGACATACAATGTAAATACAGCATAACTTGTAATTAACATTGGCATGGTGTATACTATACGTTTAGAATTTGAGGGATGCAGGTGATTTTTTCTGTATTATTTCACTTACGTGAGATATAAAATTGAGTATTGGGAGAGTCTTACCTTCATTTTTTGATTGATATACATCATGCTGGTTTTAATTTAATTTACTTAATTTATTTCCATAATTACGAGAACACTCACTTGCAGCAAACGACTGTAGCAGATAGTCATTTATTGTATCTAAATTTGGGTATTGTTTTTGTCCAAAGGCTATTATCTAACTTTTCTTTACCTTTATATAAATATTTTGTTTTATCTTCACTATGTTGTAATTGGAGTTTACAATGTGGTATACATTTTAAACATGTCTTTATGTATGAGCAAATTGTCTCATAAGTTATCTTTTTATAAAAATTTTAATTCTTCACTTAGGAAGATTAGTTGAATCTTGTTTTGCAAATTTAAGATTGTTTTGTAAAACAGTACTTTATCTTTTTCTATTGTCTTGTGGTCAAGTGATCTTACAAGCCAATTTTGTAAAATTTTTATTTTGAAGGCTCGTCCACTTGGAAGCTCCTTCGAAATATTATCTTGTCTTAATATAGACTTGCCTTATTTAACTAAACTGTGACTTTCCTTGGATTTTACAAATAAAATTCATTTTATATCTCAATTTCAACTTTACCTATTTGGACTAAATTATCTTTCTGACAAATAAAAAAAAGGAAACGTCTGATTTGTATCAGATTTATTTTTCTTTATTTAAGGTTAACTGCTAAATTGACCCTTTATTTTATTTTTGGTTTTCTTTTGTATATCTATGGATTAACTGTGAAATGATAAAATTTCATATCCTCACATTTTTCTTATAAACAAGAGTAAATTGTATTTTAGTAAATTTTAATTTTCATTTTTTCTTGAGTAACAGTATATCTTAAATTTAAGTTTTATCTTATTTTGTCTACTGTCAGGTTTTATTTAGTTATTTAAGTGATCAACTGTTGGTCAATTTATAAATTAAGTCACGTTTACATAAACAATTTTTCATAATTCTGACACGTTATTTGGATTGAAGTTAAATTTATCATAATTTCAGTTTTTTTTTGCTTATGTAAACATACATTAATTTCATTTTAAGCTAAATTCATTTCTTATTTTATAACTGTCACAACACGTAAATTAATTTACTTTCCCAATTTAACCTTTTTTTTACTCTGGTCTAATACATATCTGAATCCAACTTTACATGTACACTTTGGGACTGGCCTATGAAGTTACCAACAACAAATTGAAAAGCTCTACAGATGAGTACTGCTCTTGGAAACCAGTGAAGTCCTACGATCTATACAAGGGCCTATTAGACTAAACAACTGACCCTACAGCCTACAGGTGAAGAGGTTCCAAGGAGACCATTGGAGGTTACAGTTCAGTTAAGTAGCTCCGCCCAAGACTTGTAAAGACCAGAAAATTACTTGAAGTACAATATAATATATTTTTTTTAAAACAAAGATTTCTTATTAACTAATTATTTATTTCAAAATATCAAAGTTTTTGTAAATAAATACTTGTTTTTAAATTTTCGTTTTTTATTTACTGTGAGATGGCGCCATATAAATTTTGACCACTAAATTTTGGTACGAGACCCAAACTAGCCGAGGTAAATTCCTTAATCTTTGACCAAGTAAATCTTTGGTCTTCGCTCTCTAACCGAGTAACAAAAATATCACTTTGATGGTGTTTTTTTTTCTGGTTACAAAATGAATCTGTCTCTGTAATAACTAAATAGCTAAAATATCCCCAAACTGCTAATTTTCCTTCCCCAAAAAACCACTGGATGAGAGCGATGAATTCTAACTATTTATAATTTGTATAAAAATATTTTTATTCTTTATTATATGTTTGCCCCATGAAACCTTCAAAATTAATTGAGCGTTAACTGTTCAGTCCACCCATGGCCACTTTCTTATAGAAAAAGTTTTGATTTTTTTTTAGCACTAACTGTATAAATATTATAAACAGCTACAAACTGCTTTAGAGTTGGTAAAGATTGTGGCGTTTCGAACTATGAATAATACAAACAATTTATTGTCAGAATCTGAGAAAATCTTGTATAACTCCTTTTGTTATAGAAATACCAAAAAAATTTAAAATGCATCTGGGGACATCAGCATGAGGTAGTAGCCAAAGATACCACCTACCCCAAAAGGCTTTTTTTCTTTTCTTTTAGGAATGAAAAACTATGCCTTATTGAGTTTATCTAAAATTATTGAAAGTCCACTTCGACCTTTGCTTACTTACGTATTTATTAATGTTTTTGGACAACTAGTTTATTATTATTATTCGAATACGTAAATTGTACCTTAGAAGAAAAACTTGCGTTCTTCTAAGGTATAGTTTACATAACATCCAGTTGCCCTAAAATATTAATTCCCAATGGAATGGTTCAGATAGCATTTGAAAAGAATAAATATTCATCAAGCAGAAAATATTGAGTAAATAACCTGGAATATGTATTGATATAGGATTAGTATGGTTTAAAATGTTACTTTAAAGAGTACTAGAAAATTCTTTTAGTAATAATAATTTAAATTGGAACAGCCTATCTCACAGTATAGCAGCCAGACTTGGAGAGGACATAATTATTTTTCAACATGGTTGAACGTTGTTGACGTGTTTTAACCAAAGGAATAGAGAGGAACAACCAAAAGTCAAAAGATATGGTATATGGAATGTAGATTTCAATATTTTACCAAAAATTACATTTAAAAAAAATCGGTAAATTTCCTTTACCATGAATTTCCAACGTTATGAATCTTTTTCCTTTTATTTATTAGGAATAGTGAAGTGTGTTCAGTCACAAAAAAAATTCTGTGGTTCAGTGCATATTGATTTAGTAACATATGTATTGTCTTTTCAAACATTTTTATTGGGCGCCATTTTTTTCCATCATATTGGATTTCTACCAATATTTTACTAATTTCTATCTATGCCACACTTGATTTCTGGACATAATTTAAAATAAATTTAATAAATGGTTTCTACATTAACACACACTGTCATTTTGTTACGACATTAAATCCGTATCGGTTTATCTCCATATCACATTTAAAGCCCATTGAACAAAATATTTTTACCTTGATATTTTAAAACATGCCATTTTGTTTCGCTATCTTAAATTCGCACCACAAATTTACGAGTTTATCTCTATATCACACTTAATGCTTGCACAAAATTTGAATTTAATCTAATAAATAGCTTTTTCAGTCTGTTTTTTTTATATTCTATTAGGCCGCCATTTTGTTTTGCTTTCTTGGATTCATACCAAAATGTTACCTGTTCGTTCCTACGCAACGCTTGTTTTGGTACAAAATTTGAGGTAAATTAGATAATTAGTTTTTGTTCGAGCATATTGGATTTTTATCAAAATATTATTAGGTCATTCCCATGTGACCTTTAATTTTTGACTAAAATTTGAAGTCAGTGTGGTAAATAGTTTTTAGGCTATGCCGCGAACTGACAGAGAGGAATTAATAAAACATATTTTTTAGCACCTAGAGACGCTAAAACTTGAAGAATGTAAAACCTAAGATGGTGATTTTTTCATAATTACAATCATTCTATTTGGCCAGCAATTTGAATTAGTACAACAATATCACTAGATCATCTCTATACCACGATTAGTTACAGCACACAATTTGAATCTGTCCATTAAGTAGTTTTTCAGGCTGAATTTTTAAATATTTTAATAAGCCGCCATTCTATTCCGCCATTTTGGATTCGTATCAAAATTTTACCAGTTGATTCCGACATAATACTTGATGTTTGTGCAAAATTTGAGATACATTGGTTCTTTAGTAATAGTCTTTTAACGTCTTACTAGGCCGCCATTTTGTTTTTCCATATTGCATTTTTACTAAAATATTACCAGGTCATCCCCATATGAGCTTTAATTTTTGACCAAAATTTGAAATCAATCAGGTAAGTAGTTTTTTAGCTATGCCGCGAATTGACAGAACGAAAGACAGACGAACAGAACTGAGAAAACATCTTTTTCGGCATCTAGGGACCATAAAAGAAAAAGGTCTGAAAAAATCTCGGAAGGGGATTTTTTCATAATTACAATACTTCTCTTTTACGAGGGAGTATGATTTATAACAGTGACGCTATGTAGCAGAGGTTTAAAATAATCCGATTTAGAAACTAGCAAAAACTAAACATTTTAAAGAAACCTTCTTTGCTTATTCAGATTTATCGCAAAATATTTTCATTCACATTTAACCAATATACTAGGCTATAGCTTACAGAAAACTGTTATCAAATGCATTCTAGCACATCAATACCGTGGAGTTTTGTATTAATCGATATCAGTGTGGCCATCTCTCGACAACAGAAACCCGTAATCGAATTGCTCAAGTTATTACGTTAGCTAAAAGATGTCGCCACCATCTCTATGTGAAATAAAATGTTTTTTAATTAATATTCCCAACATTTTTTATTAACAGGTAAGGATAAAGCCTAAACATTTATTTCACTGCTTAACATTTTACAAGACCGTAGATAGGGGTGTTACAGGGATTTCGGGATTTAAAACCCCCAAGCGAAACCTGAAATAATTTTTTTTTTGTAAATTTTGCTGCATGGAAGTCAAAATCTTGTATTGTTAATTTCAACTTCCCCTTTATCAACAGCGTCTGGCCTACTATGTGAAGGGTGTCAGGTGAAAACAGGACATATCCTTGCAATAAATATTAGAGTAAATAATTTTTTTTTTATTTAAAGCGTCATAATGGATTTTTTATAAGGATAATAAAAGATTTTGGATTTAAGTAATTAGTTAACTTTGTTAGAAAATCAAAGCACAATACTTCATGAAAGCAAAGGTGAAACTATTAGCAAAAATAACACTAGTTAGTGAGGTAACATGTGACTATTTTAGTTGATAGCAGAGACTGTTCGGTCGTATATATCTCTAACGAGGAAAACATTTTTAGAATTCATCATAATTGTTTAACTGTTTTGTTTTACCTAAGTATGAAGATTTTTCCGATCGATTGGTGGGTACAGATTTCTTAACCTTAGAAAGGTAACCATCGTAAATTATACCTTAAGAGTAACCATCGTAAAATTTACGACGAGATAATTTAATAATTATTATTATTTTCTTTTATCAAATTTATTTTTAAATAAAACAAATATATTTTATAGTATAATCTTTATTAAATAATATCAATCAAGAATAAAAAATAAAATCTAAATATTGGTAATACAGTTGTTACAAAAAGCCGCTCGATGTTCAGGACAATATGGCCGGCGACAACGGTCATGGGTCGTTTTTTCGTGGGGCAGATGTAACACATGCTTCTTTTTGAAGGACCAGGTTGTCCTTGAACCTCGAGAGTAGGTATAGGTAATGTTTTTTCGATATTTAAATGCACCGATGACTTCAAAGTTTTGATTTGTAAGCGCTGTTCAAGCCATGGTCTTGATAAATCCTTGTGTAATTCCAACATGTAAGACCTTCTGCTCATTGGTTTCCTATTCGCTTTTAAATTATTATGACAATATATGACGTATGCATTGATACTGGCCATATTTAACATGCCGTAAAAAATACAAAGCGGCCTGCGCGAGCGTTTGGTTTTTCCTGAAGAGCTCATATGTCCACACATTTGGTCGAATGTGTCGACTGCACCTTTAGTTGCGTTATATGACTCAATTATTTCTGGTTTTTCGGTGGAAACAATAATGTTATTATTTTGATGCATGGTAGACAGTAAAAGCACATTTTTGTTTGATTTAGGTTTGTAAGATACCAGGGTTTTTTCATTGTCAAAGCAAAATTTTGAATTACCAACAGGACGGTGACGCAAGCTTAGCATTTCAGGTCGAATTTCTTTTTTATTTGATCAAATGGTACCAACAAGTGTAAGGTTATAAGGATCTTTTAATAAATCGTCCGCTAGTTTACTGACGTGAACCAGTTGCCCATTGCAATATTTCGGTTCGAATTATGAACAGTTTTAGTCAACGTTTTAACAAAGTATTCTCCTAGTGGAAGGCCATTAGTTTGAGTAGATTTTCCCAAGTATGGAGCAGTTTCAATCATGAATTTAGTTCGTACGTCACAAACCATGACAATCTTCAACCCATATTCAGATGGTTTGTTGGGTATATACATTCTAAAGGGCCAACGTCCCCGAAAACCTATAAGTTGTTCGTCAATTGTCAAATAATATCCGGGTTTGTAATGCCGATTACAGTGTTGAATAAATTCGTCCCATACTTCCCGAATGGCTGCAAAAGAGTCTTGTTTTTTGCGTTCATCGCGGGTGTTTTTATCGTCGAACCGTAAACAATTAATTAAAAACTTGAGCTCCGCTTCGCTCATGGATGATTTGTAATTTGATCCACATAACTTTTCATCGAATAACTCCGTAGTAGGCAAATGGTTATTTTTCATTGCCGCTGAAAAATATAAGAGACCAATAAGTACCTTAATTTCTGTTGAACTTGTCCGAGAAATAGTGGCTTTGGAATTTTCGTAGTTTGCGGATGTAATATTTATTTCGGCGTTTGTATGTGTAACGGTAATGTCAATCATTGCATCAGTTAAAAAAGGCTAAATGTATCTAAAAGTGTAAGAGCTTCTTTAGCAAGGTCTCTAGAGCCTGCCATTAGGTGAATTATATTTCTTCGTGGTGTTCTGCTTGTTACTTTTTTATAACTGGTCCATCTATGGCCATTTTTTCCTTTCAGACTTGCTTGGGATATAGATGGTTCTTTTGTTGCTATATGTTGTTTTTCGCCAATATTTTCGTTCTCTTTTTCATTTATATTTATCCGGTTATTTTCTTCCTCTTCATCACTTATTTCACGTACCATTATTGCGCCTTGTAACTGTTGTAATTTATAGGATTTATCAGCTGCGTCGATATTAGTCACTTTTCCCTTCACTATATTGCGTATATTTTTTCTGTGTAGTGGTATTTTGTGAAACTATCCTTTTTCTTTTTCTCGCAATTCCTTGATTTGCAAGAAACAATTACGTTAAGAATAACACTCTAAAATTCACCTTACGGGGCACCATAAATTAATTTCGCAGTAACGTACGCACAGGTTGGCAGCTCGAATGAAACTAGCTAGACGCGCGTCTCGTTCTCTTGCGCAGGTACGAAATTACGCCAGCCAATAGAATCTCAGGTCGTAAAATTTACGATGCTTACCTTTCTAGGGTTAAGTGCAGCTTTACGACATCTTCAGTGTACGTTTTGACTTGATTTTTCAGCATTGTGGAAGACTAACATAAAGTAAACTTTATTACACTCTCAAAATTTTAGTAAGCGAGACTGTAAATGAAATCTTTGGGTTTCTTGGTATCTATAAAAATTAGTTCCAAATAAGATTGAGAAGGCGATACAATTTAAATCAAAATTGGAAGTAATTCTGTTACACTGCAGTACAGATAGGAATGGAGATTCCAATATCGGTCCATTGGATGAATTACGATGTCATATAAGCCGTACATGCCCATTAGTACCCAAAACTCTCTAATTTTTAAATCGGAAACGAACATATTTTTGTATATTTTTTAGGAGAAAACTTAAGTTTACACCTTAACATAACTCTGATCTACCGACACCGGTTTTATCCTAGATGTTAAAATAGTTTGTTCTCAGGCTTTGTGAGATTCTATTTTCAACTTTGTATTAACTAATTCCATGTTCTTGTCGCACTCTAAATGCGAGTCTCCGCGAACGGTATATGTCACTTCTATTGAGTTAGAACGTCTTATAACTTTTACCTTATAGTAAGTAAAACGCACAAGAGTGTGGTTCTTATTTTGCTTTCCTGTAGCATTGAAAAAATGTGCAAGTTTTCCACTTCCCTGGGGAAATGATTCATATAAAAATCAAAAAGGATAGAACATACTTCATGAGCTTCCTTTTTTGCAATGTACTCAAGATATGTATAAGAATATGATTGGTCGTTTGAAAGAACGTGAATAATAAAAGTAAACATGAAGAGTTGAGCCTTGTAATAAACATCATTCGTAGAGATGTTCGAAAGGGAAATGTTTTTTTGGTAGTCCATTGCTAGGCTTCAAATTCTTTCCCTTTTCGAGCTTTCTTGTGGGCAGCTGTTTTCCGATCATAAAAAGCTTGGGCCTTTCGGAAGTGAGACTCGCTCTTTTTCAACATTGATCTGTTTAGCTATCGTATTATCACTCACACATCTTTTTTCAGCAGCTTTTAATTTTTCCGAAAATTGATCGTACTGACTGCCGGATCTAGAATATCCAAATCCAATATTAAATGGGATTGTGAACGTAGTTTTTGTGCAACTTCGTAAATAACTGATTTTTTATTTTAGAATAGCCATTTTTGACAACGTGCTACTTTTCACGTTTACTACTATAAAAGAAAAAAAAAATCTGCAACATTAGTATTATTATATTTAAGAGAAAATGACCAATTCTGACTGGACATTACCCGTTTATTACGTTTTAGGTTGGACACTCCTCGATTTCTCCCTATATGGCATTTGAAAATAATGATGTAAAACACCACACTGCTCGTTTTCTCCTGATCTGTTTAAAGGTCGAGTAAATATATTAATTTTCCAAACTGATGGCGCCACTATCTCATTTTTAATCGAAAATGGACATTCCTTATTTTCGATTCGATTCCGATATCGTTTTAAATTAATGCCCTTGTCTGACATTCAGAGTTCTTCGTCTGAATATTCTTTATTTTGTAAATATGTATGATGCCTTAGTTATCCTGTTTTAGAGAAATGTCTGAGTGAATACGAACATAAAGACTTATGCAATTCCCAGTTTAAATGAAAGTACAACTTTTATTTAAAGACAATTTTTTTACTTTATTTCAGATCTGGTTGAAATTTTGCCTTTATTAAAGTGACGATTCGTCACGATTTAGGCGAGACAGTCCCGATTTTGAGATACGCGTCCCGAATTTAAAGGCGTCCCGATTTTGTCCCACTTTAGAGATATTTACTTTTAATATCTTCCTATATATGAAAGTCACACATAAATGTTAAATTTCTTTAAGTAACTATCAATGGTAAAAACAAATAAGTACATTGACTATTTAGCAGCTGACATCGACATTTCTTAACCGTCGATAAACATTGGACATCCCTACCGTACGCGGGACTAACCTTTTGTTTAGTTCCCTTACCGGCAACTATACTATTGTCGTAAATTAAAATTGTTATAACCGTCCACGGATGGAATCAATAATTGAATAATAGTTAGTCTAATCTATTGTGTTTTAATTCGGGTTAATAATAATAATAATAATAATAGCTTATTTATATTAAGAAATAAGTATTACAAATGTTCCAATTTGACAAATAAACTGAATTACTCACCAAAGAAGTAAATCTTGTCGGTGAGAAAATTATTACATAATATTACCTAGCTAAACAGTAAAAAAATATTTATACTAATAAACAAACAAACAAACAGGAGGGACAAAGAAGTGACAAAATTTAGATTTAAGAATTGTGTAATTTTCTTTTGTTTTCTTTTTGTTTTTGTGTCTAGATCAGGCCCTTTTGTGTTAAAAATAAGTTTTTTTTTTCCTAGCCGGGGTTAAAGTTATGTTCGGGAAGTTGTGTCATAATTGGGTTATGTTATGTTTATTGTCACATTATTTAATAAGTTAAGATAATAGTTTTCTTCTTTACTTAGAATAGATTATGAAAAGGGGTGTAATTATCCATACTTTTGTTTGTAAGAGCATTTATTTTTTCCTTCCCTGATTTTGCAGCCATATTTGTATTCTTGATCTGAATAGATTAATAGAATTTAGAGTTTTTATACTACGTGGGAGCTCATTATTTATGTGTGAACTAATATATGTAAAGTATCTTTGGGCTAATGAGGTTTTAATGTTCGGGAGAGTGCCTGTTTGGGATTTATGTCTGGTGTAATGGTCATGTTGGATGGGACTAAGGTGTCTTTTTCTTGTATTGCCTTTTCCTGATGCCTCCAATCATAATGACGTAAAGCTTTTTCCCACTTTAATTCGATTCTTTAACAAAAAACACAGGTGTAAATGTAAAAATTATTGATTTGTCATCTTAACTTGGAGAAAAGACTGACTTAAATTGCAATAGTGTACTTGATATTTTAAAACTAATAACTTAGAGTTAAAACTAGCTGCATATTCTGCTGATAATGCCAACACGAATTTTGGACGTAGACAAGGTACAAATAATATATTTTTTTAAAGGGCTCAGAGTATAGAGCAATATATACTACGTGCACGTTGTGCTGCTCATATTATTCACAATACTATACATACAGCATCAAATCTTTGTCGATTGATACTGAAAGTATAGTTGTAAAGATATATTCATATTTTTACATCTATACTGTTAGAGTACATGAACTAAAGGATTGCTGTGAAAGCGTTGAAGTTGAGAACCAACAAATTTTAGGGCACAGTAAAACTAGGTGGTTGGTCTTACTTCCAGCTGTAGAGAGAATTTTAAAAATGCATTTACCTTTAAAATCCTACTTTCTTTCAATTGATAAATGTCCACAAATAATTAGAAACTTTTTTCAAACGAACGTTCTGAGGTTTGGTTAAAATTTATTCATAATATAGCTTCTATGTTTCAAGATGCTATTAAAAAAAATGGAGATGATAAAATAAATGTTTTAGAGGTAAAGGTAATTATGGAAATGCTTAAAAGTAAATTAAAATCGAGGCTAGAGTTTGTTCCCATAGTAATTCGAAATAATTTAATCCTTGATAATGAAGGAGAGGTAGAAAAAGTGGTTTTTGAGCCATGTTAAAAACTTTTATGCCAATAGCTTTGAGTATCTACATCAATATTGTGCTCAATATGACTCTGTGATTTTTCATGGGCATTTTTGCTTAAAGAATACCTATACCTTTAATGAGGTACAGACAAGTCTAGAATTTCTTTTAAGCAAATTTCCTAAATGCGACATTAACGAAAATGATCTATTCGATGAAATACATTATGTCAACTAGTTTATTTCTGAAAAAAAACTTAACGATAGAGAAAATAAAATTGAGGCTAATATGAAGTGGGTTGAAATTTTTAAACATTTTGATGAAACCAGTATAAAGTTTGAAAATATTCTAAAATTAGTAGAATATATATTCTATTTACCTGATACTAACGCATCTACTGAACGTGTGTTTTCTACAAGTCATTAATAAAATTTGGACAACTGAAAAAACGCATTTAAAAATAAAAGCGAAAAACATTCCCAATTAATTATTATTATTAATATTATTAGCTAAATGATTTTTTTTTATGATTTTGTTTTGTTTTTAGTTGTGTTAGATGTATACTTAATATCTATATGTTCAGGGTTTATTAAATATTAAACGTTTAAAAGGCAAAAAAAAAATTGTGATCTTCGAGATGATTAAACTAAACGGAAAATTATAATATATGAGAACCTATTAGGAACCGATCGAAAAATTTAATCCAAATAGGAGCTTTTACAAAATGAAAAGTATTTTCCGTTTCAGTTATACCCCTAGCGGCAATTCTTTGAATTTGAAAATATTTTCCAATGATTTCTCGTGGCCGCTTTCACCAAGAAAGTACAAAAAATTACCGCTACAGAACGTAACAGCAAAGGAAATAATTTCCTTTCTGTGATATCGCCGATGGCCATTATTGTTGGAACACACAGTGGTACAAAGTGGTAAAAGTTTTCTAACAAAATTTATATATATTTTCAATCAAATTTTTACTTTCCTTTGTTAAAAAATATATATTCGTGAGAACTCGAAAATATAACAAAAATAATTTATTTGAAATGGAATACCATGAATACTTTTCAATTTTAAAGACATCGCTTTCTCTTTCCTCTAAATATACCCGGTGATATATTTGTCTTTGAAGATGACTGAGTGAACCTTGTCATAAATATCAGTGTGCTAGAGAGAGATTTGATTTTTACACCAATCAATAGAGCAAAAAAATAGTCGTTTTTTGCCAAAAATACTAACCAGAATCCGAGTGCGCTATCATACACAAGATAGTTCATAGTAATATTCTTTTATGTTTTCCACTTTCGACTAGGTATCAACTTAGGTTATAGACAATTTAATGCAAAAAAATCCTCTATTTTTTTCGTTCTTGGCTTTTAAAATCGAAACTAATAAAGTAATCTTGATGGTATAACGACATGAATAGAAGAGAACTTACAAATAATATAATGTCAACGCTGACTTGATCGGATCATTAGAACAGGAGAAAAAGCTGAAAAATCTGAAAAATTAGGCTTTTTCCAAAAATGCGTGTCCTTATTTTTTGAAGATGTGGTGGAAGCTTTTGATGAAATAATAGTCATTGTTAAGTACTTTGTGCACACCAAAACCAGGCTTTGTGGAACTAATAGTTTTGGAACAATTGCGCCTTGAACCAAAATGTTATGGGCTCATTCCTGTGTAACACTCGAATGTTGTGCCGAATTTTAGATAAATTAGTTAATTACATTTTTAGCAATATACTTTTTAGCATTTCACTAGGCCACCATTTTGTTCCGCCGTATTGGAATTTTACCATAATATTATCAGGTTACTGTCATGCAATCCTTAATTTTTGACACAAATTTAAACTTAATATGGCAAGTAGATTTTTAGCTAAGCCGCAAAATAACAAAGAGACAAACAGACTGACAGATCAAAAGAAACTCTATTTTTTTGGGACCTAGGGATGCTAGAATAGGAAGATACGTAAAATATTGATTTTTTTCTATGTTTATAAGTGTTGTAATTAACCGCCATTTTGTTTTGCTCTCTTGAAATCGTACTAAAATTTTACAAGTTCATCTCTATACAACAATTATTTCTAGAGCAAAATTTGAAATCAATCTATAAAATGGTCTTTTCGGGCCGAATTGTGAAATTATTTATTAAGCCGCCATTTTGTTTCGCCATCTTAAACTCAAACCAACATTTACCAGCTGACTTCCATACAATCTTAGTATTTCTTAGTAATAATATTACACTAGACCGCCATTTTGTTTCGCCTTAATGGATTTTCACTAAAAAGTTACCATTTTATCCTCTTATGATCTATGGTTTTTGACCAAATTTTAAAGATAGTGGATAAATAGTTTTTGAGCTATGCCGCATACAGATAGACAAACCGACAGACAGAGCGATGGAAATGGGAGGACATGTTTTCCGAGGTCTAGAGGCCCAGAAATGTAAGAATCTGCAATCTCGATGGGTGATTTTTTTCATGACTACAATCTTCCCTTTTACGAAGGAAGTCCAAAAGTAATATTTATTAATATTATCATTATTATTATTATTATTATTATTGTCATCAATATTAATGAATAATAATCTGATTAAAATAGCTTCGCACGCCTATGACACGGGAAGATTTTTGACGAGATTCTCCCCTGCCCCTTTAGGCGCTGATAAGGTTCATTCGCTTGTCACACTGTACTAACATAAGTTTTGTTTCACAAATATCCGGCACATACGTTAAAATTTTCCCCCAAACACAGGTTTTTCTATATAATATTTTCCCTGCTTGTAAGTAAAATCCGACAGGCAAACGGAGTGAAACGTTTTAAAAATAACCGAAGCTTCTCAGCAGAGATGGTGGACAGGATTTGTCTTGTCTTTTCATTGTAAGCCTCTTATATTAGGGCCACTGATTTCTGTATAAAAAAACTGGTTTAGAATATCATATACTTACCGGTTTGTTTTTATTCTTAGTATTCATTATGTGTTCCAGTCAAAAACATATTTTCTGGTAATTTGAGGTTTAGAAAGATATTTCTTCACTATGCCAGTGGCGTAGCTGCTGCAACGGAATAGACTATAGCAACGGAATAGAGTCTATATATTTATAAATTCCAAACGTAATTCAAACAATATTTTACTAAAACAGTCGGTTTCTCACGTTAAAGCTTATACAGACTCGATTATTTCAAAGAAGATATAAGTGGATTTATCAAATTAGTTTCAAGAGTTTTAAAAGCTAAACAAAATGATAATTATAGTTTATCTCTAACGCTATCTTCTAGGTTGTGTAGATAGATTTACTTTTGGATAAATCTTCTCAAGTTGTTACCGTCTATGCCTTTCTTTTGAGAGTTCACAGTCCCATATGGACCTGTGGCGTAGGAAGCTTTCATTTAAGAGAAAGGTAATAATAACTGAAACATTTTATTTGGTTCGATTCAATTATAATAAATTGTCAATTTACTATGTTAAATACAATAGAATATTTTATAATAGAAGGCGTTTCAAAAATTCCATGTTTTTTTGGAAGGCATTGTTTTCCTTCAGAAAAGATTGCCTTTTCTTTGCCTTTCTTTTTTTTTCGCCATGGTCTTTTTGATTCAGAACGCTGACAACTTAGTTTAAGTTTTAGACATTTATATAGAAGGCACATTTATCTTATTTACACGGAAATGTAAATTATTTTTGATTTACAGACACAAAGTAGAACTCTAGGCGACACCTATGAAGTATTTATTAATTAAGGGTTCAGGGTGCGTCTATGACGACGCATTGCATTTCAGCCAACCAGAGGCAATTTTTGACAAATTAGGTGTCGACCTTTTTTCTGAATTTTAAAACAAGAGATTGTCTGTCTCAATGTCTGTCTGTCAGTTATTTTTGTACAGTAATTCACATCAAATTAATTTTTGTTAATATATATTTGAGTGTTTTTAAAAACCGAATCTTTTATATAAATAAGCCACCTGCTAGTTGGAATAAATATATTCAAGAAGAAGATATCATCGTTGTTGCAGTTTGCTGTTGTTCGAGTTATAAGTGGCCGCTGAATTGGTGTGATAAAATGTTTAATTAAATTATAGTAAACAGAGAAAATAATAAGTATATTTTTTATCTTTTTATACAATATAAGTCAGCATTACACCTAAATAAACAGGATTTTCAAAATGAACTTTACTTAATGAAAGGAATTGCGATAAATAGTGGTAACAGTATAAATGTGATTGAATATTCCACTCATGTACAAATTTTCCCGTGAGACTGGTGGTGTTTTCGAAAAATTATAGTGGAAATACCACGTCGTCTAGGAAACATGGTGTTTCCACTGCTTTTGAGAGACGCTAGAGTCCCTAGAAACTGATTTTTTTTAAGTATCTTTCAAACATTTTTGAAAAGTTGTCAATATGAATAATCGCTTTGGGCTAGTTCAAGAAAAGAATATTGATGAAAATATAATTGGAAGCGAACCAAGAAACATCGTTAAATCCAAGAAGAGCATCTGGAGACAGTTTATGTCATTCTGCGATGAAAAAAACTATACGTTTGACCAAGATACTCCAGTATCCCAACTAGCAATGATTTTGAAAAGCTAGGCCTACAATATGCGAAAAATGAACGGGGAGGAATATAAAGAAGGCACGGTAAAAATTATTTGGAATGTGACGGCGAAATTATTGATGGAAAGGTATTTCAATGAATACAAAATTAAAATAAATCCCTTCGTGCATATCGAATTCAAATCGGCCCGAGACGCAAAAAATGCCAAGGTATTGAAGGCAAACGCAGAGGATTGGCCGTTTTTTTAACATAAAATGCGTTAAAAAATTTAATCGAAGCTTGTGATGAATCAACTCCAGAGGGTTTACAAAAGAAGTGTTTTTTTCTGTTGTCCTATGAATTAGCCTGGAGAGGAGGAGAAGGTGCAAGAGCCTAAACAACTTTTTTCAAAGAAGAAACTAACATCTTCGGAGGAAAAACAGGTAGAATTCAATACAACCCTGTTTTTTCTAAAGCATGTCAAATTATACATCTGCTACAGATAAAGGTCAGCATTACTTCTAATTTCCAGAACTATACTGTTTTAAATATTTAAAGCCGGGAAAGTTTCATTTCTATATAAACTTATAACTAGTATTTATTGTTAACCTAATTATTTCTTCTACTCATTTTTCCAAAAGAAATTAAATTAAACTTGCGTGTGGCACATTTAGTTCCATTATGTGAACAAAAAAAAATTAATAGAAACTCTTAAAGCCTGGAGATTGAAATGATTATACAATCAGAACGAAATGGCGTTGAAAACTTGGGAAGGAAACATATTTTTAATAAAATTTCTGCCAGGAAAGTTCAAAGTTGAAAACTGTTTTATTTGGTTTAGAGGGATTCTGAGAGATTGCTAGCAATATTTTACTCGAGGAGTACATAAGGGTAAGTACAATTTCCGAGTGCCTAGGTAAAGTTTAGTTTCAGTTTAAAAAGTTCCAACAGCCACAACGGATTTGTTTAATATAAGTAAGTATATGATAACTATTTTGTAGTTTTATATTTTTAAGTGATGTTATTTTACGAATTGTTTACTAATACAGCCACACAATGTTCAAATGAGAAAAACTTTCTTGTGACTTAGAAACTAGACAGTATATAAAATTACCGTACCCGGAACTTCCCTCCTTATGAGTCTTTCCTTTTATTAGGAATAGTGAAGTTTGACCCAATTTAGTTCATTACATAGTTATTTAATAACACATAGATACTATCTTTTCAAACATTTTTATTGGGCGTCATTTTGTTTGATGATATCGGATTCCTATCAATATTTTACCAGTTTCTACCTATGCCATACTTGATTTGCCATGATAAAAAAAAATATTTGGCTGCCATTTTGTTCCGTCATCTTGAATTCGTACCACAACTTTACCAATTAATGTCTATATAATATTTAATGCTTGTCAGAATATAAAAAATCCATTATCTTTGTTAGCAAGCACATTTCCTTTTCTACAAATTGTATGTATTTATATATATATATATATATATATATATATATATATATATATATATATATATATATATCGACTTTTGACAATATCTGAAAGGTGCCCCATATACATTAGGGTGGGTCGATTTTCTAGTTTTTTCATGCCTGTAGTGAAGAAAGTTGCCAAATGGTCTAGAATGAATAGGGTTATTTTTATTTTTTTTTATTTTAATATTTGACCCCCCCGCCCGACCCCTAAAAAAAATAAAAAAATTAAATCGTTCTTTAGTGACGCCTGTTGCTTCAAACAACTAAGAATAGCTTCAAATAAACCACATTAAAATTTTATTAAATTCGAAGAACGTTTAACCTCCCCGCCAGGCATATTTTTAAAAAACAGCCGCCACATCTCCACTCCACGCCACGTCTATGGTAATCTACGTTAGTGGACCGTCTGGCGCCGTTTGTATCGACGGTACCGACGGCAACGGCCAAGTGTGCTTTTATTTTCAGTATACTGTTGATTAGCGTCAAGTGTAGTTGAGTTTTGCCAGTATTATATTCCATATTCGTCGAATACGTTAAATTCTTGCTCCGAGTAAAGTGTTCCTGTGAAAAACAATGTCTAATGTACGTAAAGTATTAACGCGGAAGACAATTCGTGATCCCGTGTTTGATGAACCTTCCGATTTATGTGAGACAATGCTTCCGTGTTATGGTGACGTAATGCGATATTTTCTATATATCCAGAATGACGTGGCCGGTAGTGGCGAAGGTAAAAATAAAACAGTTACCGAAATAATTAAAATTGTTGTTAAAAAAGTTCAAGAAATATGGATGAAGGCAAGTCTACCGTTTATATCAGACCAGCAGTGTATTTCATTATTGAAAAAATATCACCAACAATTTATGAACATTAAGAAGTCACTAAAGAAAACAAGCGATGCTGCCAAAAATAAACTTCACAAATTTCGAGATGATGCTAATACTAAGCTTTTTGATATTTCCAAGTGCAAATGCACCGATTTTTCCTTCTGTATTTGTGAGAAGTCGAATAAAGTTCCAAAAATGGAACAGCCTTTTCTTAATGACCAAAGAACTACAAGATTGATGTTTATAGGGCAAGTGGATGCCAAAACAAGTAAAACTTTACAGAAAAAACAAAAAAGAAAAAATAGAGACCTCACTTGTAATGTTCCGGCAAAGAAAATTCAACCAAACATTCCCAGTAATCTCCCAGAAAAAACGATTGAAGAAGACGACCCATCAGACATATCAGAACGTAGCGAACCAAGTTTTGATCCAAACTTTAATCCAGAGCCCTCAACTTCTACAGGAATAACCCTCAAATTCCCTGCATTAGCTAAAGCAATGGACCGAGCTGGATTGTCCAGTAGAAAAGGAGCTATGATCGCTAGCGCAGTTCTTGAAGATGTTGGATTGATATCCCAAAAGGACAAGTCCTATGTAATAGATAAGTCCAAGTTGGATCGACAAAGGAAAAGGCAACGGTGTGATTTACAAAAAAACATACTGGAATATGGTGCAACGCTTCAAGCTCTCTATTTTGATGGTCGCAAAGATCGAACTCTTCATATAGAAAAACAGGGAGATACTTCATCGCGAAAGACTATTGTCGAAGAACATATAGTGCTATTGAAGGAACCAGGTAGCGACTATATAGGGCACGTAACACCTGAAAATGGTACTGCAAAGACCATAGCTGCGACAATTCTAAGTTTTTTCACAGACAACGAGGTTCCACTTAGCGATTTGATTGCTGTCGGCTGCGATGGTACAGTTATTAATACTGGAGTCAACGGTGGAGTAATTCATTTGTTAGAATTACATCTTAATCGACCTTTACAATGGCTAATTTGTCAACTCCATGCAAACGAATTGCCACTCCGGCATTTACTCCGACATCTGGATGGAAAAACCACAGGACCAGGATCATTCTCGGGTCAAATTGGCAAGCTGTTAGAAACTTGTGAGCAGTTACCTGTTGTGTGCTACGCAAAAATCGAAGTCGATTTACCTGAGGTTGATTCAAAAGAATTAAGCACTGATCAGAATTATTTGTACCAGATTTGCAACGCTATATCTACTGGAAACTGTCCACCCAATCTAGCAAATAAATCTCCTGGCAAGTTATCCCATGCAAGATGGCTAACTACGGCAAATCGTATTTTGCGTGCTTACATTGCGATTAAAAATCCCTCTCCTAGTCTAAAAATTTTGACAGAGTACATTCTACGAGTCTATGCTAAGATTTGGTTTCTAGTGAAAACTGTACCATTGTGCACATCTGGAACTCTCCATCTTTGGAAGCTAAACCAATATTCCAGATATTTGAGTGACGAATTAAAAGCCGTAGTTGACCCCGTGATTCAACGAAATGGCTTTTATGGCCATCCTGAAAATATCATATTGACCATGATCTTTGACTCGCGTCGTCATATAAGAGAATTAGGATATAGGAGGATATTGAGCTGCAGGTCGAAGGAGAAAGAAAATTTGACGAGCTCTGTAAGAAAATTTGAAATTCCCAAGTTCAATTTTGAAGCCGAATCTTATCTGGATCTAATAAATTGGCACCAGTGCAAAGTAACGGAGCCGCCAATGACAAAACATCTAACTATTGAAGAAATTCAGACATTTATTGAAATCGGCAGCTATCCAGAAGGGGATTTATGGAAGTTACCCTGCCACACACAGGCTGTTGAAAGAGGTGTCAAATTAGTGACAGAGGCATCTTCGGCCGTATGTGGGTTCACTAATAGGGATGGTTGGATACGTACAACTCTAACATCTAGGAGCAATATGCCAAAGTTCAACACAAAATCAGATTATAAAGTAGAAAAATAAAAACTGCTACACCTATATGGTTAAGGGAAAGGGTGGGCAGGGATGGAACTCGATGGCAGCCACCTCCCCGTGGTGAGTTCTGGGTTATTTTGTATATTTTTTATACAAAATAAGCGAAGAGCTGCAGTCAAGTGGACAAATAGGAAAAAAACGTTTTTTTTTTTATCAATGGCTGGCGGGGGGACTAAATGTATTTAGAAATTGAAAAAAATTTTTTTGGGTAATGAGAAAAACATAATTAACAATTTTTTGGTACAGGCAAACTCATTTTTCAATTTTGATTTTTTTCGAGGGTGGGGGGCTAGCGGGGGGGTCAAACCAAGACAAAAAAATTTGAAAAAATTTCTACATGATTATTTCACCCAAATGCAACTTTTGAAACTACAGGCCTCTTGAAATTGAAAAAAAAGTAAAAAAACGACCCACCCTAATATACATATATTATTTTATTCTCAAATTATTTCTACTTTATAATATTAAAAACTTCTTTTTCTTTTGAGAAATTTCAATGCTTGTTCTACGATGTTCCCAGCAGAACAAATATGCTCAAAGCAGCGTATTAGTTAACAAAATTAAATATTTGCCTTCCGTATCTAATTTATCCAGTACACCGAAGAAAATACCCAATGAAAACCGAGCAATATCCGCAAACAATTTCGCCACTCTGCAATATCTCGAAAATATTCTCAAGAGCAAACTTTTCTGAAATATCAATATACAAGAAAAATTGTTCTAATGTATTTTACCTGAGGTACATAAAGAATTCCAGAGGTTATCTAAAAGTTCTATTATTGCTGAAGATTTAGCATCTCAGTCGTCGACTTTTCCTACTTATAGTTACAATTTTATTTAAGTAAAATGCAATATAACTTGTACTCATATTCACGTCCAGATAAAATGGTTGGCTATCTTTCATAACTCTCTGGAAACGCAGATAACAACTCTTGAGGTATAAAGTGGCGAAGTTGTATTAGGAAATACGTTTTCGCAAAGTTGATTCTCTTACATTTTCTTCATAATACTTTATTATCAACTCGTTTATGCGTTTTAGAAATTGTGGTTATCCAATTATTACTTGTAAGTTTGAATCTTCGAAATTCTATTTTAATAAGTTTAGGATGTGATATATGCCAAAACATTTTGGACTGTAAATAAATATTCATAAGCCTATTAAAGACTGACATCCCAATTACGACAACCAAACTCTAAGAATATTTTAATGATACATTTTATAGTAAGCCGTGAATATATTGGTTTGCTTTTAATTAAAATAATTACCAACTACCTGATCTAATTTTTTTGGTCAGCAATTCACATTTGTTGAAGTTCTAGGTGGCTATAGTCAACTATGATTATTAGAACAACTTACACGTGTTAGAAATAATGAACAAGTTAATCTGGATTCCCATGGATCCGATTTCTGACGCTACGGTCACTGGACCTAACTTAGATTGGCTCAGAGTTTTAACATCGATTTTCTTCCAACTAATTTTTACCTTTATCTAACGGTAGAATCGGATATGGTTTTTAAACCTCAGTTTTTTGTTGCTATTTCAAAGGTTATTTAAAACCGAAGAACTATAAGAACATAAATACACTTTAGCACCTTATAACTCGAAAAATAAGCATTCGCGAACACCTGTTTATATGAACTCTTTTCTTCATTTATATTATCTCAACCTCAGGAAATAATTTACACCCAGTATATGCCTTGAATTAAAAAATCTTTCTCCTAAATCATCGTGTCTGAGTTATTTTCTTTACTAATAAGTGCATTTTCACTTCCCCTAACTTTTGAGAAACTTACTAAAGAAGAAATAAGAAGAACTTTCTTTTGGTTTGTACATACCAAAGCAACGTTTAAAGACAAAGCTGCTGTGTTAAAGTTCAAAATAAAAACGTTGCAATCTTTTATCTTTGAAAAGAAAGAAGAAAAAAGCAAATGCGTATATTTTAACAAACATTATTTATGCAGAGGCAAGACAATTTCTCGGAAATATTCTCACGAGGAAAGTTTTCTGAAATATCAGTATACAAGAAAAGTTGCTCTAACGTATTTTAACTAAAGTAAGTAAAGAATTCCGAAGGTTGGTTAAAAGTTCTATTATTGCTAAGGTTTGAACATCTCAGCCGTTGACTTTTCCTACTTATAGTTACAATTTCATTTAAGTACGATGCAAGTTAACTTGCACCCATATTTTTGTCCAGATAGAAACGCAGATAACAGCTCTTGAGGTATAAAGTTGCGAAGTTATGTTAGGAAATACATTTTCGCAAAGTTTATTCCCTTACGTTTTCTTTATAATACTTTATCATCAACTCGTTTTTGCGTTTGAGAAACTGTAGTTAACCAAGTGTTCAGTTAGAATCCTCGAAATTCGTTTCTAATAAATTTAGGATGTTATATTTGACAGAACGTTTTGGGCGTTGAATAAATATTCATAAACATTTTAAGCACTAACAACCCAATTACGAACATAATATTATAGGATAAACGTAACTAAAAAAAAACGCGGATATTTTAACAACTATTATTTATACGGAGGCAAAACAGATCCATTTGGTTTCTCTTAATGATATCGATGGCTAGTGTAATTTTTATTATATTACTTTTTACCAACTTCTAAAGCTTAATATTTCAAAAACAGTAGAAGAATATTTTACCAATTAAAAAAAAACACGTCTTATGATTTTTCGCAGTCCTTTCTGTATTTTCATAACCTACATCGAAATCTAGAATTTTTTTGGTTAAACTTTTTTTGTAAGTATCTCAAAAATTAGCGGCGAAAGTTAATGCCAAAATTAAAAAAAAACAAACCACCCTGTACATGCAACTTTCTTTGTTAGCAAGTAAATTTTTTTAATTTATCCAACATACCGAAGAAAATACCATAAAAACCAAGCAATAGCGGCAAACAATTTCGGCACTCGACAATATCTCGAAAATATTCTCAAGAGCAAACGTTTCTGAAATATCAATACACAAGAAAAGTTGTTCCAATGTATTTTACCTGAGTTACGCAAAGAATTCGACAGGTTTTTAAAAGTTCTATTTGCTGAAGTTTTAACATCTCATCCGTTGACTTTTCCTACTTATAGTTACAATTTTATTATATTTATTTAGTTATATTAGGAAATAATTTTTGCAAAGTTGATTCCTTTACATTCTCTTTATAACACTTTGATATCAACTCGGATATTCAGGTTGAGATACTGTGGATAACCAGTTATTACTTGTTTGTTTGAATCCTCAAAATTGGATTGTTATAAATTTACGATGGAATATATAGACGTTGAGTAAAAATGCATAAACTTTTAAGCACTAACAGCCGAATTACGAACATATTCTTATAAGATAAACGTTACCCGATAGACAATTTAAATGATAAATTTCATAATAGGTCGTGATTATATTGGTCTGTGATTAGTTGAAATAATGACCAGCTAGCTATCTGAAGGCGGACTGAAATAACTGGAGTATTTGACAAATACACAAATAAGTGTGAATTTGGCAAGTATCGAAGATCCTCGATCACACTACTTAATATGTATCTGACAAACATATGAATGCACTGGCAACCGGAGACAAATAAACAAGTGCCTTATATTTATATAAGTAGACTATGCACACGACATAACAAGTGTCCATAAGTGAAGATTATTATTATAAGTACACGAGTCGTTAGAGTCCCCATGTAGTGTTGTCTGCAATTCAAATTTGTTGAATTTCTAAGTGGCTATAGCCAACTACGATTATTAGAGCGCTGTACACATGTTAGGAATATTGAATTGAATATCGAACTTCTCTCTGACTCGATTTTTAACGTCGATTTTCATCCGACTATTTTTTAACTTTATCCGACGTTCGACAAAGCTAAAATATATTTCATTTTATGGGGTATTGTGCGTCTCATTCTTTTATTACTATTGGTGGTGTATTTAGAAACAAAGAACTATAAAAATATAGACACTTTACCACCTTTATCTCGAAAGCAAAGCCTTTGCGAACTCCTGTTTGTATGAACTTTTTTCTTATGTGTATTTTATATTAACCCAGGAATTAATTTATACCCTGTATAAACCATAAATTAAGAAAAAATTCTCCTAAACATTCGTGTACGTGTTATTTTTTTGTTAACAAGCAAATTTTTTTCACTTCAACTTTAAGGCAAAGCTGTTCTGCTAAAATTAAAAATAAACATGTGGCATTCATCTGTTCTACATTATTTCTACTTTAGTAATAAAAAAACGGTACTTTTCTTTCGGGAATTTCATTGCTTCTTCTATGACCACGTTCTCCCCAAATCAAAAATGCTCAAAGGAGTGTTTTAAATAACAAAATTAAATATTTGCTCTCCGTATCAAAGGTTCCATATCTAATTTATCCAATACACCGAAGAAAACACTCATACAAACCGAGCAATATCGGCAAACAATTTCGCCACTCGAACAATATTTCGAAAATATTCTCAAGAGGAAACTTTTCTGAAATATCAATATACAAGAAAAGTTGTTTTAACGTATTTTACCTGTGGTCCGTAAAGAGGTTGTTTAAAAGTTCTATTATTGCTGAAGTTTTAACATCTCGGCCATTGACTTTTCCTACTTATAGTTACAATTCTATTTAAGTACGATGCTATTTAACTTGTATCCATATTCGCGTCTAGATAAAAATGGTTGGCTATCTTTCATAACTTTCGGGAAATGCAGATAACAGCTCTTGAGGTATTAAGTTGGGAAGTTATATTAGGAAATACGTTTGCGCAAAGTTGATTCCCTTACATTTTCTTTATAATATTTTATTATCAACTCCTTTTTTCATAACTTTCGGGAAATGCAGATAACATCCCTTGATGTATAAAGTTCCAAAGTTAGACCAGACAATTCGTTTTTGCAAAGGTGATATCCATAAGCTTTCCGTTTGTAAAACCGTGGATAAAAATACCTGAATGTTATTTTTCTGTTTGAATATTCGAAATACAATTTTAATAAATTTAGTATGGAATATAATGCAAAACGTGTTGTTAAAAAGGCTTACTTATAAACAATGATGCCTTTACTATTTTGCTCATAAGCAACCGTATTGTTAACTTCCACTATTTATGTCATTTTATATACACAAGGTGTCCTCTATGAAGTTCCTGTTTATTATACGAAATAGTCAAATAGCAAAAGTTGTAAACAATTTTTTACAGTTACAATATTTCATTTCAGATACTTCTTTTTTCATAATGTTATGCAAGGTGGTGCCACAGGGCAGCATACTGTGAACGCTGCTTTTTTCTATATATACTTTGAACTTTGAAATATTTATTAAATCCTGCTCAGTACAGGGTGTCCGGATTTGGTTGCAAAAGCAGGGTATCTCGCTTATTTTTGCGGTTTTCACGAACCTGAGCTAATTTTTTGTGAAACTCATGAAGCCGTAAACAAAATTTTCATAGCCTTCTTCGTTTATGAGATACAGGGCGAAATAGAAAATTTTGCATTTTGAGACCCTCCTCGTATCTCGGTTATCCTTTAACTTAACGCAAAGGGAGCTTAAGCTGCTTATGCAGTTTTTTACGCTGGATCCAGTGGCGTAGTCATATTTTTCATTTGAGTTGTTATTTTTTAGATATGACCCAAAGTTGTGTTTTTTTAAATGGGACAGCTTCTATATTTGTCCAGAAATTGATTTGTCGTATTAAAAGCTTCTCAAAAATATATAATAGTATGGGTCTATTTTAATAAACAACAACAAAAATCCTAATTTTTATAATAATCATCCCAAATTTTGCAGTAGGCCATGCAAAACAATGCTGCCTTTTATTTAAAGTCGTTAACAATATCTACATCCTAACAAAAAATCAAAATAAATATGTAATTAAATCTATTTATCAAAATATGTATTGATAACTTCGCACCAAAAAAGTACCACCTACCTAGATTTATGTAACACAAGAACAAAACAGTAATAAATTATTATGTAACAAGCCTTTCAGCAAAAATCAACTGTCGTATAAGAACTACAGTAACCAAGGAAATCAAAAGAACTGTTCAAACTGATTTCCATCTTGTTCTATGCACGCTTCGCACAATTTTCGTATTCGTTTTAGGGAATTAAGCAAAATAACGGGATGATTTTGTAAATAGCGAAAATTTTCTCTTATTGCATTTCCTAAATATTGGACATTATCATAGTGGTCTTTGTAAATCCTATTTTCCAGATATCCCCATAAAAAGAAATCTAAAATCGACAAATCTGGGGACCTAGGGGGCCATCTTATAGGTCCATTTGTTCCGATCCATTGATTGGTAAAATTATTGTCCAGAAATAATCTCATCATTCCAGAATTGTGTGCAGGAGCACCGTCCTGTTGAAAATAAATTTCATTAATCTGCGCTAGAGGAACATCGTCAAGTAATTCAGGTATAGCTGCCTCTAAAATTTCTATATAGCAATTGGCTGTTAGATTTCCCTCAAATATATAAAATTTTATATGTGTTCTTAAGATGAAGCAGGACACATTTAGACCAAACCTGCCCTGCTGTCTTCCGGAAAATATTTGGTGTTGATTTTCCTGGGACCAGAATCTACTATTGTGCCTATTCAGTATACCAGAATTACTGAAATGTGCTTCGTCTGACCATATAACCTTCCTTTCAAAATCTCTAACCATATCGCATCTTTCTCGAAACCAATTGCAGAAGACTACCCGACGCTCTGCATCCCCTGGCTGTAAGTGCTGCACGAGCCTAAATTTGTATGGGTGGTATTTGTGCTTTTTTAGAATTTCTTGAACTCTAGTTTTTGGAATCCCTATGCTCTTTTCACTGGCCCTACAAGAGTTTGTAGGGTAAGCTTCTGCATTAGCCAAAACCGTAATTTCCTCAGCCTCCCGATTTTCTTTATTATATGTTTTCGTACGAGGTTTGATAAATGATCCGTGATTAAGTAAATTCTTTTTTATCCGATAAAAAGTGGATATATTAGGTTGCCTCCTTTCTGGATATCTAAATAAAAATGAAGCAATAGTATTTCAACATACCTAAAAATTAACTATTTACCTGTCAAAATACATCTCAGATGCCGCTTCAACATTTTCATTACTTAATATAAAACAAGCTAACATATCGTACTTTTCATAATGTTCGAAAGTTTGGTTTTCTTCCATAATAATACAAATATATTTTTACACAATAAATAAATACAAAAAACTAGCGCTATATTTTATATAAGCGTACAAAATCGGGAAATGTCATTTGCTTCCAAGAAAACAAAAGAAAACGGCATCGTTTTGCATGGCCTACTGCAAAATTTGGGATGATAATTATAAAAATTAGGATTTTTGTTGTTGTTTATTAAAATAGACCCATACTATTATATATTTTTGAGAAGCTTTTAAAAGGACAAATCAATTTCTGGGCAAATATACAGGCTGTCCCATTAAAAAAAACACAACTGTGGGTCATATCTAAAAAATAACAACTTAAATGAAAAATATGACTACGTTACTGAATCCAGCGTAAAAAACTGCATAAGAAGCAATTTTTACCTTTGCGTTAAGTTAAAGGATAACCGAGATACGAGGGGGGTCCCAAAATGCAAAATTTTCTATTTCGCCCTGTATCTCATAAACGAAGAAGGCTATGAAAATTTTGTTTACGGTTTCATGAGTTTCACAAAAAATTAGCTCAGGTTCGTGAAAACCGCAAGGTTCTATCTTTAAAAATAAGCGAGATACCCTGCTTTTGCAACCAAATCCGGACACCCTGTACATTAGTATGCCAATGATATGATTGTTACTAAACAGTCTGCTAATAAAACTAATTCTGAGTTAAATTCGGTGCTTCATATGGCTGGCGCACAAAATTTAATCTTAAATGAAGCAAGAACTTATTTTTTGGATCTACAAAAGAGGGGTTGTTGACAAATGCTGATTTTAAAATATTTTTGAATGAAACAGAATAGCAGTTTGTGATTATGCAAAATATTTGGGTTGCGATCATTGCGATATTTTAATTTTCTCTAATCGGTTTATTATAATACGGTCCATTGACCAGACATCCTCAGAAAGGAATAAGAGTCTCTTCAAAGGATCCATAGCTCTTCCATACGGTTTGTCCTTAATCTTAGGAAATTCAATCACATTAGTGAAAAGTTTTACAGACTTGAAAGATGTTTCATATATATTATTTTATTATCAAATTATTTTTACTTTATAATATTAAAAACGTACTTTTTCTTTTAGGAATTTCAATGCTTGTTCTACGATATCTCCAGCAGAACAAAAATGCTCAAAGGAGCGTATTAAATAACACAGTTAAATATTTGCTTTCCGTATCAAAGATTCTACATATAATTTATCCAATACACCGAAGAAAATAACCATCAAAACCAAGCAATAACTGTGAATAATTTCGCCACTCGGAAATATTCTCAAGAGCAAACTTTTCTGAAATATCAACATACAAGAAAAGTTGTTTCAACGTATTTTACCTGAGGTACGTAAAGAATTCCAGAGATTGTTTAAAAGTTCTATTATTGCTAAAGTTGGTGGATGACTTTTCCTACTTATAGTTACAATTTCATTTAAGCACGATGCAATTTAACTTGTACCCAAATTCATGTCGAGATAAAAATGGTTGGCTATCTGTCATAACTTCCGGGAAACGCGGATAACAGCTCTTGAGATGTAAAGTTGCGAAGTTATATTAGGAAATACGTTTTCGCAAAGTTAATTTCTTTACATTGTCTTTATAATACTTTATTATCAACTCGTTTTTGCGTTTAAGAAACTGTGGTTAACCAATTGTTGCTTGTTAGTTTTAAACCTCGAAATTTGATCAAATAAATTTAGTTTATTGTTATATATGACAGAACGTTTTGGACGTTGAGTAAATATTCATAGAACTTTTAAGCACTAACAACCCAATTACAAACATAATATTTAAATTTTTACGTGCGAAAATAATGTTTAAAGACAAAGCTGCTGTGTTAAAATTCAAAATAAAAACATTGCAATCTTTTATTTTATAAAAGAACTAAAAAAATGGATTTGTTTTCACACCCATTATTATTTATATGAACGTAAAAATTAATTATAAAACTTACGAAAGAAGAGATAAGGAGAGACCTAAAAACTTTCTTTTAGTTTTCACATATCAAAGCAACGTTTAAAGCTTCTGTGCTAAAATTTAAAACAAATACGTGGCAATTTTAATTTTTAAAAAAGTCTTAGAAAACAAAATGGGTATATTTTGACAGCCATTATTTTTACCAAGGCAAAACAGACTCATTGGGTTTCTTTTAGTGTTATCGATAGATTCTTTAATTTTTTGTTCGGTTTTAAACCTCAATTTCTTCGCTGTGGCTTCGCAAGAAAAACCTGTAAACCTGGTTTTTGTTTTCATATACAACGTTTAAATATATAGCCGCTTTGTTAAAATTCAAAATAAAAGCGTCGCGATTTTTTATGGAAATTTTATTTATTGTTCTAGGAAATTTCCAGCTAAAAATAAATAAGTATCAAAGGTTCTATATCTAATTTAACCAGTATAATGAATAAAATACCTAAAAAAACCGAGCAATATCGGCAAACAATTACGTATACGGTATATACAAGAAAAATTGTTCTAACATATTGTATCCATATTCACGTCCAAATAAAAATGGTTGGCTATCTTTCGTAACTCTCATAAAACGCAGATAACAGCTTTTGAGGTATAAAGTTGCGTAGTTATCATAGGAAATACGTTTTCGTAAAGTTGATTCCCTTGTATTTTCTTTATAATACTTTATTATCAACTCGTTTTTGCATTTGACAAACTGTGGTTAACCAACTGTTACTTGTCAGTTTGAATTCTCGAAATATATGACAGAACTTTTTGGACGTGGACAAAATATTCATAAATGTTTTAAGCATTAACAGCCCAATTACGAACATATTATTATAGAACTAAGAAAGTAACTCTAAAACTAATTAAAATAATGTCCAGCTATCTGTATTTAAAGGAGGAATCATGAATACTTGTCATGTTGTGTAAATATGGCAAAAGTTAAAGAGTAATGTGCAAGTTTATTTATATATTTGTCAAGTATAGACGTAATATTATCGAGCCTCTTGGATACTTGCCAAATGCACAATTATTTGGGTATTTTTCAAATATATCAGTTGTTTGTGTCCGTTTCAATTGGGCTGACCGCAATTCACATGTGTTGAGGTTCTAAGTGGCCTATAGCTATCTGTGATTATTAGAACAACCTACACATGTTAGGAATATTGAACATGTTGAGTTGGATTTAAATGTACCGGATTTCTGACGATACGCTCATTTGACCTTCCTTCGATTGGCTAAAAGTTTTAACGTCGATTTTCATCCGAATATTTTTTACTTTTAAAGTTAAATTAATTAAGTAATCGTGTAAGTGTTATTTTGTTTGTTAACAAGTATTATTAAAATTAATTGAACATTTTAAAACTTACGAAAAAGAAATGAAAAGAGACCAGACAACGTTATTTTGGTTTTCACATGCCAAAGCAACGTTTAAAGACAAAGTTCTTGTGTTAAAATTTAAAAAACAAAGTGGGTTCATTCGCACACCAATTATTATTTATACCGAGGTAAAACAAACTCATTTTAAAACTTACGAAAGAAAAGATAAGGAGAGATCTAAGAATTTCCTTTCGGTTTTCTCATATCAAAACCACGTTTAAAGACAAAGCTGCTGTGTTAAAATTCAAAATAAAAACGTGGCAATTTTAAAAAGAAATAAAATGGGTATATTTTGACACCTATTAGGCAAAACAGACAAACCCATTTGGTTTCTTTTAATGTTATCCATGGCCTCTTTAATTGGTATTACATTACATTTCACCAATTCCTGAAGTTCAATATTTCAAAAACGGTAAATTTAAATGTACTATATATTTTTCAAAACGAAACTATTTTTCCAACATAATTAAAAAATTAGGGCATCCTATAAAAACACAGGTTTTAAGATTTACGCATCCTTTCGATGCCCTTTTTGTTTTTCGATATCCCACGTCGAAATCTGCAAATCTTTGTTTACCGTTTTTTGTACCTCAAAAAATTAAAGGTGAAAATGCATGTCAAATACAAAATAAAAACAATCCTGTACATGCAATTTTCTTTGTTACAAAGCACATTTTCACTTTCATTAATTATTTTACCTATATAAGCTAGGCAACAAGACGTAACGATTTTTACAATCACTAGGACATTTTAAAATTTAAGGAAGAAGAGATAAGGAAAAACCTAAAAATTTTGTTTTGATTTGTACATGTCAAATCAACATTTAAAGACAAAGCTGCATTAAAATTAAAAAAAGGAACTTTTCTATTTTTGAAAATGACTTAAAGATGCTTCATACACATATATACTATTTTATTATAAAATTATTTTGACTACAATTATATTAAAAACAGAACTTTTTCTTCTTCTACGATGTTCCTAGCAAAACAAAAATGCTCATAGGAGCGTACTAAATAACAAAATTAAATATTTGCTTTCCGTATCCAAGATTCTACATCTAATTTATCCAGTACATCGAAGAAAATACCCATAAAAACCTAGCAATATCGGCAAACAATTTCAGCACTCAACAATATCTCGAAAATATTCTCAATAGCAAACTTTTCTGAAATATCAATATACAAGAAAAGTTGTTCTAACGTATTTTACCTGGGGTACGTAAAGAATTCCAGAGGTTATTTAAAAGTTCTATTATTGCTGAAGTTTTAGCATCTCAGCCGTTGGCTTTTTCTACTTATAGTTACAATTTCATTTAAGAATGATGCAATTTAACTTGTACCCATATTCACGTCGAGATAAAAATGGTTGTCTATCTTTCATAACTTTCGGGAAAAGCAGATAACAGGTCTTGAGTTATAAAGTTGCGAAGTTATATTAGGAAATACGTTTTCGCAAAGTTGATTTCGCTACATTGTCTTTATAATACTTTATTATCAACTCGTTTTTACGTTTGAGAAACTGTGGTTAACCAATTGTTGCTTGTTAGTTTTAAATCTCGAAATTTGATCAAATAAATTTAGTTTATTGTTATATATGACAGAACGTTTTGGACGTTGAGTAAATATTCATAGAACTTTTAAGCACTAACAACCCAATTACAAACATAATATTTAAATTTTTACATACGAAAATAATGTTTAAAGACAAAGCTGCTGTGTTAAAATTCAAAATAAAAACATTACAATCTTTTATTTTTTAAAATAACTAAAAAAAAACGGGTTTATTTTCACACCTATTATTATCTATACGGAGGAAAAAAAAATTGTATTTAAAACTTACGAAAGAAGAGATAAGGAGAGATCTAAAAACTTTCTTTTGGTTTTCACGTATCAAAGCAAGGTTTAAAAAAAGCTTCTGTGCTAAAATTCAAAACGAAAACATTTTGACGGCCAAATTTTCCGATTGTTTATAACAATTTGTTACTTGGTAATTATACCAAAGAGCAACAAACTTGAATATACAAAAGGAAAATTTTACCTTCAATTTTTTTTCTCGCGTGGTATTCGACATGACTATATTACGAGAACAATGTCTTACTATATATAAAATCAAATAAAACGGTGAAATCAAAAGAAATAAAATATAACAACTTTTTTTTTTAATATCCATGAAAATAATTTTATTTATTATTTACAATATTGACTAGGTGACACTTGTCAAAATGACAAGATCAATTTTTTACTTTAACCCAACAAAATTTTGTCATATATAATACTACAAGAGAGAAAATTTTGTCGGCAAAATTTTCCGATTGTTTATGAATGTTGGTTACTTGGTAATTTCGCGAATGACTTTTTTGTAACAAAACCACGTGCCGTCAGGTTGAAAAATGTCAAGAGCGAAATTACCAAAAAGCAACAAACTTGAATATACAAGAGGAAAATTTTACCTTAAATTTTTTTTTCTCGCGTGGTATTCAACATGACTATTTCACGAGAACAATGTCTTACCATATATATTATCAAATAAAACAGTGAAATCAAAAGAAATAACTGTCAAAAGCGCGTCTCTTTATTTGTTTGTATTGTAATAAATAGGGTAATTAAATTGGTAACCAAGGATATTTGACCTAGGTGACACTTGTCAAAATGACAAGATCATTTTTTTACTTTAACCCAACAAAATTTTGTCCCTGAAAAACCATCTTGTTGATTTTGTCAGGCCGTTGCTATGTCGTTTTGCCATTGTAAAACAATAGAGTGGAATAGTCACCAAAAAGGTTTAAGAGTTAGTCCAGATCTAGTTGCCATGGCACTTAAAACACTTAGGTCGCCAGTTATGTTTTGCTTATGTCACTGTCATTTTGTAATTGTGACATTTAGAAAAATTATTTTCACAATTGTTGAAAATGTCATTTTAAACCTATAACTGTCAAGTTAGACGTGGTCTAAATTTAAACCTTTTTAGCGAATGCGGGTGTAAAATATTGACACCCCATATCTCAAAAATGAAACGGTCGCGAGTCCCTGTTTAGATAAACTTCTTATTTTATATTATGTCACCCTCAGGCACTACTTTACACCCTGTATAGATCTTAAAATAAAAAAGCTTTTTCCTAAAGAACCGTATACGTGTTAATTTCTTTGTTAACAAGCGCATTTTTCACTTCCATTACCTACTAAAAAGTAATATATATTATTAAAACCAACTGAACAACAGAGAGACTTGTAGACTTTTTTTGGTTTTCACTTACCAAAACAACGTTTAAATATATAATTGCTTTGTTAAAATTAAAAAAAAACGTTGCGATTTTCTATGTTTAAAAATAACTGAAAAAGGTTTCCTATATATTATTTTATATAACATTTTTTTTTAAGAAATCATGGTTCTTGAGATTAGACCGTGTCAAATTGGAATTACTATCCGACGTTTCGCCTTCGATTGCAGGAGGCATCTTCAGGGATCTTTACTCCACGAGTTCGGCAAGCACAAGTGGTGTGTAAAAGCCCGCCTGAATGTCTTCGAGCTCATTCAGTGTTCAGATCTCGTGGAGTAAAGATCCCTGAAGACGCCTCGCGCAATCGAAGGCGAAACGTCGGATAGTAATTCCAATTTGACACGGTCTAATCCCAAGAAACATGATTTCTTAATTGACCAAAGCCGTGAAAGCTTCAGTTCTATGTTAGCTAACCTCTATGGGGAGAAAACCAAGAAGGATGCCAAAACTTTGGCGATCTCCGGAACAGCAAGAAGAAAAGTTACTCTGCCAGTTGGCCTTTCTCCTTAGATGCCGAGATGAAGATGTAGTACCGAAATCGCTACAGGTGAGACATCACATTACTTCTAGAACTGCTAAGAATATTTATAAGCGTGCTAGCAATGCATTAGTTAGAGAAAGGATTAAGGCAACACGTCGTGATTTAAATACAAATGCCCGGAAATATCTTTCAAATTTTCTTAATCCATTTACTGCAAAAACAGATTCTTTTATTAAAAACTCTGCACATTTCGTGGAAAAACTCAAGACAATCCAGTTGGATCCCGAAGATATTTTGGTCAGTTTCGATGTAGAATCACTTTACACAAATGTTCCTGTTAATGACTCAATTTCCATTATATCAGACATACTGGATAACAATAATCTTGATAAGAACTTATTAGACCTAGTGAAAGCTTGTCTTACATCTACTTATTTCATTTTTCAAGGAACTTTTTATGAACAAACTTCAGAGGCAGCTATGGGATCTCCTCTATCACCTGTAGTAGCGAAGCCTTTGAGGATATTGCTCTAACATCCGCTCCACTAAAACCGAAGCACTGGTTTAGATATGTAGATGATACTTTTGTTGTTTGGCCTCATGGACAGGATAATCTCCTCATATTTCTAGATCACCTTAATCAGTAACATCATAATATCAAATTCACGATGGAAATTGAATCTAATGGAACAATTCCCTTTCTAGATGTATGTGTTGAAAGAAAGGAAAATTGTACATTAGGACATTCTGTGTATAGAAAATCGACGCATACAAATAGATCTTAAACGCAAAATCTCATCACCATCCAGCACAAAAGAAATCGGTTATTAACTCACTAGTATTCAGAGCTATTTCGATTTCTGATCAAGATTCTTTAACATCGGAAACATCGAAGCTGACCGAAGCTCTCGGAGGGAGTGGCTATTACACTGAAGATATTACGCGTTCAATTAAAAGACATAGTAAACCAACTCCGTCAAAGGAGAATGAAAAAGAGCCACCATTAGGTAGTTTTGTTCTTCCCTACATACATGGTACTACAGACAAAATAGGACAATTACTTCGGCGGTCCAACATACGTACAATCTTCAATACACATAAGAAAATTGTACAAAGCTTGCGATCCCCGAAAGATCTTGTACCTTTCCAAACAGAAGGAGTATATAAAATTCCTTGATCCTGTGGTGAAGTGTATGTGGGAGAAACAGGGAGCTCAATATCAACTAGACTTAAGGAACATGAACGATGTATTAAAAAGAAACAAATTGTTCAATCTGCTGTAGCTGAACACCAGCATAACACTGGCTATTTCATAAATGTAAAGGAAACCAAGGTACTAGCATCGGTTCCAGGTTTTGATAAACGAAAAGTTAGAGAATCTATTGAAATATTTAAACATACAAAAAATTTCAATAGAGATACGGGTTACGGTCTACATCACACGTGGAAATCGATCTTAACACAGGGTCACGGTTGGGCGAGCACAAGTCGGGTATAAAAGCCCGCCTGAATCTCTTCGAGCTCATTCAGTGTTCAGATCTCGTGGAGGAAAGATCCCTGAAGATGCTTCGTGCAATCGAAGGCGAAACGTCGGATAGTAATTCCAATTTGGCATGGTCTAATCCCAAGAAGCATGATTTCTTAATTGACCAAAACCGTGAAAGCTTCCGTTCTATTTTTTTTTAAATAATACTAAAAACGGGACTTTTTTTCTTCGGAAATTTTATTGCTTGTTCTAGGAAATTTACCTCAAAAATAAATGAGTATCAAAGGTACTTTATCTAATTTATCCAGTATACCGAATAAAATACCCACAAAAAGCGAGCAATATCGACAAACAATTTCGACACTCGACAATATCTCAAAAATATTCCCAAGAGCAAACTTTTCTGAAATATCAATGTACGAGAAAATTTGTTCTAACGTGTTTTACCCGAGGTACGTCAAACAATTCCAGAGGTTGGTTAAAAGTTCTATTATTGCTAAGGTTTGAACATCTCAGCCGTTGACTTTTCCTACTTATAGTTACATATTTATTTAAGTATGATGCAATTTAACTTGTACCTATATTCACGTCCAGATAAAAATGGTTGGCTATCTTTCGTAACTCTCTGAAAATGCAGATAACCACTTTTGAGAGATAAAGTTGCGAAGTTATATTCAGAAATACGTTTTCTTAAAGTTGATTCCTTTATATTTTCTTTGTAATTCTTTATTATCAATTCGTTTTTGCATTTGAGAAACTGTGGTTAACCAACTGTTACTTGTCAATTCGAATTCTCGAAATGTAGGATATAATATATACGACAGAACTTTTTGGACTTGGAGAAAATATTCATAAAGCTTTTAAGCATTAGCAGCCCAATTAAGAACATATTATTATAAAATAAACGTAACTCTAGAGACTATTCTTAGGATAAATTTAATAGTAGGCCGTGAATATATTGATTTGCAATTGATTAAAATAATGTATCTAAATGCGGAATCAAACGGCTGCTTTGCTTGAGAAATAATAGTCACTTGTGAACACTAGTTATGTTGTGTAAATATGGCAGCATTCACTCAAATGTTTGTCAAGTATACAAGTAGTGTGATCGAGATCTTGGATACTTGTCAAATGCACAATTATTTGGGTATTTTTCAAATACACCAGTTGTTTGTGTCCCTTTCAATTGACGCTGTCCGCAATTCACATGTGGTGAGGTTCTAGGTGGCCTATAGCTAACTGTGATTATTAGAACAACCAACACATGTTAGGAATATTGAACATGTTGAGCTGGATTTAAATGAACCCGTTTTCAGACGATACGATCATTAGACCTCACTTTGATTGGCTAAAGGTTTAAACGTCGATTTTCATCCGAATATTTTTTACCTTTATGCGACGGTCGAAAGAGGTAAATTAAATTTAACTTTCATTGAATATCGTATGGTTTTAAATTTGAATTTTTTGTTGTTGCTTTGGAGTATATTTAAACACAAAGAACTATGAGAACATAGACACTCTAACGGTCGGTTACAGAAAGCTGAATTAAAGTTTAGAATGTTGTCAAATCCAAAAGCTCCGTTATATATTCTAGACAGCAATTAAGTTTTTTGTAACTGGGGGTAAATCTCGAAAATGAAGCGTTCCCGAAACCTGTTTATATAATATATTCTTCTTATTTTATATTATATCATCCACAGAAACTACTTTACAACATGTAGGTATTAAATTAAAAAAGCTTTCTCCTAAGTCATCGTGTAAGTGTTATTTTGTTTGTTAACAAGTGCCCTTTTCTCTTCCACTACCTATTGAAAAGCGCTTTCTATTATTAAAATTAATTGAACATTTTAAAACTTACGAAAGAAGAAATAAAAAGAGACCAGACAATGTTGTTTTGGCTTTCACATGCCAAAGCAACTTTTAGAGACAAAGTTCCAGTGTTTTATTTAAAAAACAACGTGAGTTCATTCACACACCTATTATTATTTATACCGAGGTAAAACAAACTCATTTTAAAACTTACGAAAGAAAAGATAAGGAGAGATCTAAGAATTTTCTTTTGGTTTTCTCATATCAAAATAAGGTTTAAAAACAAAGCCGCTGTGTTAAAATTCAAAATAAAAACGTGGCAATTTTAAAAAGAAATAAAATGGGTATATTTTGATACCTATTAGGCAAAACAGACAAACCCATTCGGTTTCTTTTAATGTTATCCATGGCCTCTTTAGTTTTTATTACATTACATTTCACCAATTCCTAAAGTTCAATATTGCAAAAACGGTAAATTTAAATTTACTAGATATTTTTCAAAACGAAACTATTTTTCCAAAATAATTAAGAAATTAGAGCATCCCATAAAAACACAGGTTTTATGATTTACGCATCCTTTCGATGCCCTTTTTGTTTTTAGATATCCCACGTCGAAATCTGCAAATCTTTGTTTACCCTTTTTTGTACCTCAAAAAATTAACGGCGAAAATGCATGTCAAATACAAAAAAAACCAACCCTGTACATGCAATTTTCTTTTTTACAAAGCACATTTTCACTTTCATTAATTATTTTACCTATATAAGCTAGGCAACAAGACGTAACTATTTTTACAATCACTAGGACATTTTAAAATTTAAGGAAAAACCTACAAATTTTGTTTTGATTTCTACATGTCAAATCAACATTTAAAGACAAAGCTGAATTAAAATTTAAAAAACAGAACTTTTCTATTTTTGAAAATAACTTAAAGATGCTTCATACACATTTATACTATTTTATTATAAAATTATTTTGACTATAATTATATTAACAACAGAACTTTTTCTTCTTCTACGATGTTCCTAGCAAAACAAAAATGCTCATAGGAGCGTACTAAATAACAAAATTAAATATTTGCTTTCCGTATCAAAGATTCTACATCTAATTTATCCAGTACATCGAAGAAAATACCCATAAAAACCGAGCAATATCGGCAAACAATTTCAGCACTCAACAATATCTCGAAAATATTCTCAATAGCAAACTTTTCTGAAATATCAATATACAAGAAAAGTTGTTCTAACGTATTTTACCTGGGGTACGTAAAGAATTCCAGAGGTTATTTAAAAGTTCTATTATTGCTGAAGTTTTAGCATCTCAGCCGTTGGCTTTTTCTACTTATAGTTACAATTTCATTTAAGAATGATGCAATTTAACTTGTACCCATATTCACGTCGAGATAAAAATGGTTGTCTATCTTTCATAACTTTCGGGAAAAGCAGATAACAGGCCTTGAGTTATAAAGTTGCCAAGTTGTATTAGGAAATACGTTTTTTACAAAGTTGATTCCCCTACATTTTCTTTATAGCACTTTATTATCAACTCAGCTTTTTGTTGTTGTTTCGTAGCATATTTAAAAACAAAGAACTATATGAACATAAACACTTTAACATCCTATATCTTGAAAACAAAGCGTTCGCGGACCCCTGTTTATATAAACATTTTTATTATTTTATATTATGTCATCCACAGGCACTAATTTACATCATGTAAAGGCCTGTTGAAAAGCGCTATCTTTTATTAAAAATAAGTGATCACTTTAAAACTCACGAAAGAAGAGACCTAAGAACTTTTTTGGTTTTCACATATCAAAGCAACGTTTAAAGGCAAAGCTGCTATGTTAAAATTCAAAATAAAAAAGTTGCAATTTTCTTTTTTTTAAATAATTAAAATAAGTTTTGTATATTTTATTTTATTATTACATTAGTTCTGTTCGAATAACACTAGAAACTGTACTTTTTCTTCGGAAATTTCATTGCTTGCTCTACGACATTCCCAGGAAAGAAGCAGATTAAACAACAAAATTAAATATTTGCTCTCCGTATCAAAGGTTCCACATGTAATTGTTGTAATGTAAAAAGTTGCATAGTTGTATTAGGAAATACATTTTTCACAATATTTTTTATAACACTTTATTATCAACACTGCCTATTAAAAAAACGCTATCTATTATTAAAAGCCACTTTTTAAAACTCACGAAAGAATAAATATAAAGAGACCTAAGAACTGTTTTTGGAGGTCACATACCAAAGCAACGTTTAAAGACAAAGCTGCTAAGTTAAAATTCAAAAAAAAGTTGCAATTTTCTATTTTTAAAAATAATTAAAATACTTTTGCTATATTTTATTTTATTATTACATTAGTTCTGTCCCAATAACACTAGAAACTGTACTTTTTCTTCGGAAATTTTATTGCTTGTTCTACGACATTCCCAGGAAAGAAGCAGTTTAAATAACAAAATTAAATATTTGCTCTCCGTATCAAAGGTTCCACATCTAATTTATCCTATGTATACCGAAAAAACACCCATAAAAACCAAGGAATATTGGCAAAAAATTTCGCCATTCGAAAATATCTCGAAAATATTCTCAGGAAACTTTTCTGAAATATTAATATACAAGTAACGTTCTTCTAACGTATTTTACCTAAGGTAAGTAAATAATTTCAGAGGTTGTTTAAAAGTTCGATTATTGCTGAAGTTTTAACTGTTCAGCTGATTTCCTACTTATATTTACAATTTCATTTAAGTAAGATGCCATTTAACTTGTACCTATATTCACGTTGAGATATAAATTGTTGGCTCTTTCATAACGCTTTTCAAACGCAGATAATATCTTTTGAGGTATAAAAATGGAAAGTTGGATCAGGAAATTCATTTTCCAAAGTTGATTCCATGCACTTTCTTTAAAAAATTTTTATCAATTCTTTTTTTCCATTTGTGGAACCGTAGATAAAAATCTCTGATTATTATTTGTCAGTATGAATGCTGGAAATTCGATTGAATTACGTTTAGGATGGAATATACGTCAAAACGTCTTGGATGTTATAAACAGCGGTGTTTTTATTATAAGCAACTACATTCTTGACTCCTACTAATTATGTCATTTTACCCATACAATCTCGCTTATTAAAAGAAACAGGGAAATAGTTAAATAGACAAAATTTTGTTTTCCAATATTTCACCGATAATGTGAATCATATATATAATGAGCGATATGTGAAGACAAAAGACTATTTCTCATAACAATTTAATTTGGTTTACCGGTTTCGGGTGCTTTGTACTTGGGCCCCTTCTTCAGAACCACTACAAGAATTTTATTTAAACATTTAATCCAAACCTAACTACACTTGTCAATTTTACTTCTAAAAAAAAAACAGAAAACAATACTTATTTCTTTAGTTGATATTTAATTAACTATGAAAATTTTTCCTTTTAAATTTACGAGTTTTCGTGTGTTTTACATATTACTGCGAATATTCACCTACTTATTAGTAATATTTATTTATCAAAAAAACAATATTTGCCAATTTTGCATACATATATTTTTTCAAGCACATGTTATGCACTTGCCTCACTCTTCCGAAGCAAGAGCATAATATGCCAGTAATTTCTACATATGTTTAAATTCGGACAGGCAACAGGACGTGTCCGACAGTAGTATAGTGAAGACACTGTTGTGCTTTAAAATAAAATGACACATATTTGTGAGCCTTTTTAAGCCTATTACTTTTATTTCGTCATAATTAATAAGTTTTTTTACCAATTAAACATATTTGTACATTTTCTTTTTTCTAGAACAATTTGCTAATACAAAATCACAAATTTGTATTTTGGTAAACGTAAGTTCAACCGTAGTTTCGTTTTTATTAAGCTCGTCCAAATCACTTTTACTTAGCTCGTGAAATTCAGCAATTCTTTCTTCACTTGCATTGCTGTGCTAAGAATTACTATCATCTTTGGAACTGCTTTCAGATACCTCTCGCTTATAAATCTTTTTAGTTTTCGAATGGTTCACCCATAATGTGAGTCATATATATATAACGAGGGATATGTGAAGACAAAAGGCTTTTTTCTTACAAGAATTTATTTTGCTTTACGGGTTTCGGGTGCTTTAGAACCACAACAAGAATTAATTAAAAATTAAATTTACCAAACCTAGCCACACTTGTCAATCCTACTTCTGAAATAAACAAAACAAAAACAATACTACCAATTCTCTCAGATCAAGATGCGCATTAGAATATTTAACAATACGTATGGCGTAAAGTTCTTATTAACTTACCGCCAATACATGCGAATGGCAGCCAGTCATCTTTTCGGAGAGCTGTAGGTTGCAGGTTCTCGGGTACACCTTTCGAAATTAAAATGGGCGCCACCTAACTGACTGTGACTCAATTAGGAAGAAATCTATACTGATATTTTAATGCAGATAAAATAAAGATTTTTCTTTTCAATAAAACACTGTATAAAGGCAGACTGTCAAATTTTAATGGTACCTTTGTTCTTTTGTTCCTTTTTTTAAAAGTTGCTTTATAAAATAATTTTGAATCATGAAATTTCGTTTCTGTTTTACAGTTTAAGTGATGTTAAGAAATAAAAATAAATACATCAAGCAAGTACTATGTAAAAATAGAAAATATATGAAATATATTAGAATGTTATTACCATTATATCATCAACCTGTGAAGATCTGGCGAAATGTCATGACACAAATATGTAAATATGAAAATTTAATTAAATAGCGCACAGTGAATCAAAAATTCATGAATTTTCTTTTACTTCACTGCCGCAAGGAAAGAGTTATAAAAATATAAAGTATTTCGCCAAGGCTGTTTTACAAAAAATAGGTTACTTACTTCCTTTCTGCTACCTTATATAAAATTTATAAATATAAAAATTAAGAATTAATTCCTCGTACTCTTACAGGAAGGGACTCCAAAACCATTGTAGAACTCTTAGTTTATGTACCCCAAAAATTACACCATCAACTTGTAACTATATCACAAAACCATATCTTGAATTCTTAACCTGAAACCCTACAAACGATTGTTTGTCTTAAAATAAAATCGACACGGAATGTGCAAAAACAAGTTATTTACAACAAAACTATTCAGAGACATTGCCATACCTCTAGTCATCTAAAGGGCTCCTTCGACGACAACGGTCACCAACAAAGGGAATTTCCAGATATCTAGAAAGGCTTTTCGAGGATCGACAGCCAAAATAAAATTTAGGACGCCATTCTGTTTATAAAAGATAATCGCGAATTAGCTCATAGCAGGAAACTAATTTGAAAATAGACTTACCACGTGGTTGATCAAATGTGGAACCAAACAAGACGGGACCAAAATTTAGGGCCGGATGATGTCTATAAATAGGCCTTAGGCTTTCAACGGCACTGCACTTTAAAAAGAAATTACTTAGGGACATACTTTCAGTACTTAAAAAAGATCGATCCATTAATGCACTTTTATAAAGCCGGACACATGTTGCACCTCTAAGGAGAGCCAATCGAAAGGTGCGAGAAAATCAACTCCAGAAAATTCGAAGAAGTTTGACATTCCTCTCCATCATTCTTCCTAACTTCAGACTTATGCCAACCTAATGCCATAAAATAAAATAATAATTACAGAGGAGTCCACTGCCGGCGCCACTAGTATAAGGGAGTAAGAACCCGATAATATTCGGTGTCCCCCGAATAGAGCTAGCGCATTGCACGGGTGGAATTTACAATTTTTGTTGCAATGCCCATAATTTCCTCCGGGTTTAAAACTTTTGAACACAAAACTTGTTGATGTATAGTGCAATGGATTGAAAAAAATTAAGGGAAATCTTCATTAGCTCGACACAATGCCACAAAACCGTTGTTAGTTCCAGTCATTGCTGGTGCTCCATCGGTTGTAATGCACACTAATTTATATATTGGTAGCTTGTAGTTTTTTACAAAATTGAAAAAAACGTCATATATATCTTCGCCATGGGTCTTCCCCTTCAGAGGAATGATTGTCAAAAATTCTTCCTTAACCAACATGTCATTGAATGCCATCCGAATAAAAATACACAGCTGGGCAGTGTCTGTCATATCGGTGGATTCGTCGAACTGTAAAGAAAAGTATGTAAATTCCATGATATCATTTTTTAGTTTATCTGCCATGTCCTGACTCAGGACTTCAATACGCCTTGTGACAGTCGGACGAGATAACTGAAGTTCTCTAATAGAAAACATGATTTCTGTTTTATTTTTAAAATCTCCAAATAAAGTATCACCCGCTTCAATAAATGCTTCCTTTACAACCGATCCATCTTCGAATGGTTTCTTGTGTTTCGTCAATATATGAGATATTTTAAATGACGCGATCGTAGCAGCTTTTGATTGTTTGGCTGGTCTTGTGAACATGGTTTGTTCTTTTTTCAAACAAGATATCAAATCACGTACTTTTCGTTTTCTTAATTCACCCTGTGGCGGAAAATCCTTTTCATAGTTTTTATGAACCGTTTTATGATGCCTCTCTATGTTACCACGCTTAGGTATTGCAACAGACGCACGACAAATAAGACAAATGCACTTATCCTTCACCATACAAAACAAAAATTCTTCCTCCCAATCGTTATTAAAATGATATGTTTTAGATTTCTTCGCTGCACTCATTTTGTACTATTTAATAATAAACTTTGTATCGACGTAGTATTGACTTCAAGTTGCAATTCAGAATGACTCCAATTCCTGCAGGCGCAACATTTATAACTGTGTGAACGAAAGTCTCGAATGTTCCCGTCAAACGCGCCGCCCGAAATTTCTAGAAAAGCTGCAAGAATAAAAAACGCGGCTTTTTTTTTGACAAGTACCGCGCATTCCTTTGCTAAAGCCGCCTTTTGCCGCTAGCAGAGTGCTATTTTATTACGTAATACATTTTTGTAGTTTAGTTAAGTACCTACTTATCAAACAAATTTTTTCTTCTCGAGATCTACTCAAAAAGCACTCGCGATCGACCGTTTGAGCACCCCTGTTCTAAGGCATAACAAAGGAGAACAACTAAGTCTTAATGCACAACAAAACTTGACGGAAATTTCCTTTTCTCCTTGTTCTTCTAAAAAATGTTAGTCCAGAATATCACAATTGTTTTATATAAGTTTGCGTTTTTCTCGTGTTTGGGAAGTATTTTTAATAGTTACATAATTTTACTAGCATTGTAGCATCATCTACCGAGAATCATTTATATTTTTGGAACACCGTAAGAAAAAACGGTAATATAAAAATAGCTTACTATCAACGTTTTAACGGATAAATAGTTATATTTTCTTGTTTACTCGATAGAGGACATCATTTCTTTCAAAAGTTGTCAACAAATAAAAATTTGTATATCGTCAAACGGTCAAGGCATTTCTTTCATCACCGGCGAAGTACTTAAAATATTTCCCTGTTGATTGTCTTTTTTTGTTTGTTTGTCTTTTGGTGTGTTAATGTTACTTTTACATTGTATCTGATTTTTTTATGAATAAGTATTGTTATATATTTTATTGTGCAACTTCTGACTGAGAGAATCGTAAGTATTGTTTTTTGTTTTTTTGGAAGTAGGATTGACGAGTGCAGTTAGGTTTGGTAGTTTGGGAATTGTGAACACTTTCCTAGCTCAGTATAAAGTCATTTGGACTGACTTTATTGACGATAATCCAATTTCAGCACTCTCTTCTTTATCCTATTTGCCTCGGTTACTTTTACGAATGTAATTTCTAACCATGGTGGAACTAAAATAAAAAAAAGGTGTTAGGAAAGTGCGTACTATGTGTCACTCTTATCCCACGATTTTATCTGCACTGGCCCCGAGCTTCAAAATAGCAGGAGAAAGAGCGACGTAACAAAAAAACTGTCAAAAAGGTAACTATTACAAAAAAAAGTTCTACACTGCCCCGGAAACGCACTTGCCTTCCTTACCTTATATAAGATTACTTATTCATAACATTTTGGAAAAATCAATTTAAAATGAATACACTAAAAACAATTAACATGTTTTAAGCAATCCGCCGGTGATGAGAGATATGCTTTGACCTTTTTGACGATATACACATTTTTATTTGCTATTATCTTTTGGGTGAAATAATATAACAACAGCATAGTATCGACGTTTTAAGGGATAATTAGTTATACTTTTTTATTTATTAGATAGAGGACATCGTTGCTGCCAAGAGTTATTAACAAATAAAAATGTTTATATCGTCAAACGCTCAAAGCATATCTTTCATGACCGGCGAATTGCTTAAAATATCTCCCTTTCTTTATTATTTGTCTTTTAGTGTATTAATTTTAGACTTACATTGCTTCTGATGTTTTCCAATTTTTATGCATAAGTATTGTTATATGTTCTTATGTACAACTTCAACTGAGAGAATTGGTAGTATTGTTTTTGTTTTGTTTATTTCAGAAGTAGGATTGACAAGTGTGGCTAGGTTTGGTAAATTTAAATTTTAATTAATTCTTGTAGTGGTTCTGAAGATGGGGCGTAAATACAAAGCACCCGAAACCGGTAAAGCAAAATAAATTCTGGTGAGAAAAAAGTCTTTATCTTCACCTATCTCTCATTAGAAAAAGGTTTAAACCATTTTTTTACAAACTTAACAGCACCTACGTATGAATTCTAGCTATTATGGTTTATGAGATTTTTAGAAACAAATAAAATATTGGGTTTTTAAATAAAATTATGGTGTAACTTTCTTTTGCTCAAAATTTTTTAAATTTCTAAACACTTGCCCAAAGCAATTTTTTTTGTAAAAGGAGGGGCCATCCTCAACTTATGTATTTTAAATACCGACCTGAATTTTTTTAGAAGCCTTTGACCACCCAAATTCTATGATGTAAAGTACAGATACATTAAACGAATTTAGAATTCTCTATTGTGAATGTAGACAAATTTTCGTTATCTGTCTCTCTAATACATTGTTTCTTATGGGGAAATCTTAAATCTGGTGTCTACGTATCAAGTATGTTATATTGTTAATTTTGGGAGGTCAAATGCTAAAAAATAAAATTAAGTTGGTGTTTAGGAAACATCAGGCGAGGACCACAAAATTTCACCAAAAAAAATTGCTTTAAAAATATCTTTGCAGATTTGAAAAATTTTGGGGGATAAAATAGTTACAGCACAGTTAAAAAAAACGGTAAATTTCTTATACCCGGGACTTCCCTCATTATCAATCTTTCTTTTTATTAGGAATAAATGAAGTGGGATCCACCTTTTAGTAAAATATGTACATAATATACTGCCATTTCAAACGTTTCGATTGGACGCCACTTTGTTCCACCATAGTGGATTCGTACCGATATTTTACCAGTTTTTACCTATGCCACATTTGATTTATGAACATGATTTAAAAAAATTGAATACAATTTACAATGATTATTTTTGAACCACCATTTTATTCCGTCATATTGTATTCGTACCAGTTTATTCCTTTATTACACTTAATTTTTGTATAAAAATTTGTAGTCAATTGAATAAGAAATTTTTTTACGTTGATTGTTCAAATATTTTATTTGGTTGTCATTTTGTTCCGCCATTTTGAATTCGTACCACAATTTTACGGGTTTATCTATCTATCACACTTAATGCTTAAACACAATTTGAAATTAATCTAATAAGTAGTTTTTCAGGCTGATTTTTAAAATAATTTATTAGGACGCTATCCTGGATTTATACCAAAATGTTTCTATGCAAAAACTGATTTTTGTGCAAAATTTGAGGGAATTTGGATAATTAGTCTTTTAGTGATCATTTTTTTAACATTTTCCCAGGCCGCCATATTGGATATTTACCAAAATATTACCAGGTCATACCCATACAACCTTTATTTTTTGACAAACATTTTAAGTCAATCTGGTAAGTAATTTTTTAACTATGCCGCAAACTGTCAGACAGTCCGATATACAGACCGCCGGAATTGAGATTAGATGTTTTTTGGAATCTAGAAACCCTAAAATTTAAAGCTATAGTCAAAAGCAGTGTTATCGTGCGAGTCATACGATTTATCAACGACAAACTTTTTAAATTTGTTTTTCTTTTATTACGTGTAATCATATCCTCTGCATAAAATCCGGAAGATGAATTAGATATACCTATGATATTTTCATATGAAAAAAGAGGATAAACATATAAATACCATTAGTTGCAAAAATGTTTAAGTGATGTCACTTCAAAGTCAGATTGACAAGTCAGTGACAAAATGAGTAATAGAAAACAATTTTCGGTTTTTTTGCATCCACAAGCGAAAAAAAATGGTCTTAAATCTAATATGGGACTAAAATCGTTGTCAAAATTAATAAAAATGTTGGGTTTTCAATATAAAAAGGACTGTAATTGAAGATTTTTATGCTAGTTGCCACATATAACAAGTCAACGTATCCAGTTTTTAAAGAAATACACGGAAAATGTTAATTCAAAATTTAGAAACGTGGTATTTTTAGACGAGACTTGGATATCTTCTAATAGAGAACGGAGAAATTAATATGGGATTGGTGGAATCGAGAACGAGTTCTAGATGTTGAAATAGCACCAATGATCATTGCGCCATTTGACGACTCAGAAAATGAGAACTTTTTAAGTGATGATGATATTTTTTAGTCTATAATGTTAAAAAGTTTCTGAAGGATTATATTAGTCTTTGACGTGTATAAATCATAAATTGCATTATAAATATGCATTTTTGCATTGTAACTTAAGTCTTTTGCCTTTGGATTATTTTCGTGTACATTTCTTAATCTTCTTCGGAAGTAAATAATGTTTTTTTTCATGCACAAGTTTCTGTACATTCCTTATACCGATTCTCAGAGCTTTAGCCACTGGCTCCTGGATATTAGCTAGTGAATTTTAATTTAAAAATTTTTTGAATAGATTTGACACCATTTTTTTGCTTACTTTTTTGTAATTGTAATTTTTTGTAATTTGTAATTTTTTGGCAATAAATAAATAATTATAGAATACTTGTTCCAATTTTAAAGCGTGTTTAAAATAAGTAAAGACAAAATTTGATATATAAAAATCGGTAAAATCGCTTTACCAGAAACTCGAGGCTAACGAAAAATACGAAAAATATATATATATATATATATATATATATATATATATATATATATATATATATATATATATATATATATATATATATATATATATATATATATATATATATATATATATATATATATATATATATATATATATATATAAATATATATATATATATATATATATATATATATATATATATATATATATATATATATATATATATATATATATATATATATATATATAAATATCTATATATATATAAATATATATATATATATATATATATATATATATATATATATAGGGTGAATCAACTAAGTGGCACCCCTCATTTATTTCTTAAACTATTAGGATTAGCTGAAAAAATTAAATACAAAAGTGTTTCGAATTTCAACAATATATATTTTTACGGTAACTATTATTATACAGGGTCGGTCAAAAATGCTGGGCGTGGTCTAAATGCATTTTTTTAAATAAGAACTTACATTTTTTTATTCATTTTCGGATTCTTCATAAAATTCTAGAAAAATAATTATATTGAAGTGATATAGCTAAATTTAACGGTTTATGAGATATTAATGTTTAAAAATTGTAAAAAAGACCTGTGAATCTTCACAACGTTATTTATTTATAACATGAATTATTTCGAAGTAATACGTAGTAAGTATACGAGTTAATTTAAGAATACTAAAAATATAAAAAAATACCACTTAAAACTTACAACTTAAACTTAAAACAGGTTATACCGTTAAATTTACTGCAAATGTTCAAACGTATGCCCATTTTGTCGAATGCATATTTCCAACCTTCTCTCAATATTTTCAAGGACGCCTTGAAGAGTTTGTGGCGTAATTTCAACAAATGCATTCCTTATTCGATCCTTCATATCTTCTTGGTCAATCGGAGGAACTTTGTAGACCTTCTCCTTGACATATCCCCATAGGAAAAAATCGCACGGTGTGAGATCCGGCGATCTTGCTGGCCACTGAATTTGACCTTCTCTTCCTATCCACCTATTGGGATATAACTTGTCCAAATACTGACGAACATTGAGTGAAAAATGAGGCGGAGCACCATCTTGCTGATACCACATGTTTTGACGTTCTCGAATAGGAACATCTTCTAAAAAAATTGAAAGATGAATCACTAAAAAAATTTAGGTACATTTCTCCATTTAAAACACCGTCAAAAAAATGAGGTCCAATAATTCGGTTTCCGAGAATCCCACCCCAGACATTTAGAGACCATACTCTTTGATTGTCAATTGTTCTCATCCAATGGGGATTTGTGGTACTATAATAGTGCATATTATGCCCATTAACTACATCATTGCTCTTAAACGAAGCCTCGTTGGTGAACAAAACATTTTTTAAAAATAACGCATCTTCATTAATATGCATCTGAAGGATCCTGCAAAAGTGTACCCTATTTTCGAAATCATCATCATAAAGTTCTTGCGTCAAAGATAAATGGTAGGGATGGTATTTGTGTTTTCGAGATGTTCTGGAAACGGTACTTTGACTTATATCTAATTAACCGGCCAAAGTTCGTGAACTTACTTGAGGATTTTCATCCAAACTTAACAAAACCTTTAATTCATTGTCTTCGTTTATTATGAATTCTTTTTTTCTCTTTTTAGGATAAGCAACACTTCCTGTTTGTCTAAACCGATGTAGAGGTTTTTTAGAACTTCACGGCTTGGCTGTCTTCTACCTGGAAATTTTTCTTGGTATAGACGTTTAGCAGTTTTTATCCTACGCTGACATTCACCAATTAGTAAAATCATGTCACTTAATTCGTTGATGGGGAACTTTTGATTAAACGCCATAAAAATTTATACTTTAAAATGTAAAATTTTTAATATTGACAAAACCTCAAATGACATTTGCATCAACTGGTGTTTTTTCTACAAAAGTATAAGTAACGTCACCCAAGAAACTAAACAATAAAATAACAAATCTTATATTATGCCGCAGGTATAATTTACAATTTTTAAACATTAATATCTCATAAACCGTTAAATTTAGCTATGTCACTTCAATATAATTTTTTTTCTAAAATTTTATGAAGAATCCGAAAATGAATAAAAAAATGTAAGTTCTTATTTAAAAAACTGCATTTAGACCACGCCCAGCATTTTTGACCGACCCTGTATAATAACGGTTACCGTTAAAATATATATTGTTGAAATTCGAAACACTTCTGCATTTAATTTTTTCAGCTAATCCTAATAGTTTAAGAAATAAATGGGGGGTGCCACTTGCTTGACTATATATATATATATATATATATATATATATATATATATATATATATATATATATATATATATATATATATATATATATATATATATATATATATATATATATATATATATATATATATATATATATATATATATATATATATATATATATATATATATATATATATATATATATATATATATTTATATATATATATATATATATATATATATTATCAAGCGGGGCTATATATGTAAATATATTGCTTGCTTATATATATATATATATATATATATATATATATAAAGTTTTCTTTGCACAGGGGTGGCCCGCATTTAAATAAATGACACTGTATAAGTGGTTAGATTTTTAGGTCAAGCGGGGCTCATAATTTTTGGGGATTGATAAAAAAATTGCTTGCTTATATATATATATATATATATATATATATATATATATATATGTAGATATATATATATATATATATATATATATATATATATATATATATATATATATATATATATATAAATATATATGTATATATATATATATATATATATATATATATATATATATATATATATATATATATATAAAGTTTCTTTGCACAGGGGTGGCCCGCATTTAAATAAATGACACTGTATAAGTGGTTAGATTTTTAGGTCAAGCGGGGCTCATAATTTTTGGGGATTGATAAAAAAATCTCACTTTATTAAGTGGCTGTATAAACAGAACATATCCTGATTGTTCCACTGATTCGAACCGCCCAAGGCGCTTGCCATTTTGTGCATTTTTGTTTTTGCCAACCAAATACATATTTAGCGAATTTTCTTATTTAGTCCCTTGGCATTTAATATATAAAATAATATTAAGTGGCTATCTTAATAATATTGCGTAATATAATAAAAAAAAACTCTTTCCTTTTTCCCTGTATATTTGTAAATAGCCCATCGAGATTTAATAGCTCGATAAAAGAATCACACAGCATTTTGGTATTCACTGTGTTTTTTGATTTGATTCATAATGTTGGTGACTTTTGGACCCGCACGATAAGACTGCATTCGACTATATCTAGAACTCTGGACAGAGATTTTTGTTAATATGACAAAATTTATATATATATATATATATATATATATATATCTATAATATATATGTTATCTCACTATTTGAAAAATTCACTTTTTAAAAAACACTTTTTATTAAAATAAAATAAAACAATATGTTCACAACTTTGAAAATCAAATGGACATTAATTATTGTTACAACTTAAAAGAATAATATTATACTGTTTTTAATAAAATCTACATAGTCTATTTATATTAAAAATCTTGCTGAGGTACGTGGGAAACCGGCAAGCATCCGCTGGCTTCCATGGAGACTGCTGACGGTGTTTGAGCGTACTGTCGCAATTCTTGGAAACTACTGATGTTGGTTTCTGTGAATGACGCAACTGTGTGATAATATGTGGCGACATTCTGGAGGCACGTGGAAGGTCATGGGAAACGGATATAACAGCTTCCCCTTTTAGTGAAAAGTTGGTGCTTTGCAGCTACTTTTAGGACTGAAGTTCAAATGCTTCTTCCTCTTCTTGTGTATTTTCTGGATGGATGCTAGTTCGCCTTTTTGGTATTAGTCTTCTCAACTGGTATGGGGCAAAGCGCTTCGGACTAGGCCTGGGAGGTGATGGAGGATCCTGACTACCAGTTATGAACAGTTTCAGTGGCTTCTTACGTCTACACTTACAGAGGATGTAGAGGATTGCTATTCCAACGACCATTGATATTGTGAGTATCGTAAACCAATGGATATGTTTGGTTATGAAGGGTTCTTTCATCAACTTGTCTAGCTCTTCTGAGTATTGGTCTAGGCGGTGTTGAGCAACGTTCAGGTCATCGGCATTGATGTTGCTGAGCTTCAAGGGTTTGAGCTTTGGGATTTGAGACTGTTCTGGGAACTGTTTGCAGCATTCGAAAGGAATCTGAACAGGATGGCTTTTATAGGTTACATTTTTATATTCCTCCACCAGGTACTTGGAATGAATTCTTGTGCTTCCAATAAAAGCGTTACAGTTTGGTTGTAACTTAAGAAGGGAGTTCGTCTTCAGGATCTGGGTTTCTATATTCCTGGTTCCACATTTTACGGTTACAGGAAGTGGCTCGGAAACTGAGATAAGCCAGTAGTTCGTGGAGATCTCTTGGACGTGGTAATCGGTGACTAGCAATATCGATGTTTGACAGGTTTTCGGTAGTATGTTCTGCTGCCTGAGTAGCTGTGCTTCGCAGATAGCATCACTGTCGATTGGATATTGCAGAAGGTCTGAACAGATCTTAGTGTGCGTCTCGAGTGGCTTGCAGCTGGAGATGTCTTGTGGTAGTACATATAGTAAGGCGTCGTCATCTCGCGCAATGTATTTTTTTGTTGTTGGTATTATGTGAAAAAGACCTGTTCGATTGTCCATAATAGGAATAGGAAAAATTCGATACAAAGTGTATGATTCTGGTTCAGTTAGAGGAATTTTAAGAACGAACACAATCCTATTATCGGACTGGTATGATTCTAATTCAATTAAGTCAATATAATTGGCAATATTTGATGAATATATAGGGAGAGGAAGATTATTTTTTGATAGAGAACGCGATATCCCTTGGAGAGAAGTGATCAAATCTCCTGGAGTTATTATAGAACTATGAAGAATTTTCAAACGAGCGAATGTGATGGCATTTATAATATCGTTTAAAGAATCTTCTAGAAAAACATAACTTTCCATTAAAGCTTCGCAAAGATTTAGAGTTTTAATTTCTATTTTAAAAGATACAGTTCTAGGGGATGGGTCATTCAACACGTCACTGAGTGTAGTAAGTAATTTGTCGTTGTTTTGTATAGTTTCTTTAAGGGGTTGTAAATCTTTGTATACGAGTAACGTCCACTTATCGTTAGTAATTTTGACAAAATTTTCCTCATGGTAAAATAGTCCAACGGTATTGTTGATTGGTGTGAAGAAGTATTGGGAGAAGACGGCTGGAATAAGCCAAAGGAGTCTGGAAAAAAAAATAGACTAGTCATAGTATGTCTTTAGCCTATCAAAATTTATTTTGGAAATTTGGTTTGTAGAAAGGTTTTTAAGTTTAGCTGAAGTTTGGTAAAGTTCGATAATTTGAAAGGGGCCATTGAATTTATTTTCACTTTTGTCTTTAATTTGCGATTCTTTGACATATACTTTGTCACCAACTTTATAATCGGGTTGTTTATCGGAGACTGATTTGTCGAATCTGATTTTTGATTTTTCCTTTTGGGCGTTTGTTCTAGCTCGTGCGATTTTGTAATATGTTTCCATTTTATTATTTAGATTTCGGATGTATTTGGAGATAAGTTGTTCTTGATTATATAAGGTTTCTGGGGGTCGGCTAGACGTATGGCCGAATATCAGCTCATAAGGGGTGAATCCATGAGTTTTGTTTTTTGTGTTATTATAACAGATGACTGAATAGGGGAGGATATTGAATGGGTGTTCCTCGGGATGTTCTGCTGTGTGAATCCTAATCATTTCGGTTAAAGTGGCGTGGAATCTTTCGAGCGATCCATTTGATTGCGGATGGCTAACACTTGAAAAGGTTAACTTGACGTCATAGAGTGTGCACAGGTCTTTCATTAATGTGTTATCAAACTCACGGCCATGGTCACAGTGGATCCGTAGGGGAGTTCCATAATGTTGAAAGAATAGCAGGAGTGTATTGACAATCGTTGAGGCTTTTTTGTGTGATCCGACGTTGGGTACGCCTGTGTGAACTTGGTTAGCTCATCTCGGATCGTAAGGGCATAGTTACGAGTTGGATACTCGAAGATGTCAATATTGATTCTTTCGAATGCAGTTTTTGGAGTTTCTGTTATGACTAGGGGCGTACTAAGATTTTTCCTACAGATTTTAACTTTTTGGCAGATTTCACAGCTTCGAATGAGTTTTTCGACATCTTTAGTTAGTCCGGTCCAATTGTATTTTTGTCGAATGCGTTTGACAGTTTCATTAATACCGCGATGAAGATTCTTTTTGCCAGTATGGTGTTGATCTAAAATTGTGGGTATTTCATCCGGGTCTGGGGTTCTTACGAGGTTATGGCATATTTTTAAGTTAATATCTTTATCAGAGAAAATGAATGAAAATATTTCGAGGATGGGAAGTTGTAAATTATTTTCGATACAATAGGTTTTAGAAAGATCGAATTTATCTTGACATTTATAGATAATATAGAAAAGCTGCTGGACTACGGTATCAGTATTATACGACAAGGGTATTATGAAATATTTGCGGTCCTTTACACTCTTACTAGACAGGGTGTTTACCGTAAGCGGGGCAAAATCATAGTTTTCCTCAAATAGGTCCTCTATAATTTTAAAATGAAAATCTTCCATTTTAGTTTGCCAAAAGAAAGTGACAATATTTTTGTTTGATTTGTCCAAAAATTGATCATTGGAAATTTCGATTTTGGAATAATCGATGATTGATTTTGTCTTGTATAAATTAACAAATCTATTGTATTCGTCGGTTATTTCATTATCGTCTAGATCGTTTTCGGTTATTATTTCTGAAAATGAATTTTGTTTGCTGGTCGAGGGTCTGTTATTAAAGTCGTCTTCATTTGAGGCGTAAATAGCGATGGTTGATTGAAAATCTGAGCAATTTTTAAAATGGTTAATTTTAATACGTGATAAGGCGTCTGCGTTTTTGTTTATTCGGCCGGGTTTATATTCAATCTTGTAATCATATTCCTCGAGTTTAAGGCGCCAGCGAGCTAGGCGACTGCCGGGGTCCTTAATTGAAAATAGCCAAGTCAAAGGGCGATGATCTGTTACCAAAACAAATTTTCGACCAAAAAGATATGGTCTGAAGTGTTTGACAGCCCATACAATGGCTAATAATTCTCTTTCTATGGTAGAATACTTTGTTTCAGCACTACACAGAGTTCGAGATGCATATGCTATCGGAAGATCTTTTCCGATGGGACCTTGAGATAAGACGGCTCCAATAGCGAATGCGCTAGCGTCTGTGGTTAGCAAGAAAGTTTCTTCGAAATTGGGGTAAATTAAGATTGGGTCCGATGTAAGTGCCTTTTTCAGGTCAGAAAATGAGGTTTTGCATTCCGCGTCGAATGTGAATGGGACGTCCTTTTGTAATAACTTGGTCAGGGGTTTTGATATTTTGGCAAAATTTGGGATGAAGCGTCTGTAATATCCAGCAAGACCTAAGAATGACTTTATTTCTTTAGGATTTGTTGGCATAGGAAATTTCTGAATGCATTCAACTTTGCTTGGATTAGGTTTTACTCCACTTTGGGTAATAAGGTGTCCTAGATAAGCAACTTCCTTTCGAAGGAATTCGCATTTATCAGGTTGGATCTTTAAGTTGGCTTTGCGGAGACGCTTGAAGACTTCTGTTAGTCTTGAAATATGTTCATGTATTGTTGGAGAGTACACGATGATGTCATCCATATACACTAAGCAACGTTCATTTTGAATACCGAGAAGGATGTTGTCCATGACTCTTTGGAATGTGGACGGGGCATTCTTTAAACCGAATGGCATACGGACGAATTCATAATGGCCATTTTCAACAGAGAAGGCAGTTTTCTCGATGTCTTTTGGATTGATCTCGATCTGGTGGAAACCAGAAGCCAAGTCGAGGGTTGTGAAATATTGACATTTCCCTAATTGATCGAGAAGGTCGGAAATGTTCGGAAGAGGATATTTATCAGCTATAGAAAGCTCGTTCAGCTTGCGGTAGTCTATAACTACACGCCATTTGGGTTTTCCGGAGGCATCCAATTTTTTGGGAACAACCCAAACCGGGGAGGACCATGGAGAGATGGACTGGCGAATAATTCCTTGCTCTAACATTTTATTTACCTGGCTTTTTACCTCTTCTTTATGAATGTGAGGATATCTATATGATTTGGTAAAAGATAAATTATCGCCTTCTAAATAAAAGATATCGGAAAATTCGAGACATAGGTTAGTTATTAAATCGTTTTCTTCGTTGTTTAAATGTTCGGTGCGTAACTGGTCTTTAATAATTGAGCGCCTATCTAAAACTGCGTTTTGTATAGGGTAGGTATTTAAGTTAAAAATTGTTTCAGTATCAATTCCAGGGTCAAAAGGTTCGATATTTAAATTTGAAAAGTCGATTGTTTTTTCTATAGCATTTGAGTTAATTATAGATGTAAAAAATTCACCGCGTTCATTAACCTTAACCAGGGCATTTGGCAATCTAACATTTTCTTTGACATATGCGTGAAGTATAGCATCCGTATTAAATAGTTCGCACTTGAGTTTGAAAATTTTTTCAGTTCTAGCCTCTATAGAAATTTTATTACGGTTTTTAATGCATTCTTGTACATCTGATATGGCTGTAGTTGTGGTTACTTTGTGAAGGGGCATAGTTTTAAAATTTGTAATAAGTTGTTTTGATTTCAGATCTACAATACATTCATAATGTTCCAAGAAATCCAATCCTAATATACCGTCGAAATCTATATCTAAATTGCAAATATACACTTTGTGTGGATCACCAATAGTAAAAGGTATGAGTGTAGATTGAGATATTGAAAGTTTTTCATCGGTAATTCCCTGAATAGTGACATTTTCGGGAAATCGTGTAGGAAATTTTTGTACGGTGTTTTCCTTAAATATAGAAATGCCTGCACCGGTATCAATGAGAAGTTTGAATTGTTTTGATGCGTCATCGATATAATATAGATTCTTGGAATTTACAGTAAGAAGAGGACTTAAAGAAACGCTTGTTCCGGGAAATTGAGATTTGGATCCATATTCTCTAGATTTAGTGTTTCTATTCTCGATTGGATCTCGGTCATTGGGTTCTGGGGTGAATTGTCTGGAGGGTCGGTATTCGTAAGGGGTGTAAGAAAATCCTGGTAATTACTAGTGTCATTTGAATAGTTTATATCTTGATAAGATTCTTCCTCTGGTTGGAAAAAATGGTAAAAACCGGGATTGCCGTTTTCGGCGGTGTACTGATCGTATTCGGGCAAATAATTCTCTGAGGAGCATTCTTGTCTTGTATTAACATGATGCGTCTTAGCTGGTTGAAAATTGGGATTTCTTTGAATTATTGATGGCCTAAATTGTGCTTGGTTTGTATTTTGGCTAGGATTATTTGGTCTATTTTGTTGCGAAAAATTTGGTTGATATTGTGATCTTTGAGAATTCGAGTTTATTGCGGGTCTTTGAAAATTAGAATTTGTTATGGGTCGTTGGAAATTATTATTTTGGGGAAAATTAGAAGAAAGTTGCCTGCACTGAGATATTGTATGACCAATTCTGTTACAGTTGGAACACTTTAATTGTTGTGGCTGGTGTGGTCTAGGTAACTGAGGACTGGGTTTCGGAATAGTTGGTTTATTAACTTTTTGATTTTCGAAATACGAAAGCTAAAGTTCTCTCCGAATTCTTGATTGTGCTTCTAAAAGTGACGTTGGATTACTAGCACGGATAAGTTGTCCTAGGCGTGGCTCTAGACCGGTAAGAAGTGTATTAAGAGTCATAGTTTCAATTAACATGGTCTGAGCATCTTTTTGTTCTTTTGAATGTAGGAGTGGGGACTTTTGTATGCTGGCATGCATTTTAGCGTTCAGGACCTGAAGTCGATTAAAGAATGTAAGGGGCGACTCATTAGGAAGTTGTCTTAATCGCTGCAGATCGTGTATAAGGGAAGTAAGATCCCTTGAATCACCGAAGTGTAAATTTAACAATTGTTTAATTTCAAGGTATGAACTTGGATTCCTTGAACTAATTAATTGAGCTGCTCTACCACGGAGCTTGTTTTTTATGTGAATAACTAAAAACACTTTTTGTTGCGTTGTTGCCATGTCGTATGCACAATCGCATGCGGTTATAAAATTGCTTAAAGAAATTTGATCACCTTCAAATTCGGGTACAATGGAAAAAATTTCAGAAAGTTTATAAGGTTCAATTTCAATGGTTGTTTGGGTATTATCGAGAGACATTTTGAATTTTAAATGTAGATGCGTTAAAAATAAAAAGGTTTTATCAAAAACGCGTAAAATGAAAACGTTAAGTTATTAAGAATATCTTAACAAAAATAATAAATAGTTTTCCTTTTTGTAATTTAAGAAAACAAATGGTAAGGGAAATAATAATATGTTTAAATCCTATTTGAAAAATCGAACAGTATAGAAAAATAAAATCAAATACGAGACGATTCTTACGTAATCGTAATCTGCATCTGGGTTGTCTTGTTCTCGATGTGGCTCCAAGCTTTACGAGTGAGGACTTCTCAGGTTCCTTTTGTTTCGTTAAGGGATTGGAATCCGCCGCTACCAGTTAGACCTTTTTCTTGTTCTAATAGCCTTTAAACGAATCCTACCGACTGCGCCAAATTGTTATCTCACTATTTGAAAAATTCACTTTTTAAAAAACACTTTTTATTAAAATAAAATAAAACAATATGTTCACAACTTTGAAAATCAAATGGACATTAATCATTGTTACAACTTAAAAGAATAATATTATACTGTTTTTAATAAAATCTACATAGTCTATTTATATTAAAAATCTTGCTGAGGTACGTGGGAAACCGGCAAGCATCCGCTGGCTTCCATGGAGACTGCTGACGGTGTTTGAGCGTACTGTCGCAATTCTTGGAAACTGCTGATGTTGGTTTCTGTGAATGACGCAACTGTGTGATAATATGTGGCGACATTCTGGAGGCACGTGGAAGGTCATGGGAAACGGATATAACATATATATAGGTATATACATATATATATATATATATATATATATATATATATATATATATATCACATTTTGATTCTTACACAAAAATTTGAAATCAATCTAATGTTAGCAGTTAATCGTTTTTCAGCCTGATTTTTTACGTATTTTATTAAGCCGCCATTTTGTTTCGTCCTCTTGGATTGATTTTTGTTCAAAATTTTCATACTTTTTTTTAACATTTCACTATTGTTTTGCCATCTTCGATTCACACCAAAAATTTACCAGTTGATTTCTACGTAATACTTAATTTTTTTAGTAATAATTTGTTTAACATTTCACTAAACCGCCATTTTGTTCCGCAATACTGGATTTATATTAAAATATAATCATTCCATCCCCTTATAACCATTATATTTAAACTAAAATTTGAAGTTAATCGGGTAATTAGTTTTTGTGCTATGTCTCGTAAAGACAGAACGACGGATGAGAAAACATGTTTTTTTGGCATCTTGCAGTCATAAAACATGAAGATCTGTAATAACCTGGAAGGGTGATCTTTTCACGATTACAATATTTCCCTTCTACGAAGAAAGTAAAAACGACTATTCTATTTTTTTTAAATACATCCAAAGCCATAATAGCCAAAATCTGTCCCCAGTGGCTATTAGGCTTGTAACAAAATTGTCTAAAAGTTTCCTTATTTAATCATATTTCAATATCTTATAATAGGCGAGATCCCAATATAAAGACTCGAATTTCTACACTCTATATAAGCTAAGCAGCAAACGCTAAGTATTTTTCCAACCATCTGATTAACAATTCAAAACCTACGAAAGTCAAGATAAGGAGAAACCTAATATTAAAATACAAACATAAAAAGCTGATACCCACTTTTAAAAATAATTGTAATGTGCTTACTATCTTTTTATTACATTCTTATATATCTTATTATTACATTATTGTCACCTTTATCATATTAAAAATCGTTTTTCCTCTAGGAATTTCATTGCTCGTTCTCCGACGTTCCCAGCAGAACAAAAGCACTTAAAGGAGCGGATTAGATAATAAAATTAAATATCTGTTATCCGTATTAAATGTTCCACATCTAAGTTATCCAGGATATCGAATAAAAAAAAAACCCACAAAAACCGAGCAATATCGGCAAACAATTGAAATTCGATTGTTGTTTTTTGCAACATTTCTTCAAATAAATGAGAGTGTTTGACGACTTTTTATCGAAGGCCTTCAAAAATAATTATTTATAAATCTATTTCCAGATTCTTTTGAAATTCTATCCTTAAATGGGGTAAAATATGTTTTAACCTACTTACAATATCTGTTTAACTGAAAAATATTTTTAAAGCGGAAATTTCGTCAATCGCTTTTTAAAATCTAACAATCAATTTTTAAATTTTAGAAAATATGATTTGACGTATTATAAAATATCTTTTGCACTAAATAATATTTTAACTCAATTTTGTTTTAAAAACTTTTTAAAATGTTAATGATAATGATTTTTTTTGTTAAACTCCTGAAACTACAAAATAACACTTAATCTATTGTGGATTTAGTTAGTTTCCATTTTTTATGCTTGTTAAAAATGTAGATCACTAAAAATCTAGTTCATAAATCTCTTTACTTTAAATAGTTTCATCTCTTGCAAATCTCTATGATCGTTTTTAGTTACTAGTTATTGTTATAAAGATATTTTTTATTTTCCCATTTCGCTTTTTACGTGTAGGGCAGTGCAAAGATTCATCTAGTTTAAAATAAATACCTACATCGCATTCTTCTACTTTTAAAAATAACTAAAGGGCTTCATCTATAAAATTTTATTATTACATTATTATCTTTACTTTATATATACAGGGTGGTGCAACCAAGATGGGGTGGACGATTGTGGGCAAACGGACAGAAATTTGAAAAAACATTTTTGGGATATGATTGATAGTCAAGAACGCTGTGTTTTAAAATTATACCCTTTATACGGGGTGGTCTGAAAAGTCCGTGGTGAACCAAACTTGTGTTTTTTTAAACGGGACACCCGGTATATTATTATTTTAGTTGATTCTCCTATTCGTTACGATCATTTTGATATCAGGTTTGTTGGGTCTAAAATTTATACCAAGGGAATGGGACGAGGCTAAATTGGAAAAAAGGGTTATACTCCGGCCATTTTTTGAAAACAATTGCAGCAAGTATGGAAAAACCAAATATTCTATAAAATGTATTGTATCTAGGATTACAATAATCGCTTGTAACTCGTTCAAAATTATTCACTGTTATACAGGGTGGTCAAGTTTTGCAAATTTACCTTGGATTGAATTTTTTTAAATGGAACACCCCATATATTTTACTGTCATATTAAAGAAAACATCGCCAGCTTTTAGAAAATACCCTATTTGATATCTTTCTAACCAACAGTTTTTTAGTAAATTAACCGTGAAACCAAAATTTACTCATTCTAACAGAAACGGTATTATTTACGTTGCTTAAATTGACTACCTATAATATAAGGAGGCCATGATATAATCATAAATGAAAAGAAAGATTGACATTCTTGTCAAAACCGCAAAGTGTCAGAGAATTGGCATCAATTACCATTGTTTTTTGACGATAAGCCGAGAAATTGTTAAGTAACAATGAGTTTGAGTACTCCAGAGTTGATAAACATGACTTTTATGTTGGGCGAGTGTCAAAAAAAACCCTTTACTAGCAAGCAGGATTTATGCGGTACGATATCCCGATGCCGAAAAAAAACCAAGACCTGAAGCTTTTGCAAGTTATTAGAGAGGTTTCAAGAAACAGGCAATGTTGCTTTTAAGAAACGTAAAGTAATTAATAAACCAGTTACCAATGAAGATAATGCTTTGACAGTGTTATTAACAGTGCAAGAAAATCCACACACAAGTACCAGGGAAATTGAGAGAGCTACTGATATTGAACGCACTAGTATTAAAGGGATTCTGAAACAACATTAATATCATGCCTACCACATTGAATTACACCAAGAACTGTATGATCGCGATTACGTCCAACGACAAGAGTTTTCAATTTGGTTTTTAAATACAATTTGGGATAATCCAGGTTTTGTAGATAGGGTGCTGTTTTCAGATGAAGCAACTTTTAAAAGCAACGGCTTGGTTAACAAACATAATATGCACTATTATTCAACCGAAAATCCACATTGGATTCGTCAGGTGGACCATCAAAATAAATGGTCAATTAATGTTTGTGGAGGTATAATTGGCTCTCATGTTATAGGACCATATTTTTTTGAAGAGCATTTAACGGGAGAAGTCTATTTAAATTTTTTGAGAAATGAGTTGCCCGTATTGCTCGAAGACTTACCTTTAATGTTAAGAAATTCCTTATGGTTCCAACATGATGGAGCAACCCCGCATTACCATAGGCATGTAAGACATTTTCTCAATAATTGGAAAGGAGAGCATTGGATTGGGCGAGGTGGACCAGTTAAGTGGCCTGCGAGGTCACCCGATTTAACGCCACTAGATTTCTTTTTATGGGGACATGTTAAAGAAGAAGTTTATAAAGAGCTTCCAACCACAGTGGAAGATATGAAGTTGCCTTCAGCAAAACGGTGGTTTAGTTGAACATCTTTTATAAGTTTTAGTTACATTGTTTTTGTTGATTTATATTAAATTTATTTTTTTGTAAAAAAAGATCTGTTATTAATACTGTCAAAGCATTATCTTCATTGGTAACTGGTTTATTAATTACTTTACGTTTTTTTGAAAGCAACATTTCCTGTTTCTTGAAATCTCTATGATAAACTTGCAAAAGCTCCTATCTTGTTTTTATTTCGGCATCGCATCATCAAAGAACAATATTTATTTATTTACTGATGACAATATTCTGACACTTTGCTGTTTTGACAGGACTGTCAATCTTTTGTTCAATTTATGATGATATCATGGCCTCCGAATATTAAATTGTCAATTTTAACAACGTGAATTCAGAGTAATTCGTGTTAAAATGAAGAAATTTTGATTTCACAGCTAATTTACTGAAAAACTGTTGGTCAGAAAGGTATCAAATAGGGTATTTTCTGAAAGCTAGTAATGTTATCTTTAACATGAAAGTAAAATATACAGGGTGTTCCATTTAAAAAAATTCAATCCAAGGTAAATTTGCAAAACTTGACCACCCTGTATAACAGTGAATAATTTTGAACGACTTACAAGCGATTATTATAATCCTAGATACAATACATTTTATAGAATATTTGGTTTTTCCATACCTGCTTCAATTGTTTTCAAAAAATGGTCGGAGTATAACCCTTTTTTCCACTTTAACCTCGTCCCATTCCCTTGGTATAAATATTAGACCCACCTAACCTTATATCAAAATGATCGCAACGAGTAGGAGAATCAACTAAAGTAATAATATACCGGGTATCCCATTTAAAAAAACACAAGTTTGGTTCACCACGAACTTTTCAGACCACCCTGTATAATGGGTATAATTTTAAAACACAGCGTTCTTGACTATCAATCATACCCCAATTTTTTTTTCAAATTCCTCTCCGTTTGCCCACAATCGTCCACCCCATCTTGGTTGCACCACCCAGTATATAGTCAACAAAATAACTCATCCAGAACATGGAAGGCTCTTAACACTTTAAATAACAGATCTAACATTTTACCCATAAATTTATCTAATCCCGAAGATATTAATAAATATTTCGCGTCTTTTCTACAAAATATATCTAGCAAATGCAATGACAAAATTGACTTTTACAATAATAACTCACATAACAGAGAAATAGCTTTCACATTCTCATTCTCATCTGTTGAAGACATACATTTTATCTTACACAATATTAAAACAAACGCGCAAGGAACAGATAGTATTAATTTAAAAATGCTGAAGCTCTGTAGCCCTTTTATTGATCACATTATTCTTCATATTATTAATAGCCTTATAGAGAATAACCATTTTCCTGCGCTCTGGAAAATAGCAATAGGAATATATCTTCCAAAAACCAATAAACCACAAAGTTTCCCTGATTTAAGAATAATTAGTATTTTACCTACAATCTGAAAGATATTTGAAAAATTTTAGCTTTTTTACACAAAATAAAATAATTCCTGACTGCCAAAATGGATTTAGAAAAAATTTTAGCACTGCCACCGCATGGGCTACAGTTTTGGATGATATAATTAGGGCATATGATAATGGACTAGTTAGTCTACTTATTCTACTGGACTTTTCGAATGCGTTCGATACGCTGGATCACAGACTATTATATTCTAAACTAAAGTATTACGACTTCAACATCAGCGCTGTAGAATTAATTAAGTCATTTCTAAGCAATCGATCACAAAAAATTAAATATAATAACGCTGAATCCAGTACGTTGGGCATCTATTCAGGAGTGCCTGTTTATTATTTACACCATAACAAACAAACAAACAAACAAAAGTATGCTTTATTGCCGCAGAAAAATTCTACAATTTTATGGACAAAGCAAAATATACCTAAAAATAAGACATATCAAAACATTAATCGAAAATAATTTCGACAAGTCAGTGCTTTTATTTTTAAAATGTAAATTATCAATTTACCAAATCCCCTGCAAACAGTTGCTGTTTATTATTTAAAAGTAAACAAACACACATAGATATAATAACATCCCCAGCGCATTGTAAAAAAATTGTGATAAAACTAAGATTTTATGCATCGGTAGTAAAGAGAAAAGAGATCTTCTAAAAAATACGTTAAACGTCCATATTGATAACACTCCATTAACTTTTATTTCTTGCGCTAAAAATTTAGGCCTACTAGTCGATGAAGAACTGCGTTTTAGCGAGCATATAAAAAATCTCTCTAAAAAGGCATTCGGCTCCCTTAAAGTTGTAACGTATGGGTGTTTTAACGAACATAATTTTACTAGGCAAACCTCTTAAAAGGGCCTAGGCACGACAGCTCATTTTGCCGGCTCTGGCATGAGTTGACAGGCGGTGTTATTTTAACTAATTTAATTATTCATTCTGTCCTTTTCGATAATTTAATGCATACAGTATACTTTTCAAAAGAGACGTCTTATAACACGGAGCTTAAGTAAGATTTTTAAAAGGGCTCCATCCGCAATAAAAAAAAAGAAATAAATATGCTGCCGTGTTATATGTCGGACTTTGCGGAAAATCCTTCTTGCGAAATTATTAACTGTACCAAAATAAAAAACCTATTTAAACAAGTTACCAAATTTATTACAAAATAATTAAATTACACTAAGACAAATGTTCAAAATCAACGTAGCAGGTGAATTATTTAATAATTTAAAAATAATTAGCAATAATTAAAAGGAAAATTCTTCTGAAATAATTTGTAAAATTACGGTCACTATTATTAAATTATATGTACCCTAAATGGCCAATAATTTAAACACTGATAAGATAATGAATTACTCAAATTTTCGGATGAAATAAACTAATAAAAATTTTTAGACAATAAAAAAAATGGAAATTTCTCACCAAAACTCTTAATAGCTGCGCCACGTGGTGGAGAACCCACGACCTTTGTGGACGGCCCAAGGCTGCATCAGTTCTTTTAACGCCTACCCACTCCTCTCCCTCAATGGTTCTCGAACAGGATTTATGACGAATTGTATCCGGGATGACCTTATTTTCTCGGAACCAAAATTGAATTTAAGATGCAATTGGGATCGGAATTCTATCCAATATTTAATTTAGGCAAGCCTAAATATATAGTTGTGGTAGACAACAAAAAATTATCTAGCAACTAGTGGCTAGTTCTAAAGGCGGCTAGTTAGGCGTCCAGCTATAAAAACTTATCCAGAAATCCAAGTACTAAATTCAAAATGGATAAGACAAAATTATGATATGAAATTTTAGATTTCAATTTTAATAGTCTTTTCGGTGTAGAGCTGAAAGGAAAAGCAAAAAAATAGGCGTCAGCATGGTATGGCGTGATCTTGAAATCCACTAATATAATATAAAAATTTAATACAAAAATTCACACTTAAATTTTGAACAAATTAATCTAAATAATCAATAATGTAATTACAAATTTTAATGCATTACCTGACTGATGTAACTCTGGGAAAAACTAACAAATTACGTTTCAAGAGTTTGACCCGTCAAAATGGCTTCCGCACAAAGTTCTGAAGATAAAATGGCTTGCTAAACGTGAAACCAATATGTTTAGCAGAGAAACAAGAATTCAAAAAAAGGTTCCCTTTTTTAACATAGGATAACCAAATCTCAACACAGGTTTGCTGGGCTGACGGCGCAAATAAAAACCCCAGAGTAAACGTATGTCTTAAATGATTTTAATTGAAAAGAAAAACTATTGCTTAAATATATACTAGAGCAATTTAATTAACTCAATTAATTATAAGCTATATAAATAATATAATTCAACAAACCAAAATTAACAGAAAAATAACTACAGAAAATAAGTTTTAATCTTTATGTTATCTTCCCCATTGAACGATAATAATATTAAATATCAAATCCCCTTGTAATTATTAGGATCAAGGACATACATGCAATTATTCTCCAACGAAGTAAGCAATATTGAGTGTACGACAAGAACGCATTTTTAAATCTGTCTTAAGAGGAACAAGGAAAGCCAAAAACTAGTCTACACCACGCGGTGAACAACGTGTCGCCTATTGGCTGCCAAATTTATACAAATACGAGGGAGATTCGTAGGTATCCAAAAAAAAACTAAATAAATAATATCACTGAAATGTAAGAATTCATGCATCCTTAGCGTCAAATAAATACTGAAATATAGTGATATAACAACTTAAATATACACAATAATTATAATTAGCCTATTTACGTCCAACGTATAATAAGTGTGTCTGGTGACCGAAAAACGGGTTTTTTACAATAAATTGTAAACAAATTTTCAAACATGTTTTTAAATTACACTGTATATAGTGAAACCTAAGACCCTGTTTAAAACTACACTCTCTTAATTTTTTTTTATTGTTAAAAAACCATTTTTTCGGACAACAGACATACTAATTACATTATAAGAATTTAACAATCGATCTCTATTACAATAAAGGGCCTGTATATATTGGCAATAAAAAAAACAGGTTGAAAGTCAGTATTGGTTCAGGAACAGTTCTTATTATTGGACCCAGGTAAATTTCATATATTGGAGGTATGTTGTGGAATAACATTGGTTCTAAACAGGGTGTCAATATTGGCTAACAATAATGGGATAATATTTAAATAATCTGACGAAAACTTTCTTGGTCCCATATGAACTAGCCAATACTGGACCAATAAATATGTGTTGCTGGGGTAACGTATACCCATATTCACGTCGAGATAAAAATGTTTGGCTATAACACTAAAAATGTAGCTCATAAAAAAACTTTACTTTAAATATTCAGTTTTGCAAATCTCTCTGACCCTTTTTAGTTATTAGTTAGTCTAACAAACAATTTTTTTGTCGCTTTTAGGTTTGCACGTGTAGAGAAGAGCAAGGATTCAGCTAGTTCAAATTAAATACGTTGCATTCTTCTACTTTTAAAAATAACTAGAAAGTGCTTCATATATAAAATTTTATTATCACATTTTTATGTCTACTTTAATAAAATGAAAAAAGGTACTTTTCTCTGGAATTTCATTGATTCTTCTTAGGCGTTACCAGCAGTACAAAAATGCTCGAAAGAGAGGATTAAATAACAAAATGGTATATCTGCTCTCGTTATCAAGGGTTCCACATCTAATTTATCCAATACACCGAAGAAAACACACTTAAAAACCGAGCAATATTGGCAAACAATTTCACCACTCGACAATATCTCGAAAATATTCTCAAGAGGAAAAATTTCTGAAATATCGATATACAAGAAAAGTTGTTCTAAGGTATTTTACCTCAGGTAAGTAAAGAATTCCAGAAGTTGTTTAAAGGTTCTTTTATTGCTAAAATTTTAACATTCTCAGCCGTTGACTTTTCCTACTTATAGTTACAATTTCATTTGAGTACGATGCAATTTAACTTGTACCTATATCCACGTCGAGATAAAAATGGTTGGCTATCTTTCAGAACTCTCGGGAAACTCGTGAGGTACGAAGTTGCGAATTTACATTAGGAAATTCGTTTTCACAAAGTTGACTCCCTTATATTGTCTTTATAACACTTTATATCAACTGTTTGAGAATCTGGGGATAATAATACCTGTTTATTACGTGTGGGTTTAAATTACTGGAAATTCGATTTTAATACATTTAGAAAGTTTTAGATATTGAGTAAATATGTATACATATTCATACCTGTTTTACGCATTTACAGCCCAACTACGAAGATAATATGATATGATGGAAGTAATTCTTTGGGGTTGTCTTATCATACATTTCATAGTAGGCGTGAATATATTGGTCTGCAATTAAATAAAATAAATAATAACCACATACTTCTATAATTTGCCCTACCCGCAATTCAATTTTGTATATGTCATAGGTCATAGGCAACTACAATTAATAGACGCCCCACATATGTTAAGAACATTGAAAATATTAAACTGGATTTTCATACACCCGATTTCCGAGGGTACGATCATCCGGCATTTCTCTGATTGTCACATGATTGTGATGACAGAAATCTATCTGATTAGCTACTCTTCTTACCATCCAAGTCCAACATAAACTGTAAAATTTCTATTCGGAAACTGATTTTAAATTAGCAATATATAAAAAATTGTTCTTGTGATTAGGATTCACTTGAAATTATGTTGATAAAATTGGTAAAAATATAACAAACGGCAGGACTTTCTGACGTCTGATCATATAAATTCATAGAATTTGGTACGTTTCGATTTTTATTATTTGCTGAAAAAAGCGCCAAAGCTTTCTGCAATAATCTTGAATTGAAGTTATGTATGCAGCGTAGTCGTTTCGACAGATTTTTTTGTTAAACATCTCAAACTACAAAATAACTCTTAATCATGTGTGGATCTAGTGAGTTTCCATTTTTTATGCTCTTTAAAAATGTATAACACTAAAAATGTAGCGCATAAAAAAAACTTTACTTTAAATATTAAGTTTTGCAAATCTCTCTGATCCCTTTTAGTTATTAGTTAGTCTTACAAACAATTTTTTTTGTCGCTTTTAGCTTTGCACGTGTAGAGAAGTGCAAGGATTCAGCTAGTTCAAATTAAATACGTTGCATTCTTCTACTTTTAAAAATAACTGGAAAGTGCTTCATATATAAAATTTTATTATAGTATTTTTATGTCTACTTTAATAAAATGAAAAAAGGTACTTTTCTCTGGAATTTCATTGATTCTTCTACGGCATTCCCAGCAGTACAAAAATGCCCAAAAGAGCGAATTAAAGAACAAAATGATATATTTGCTCTCGGTATCAAAGGTTCTACATCTAATTTATCCAATACGCCGAAGAAAACACTCTTAAAAACCGAGCAATATTGGCAAACAATTTCACCACTCGACAATATCTCAAAAATATTCTCAAGAGGAAACTTTTCTGAAATATCGATATACAAGAAAAGTTGTTCTAACCTATTTTACCTCACGTAAGTAAAGAATTATAGAAGTTGTTTAAAGGTTCTTTTATTGCTAAAATTTTAACATTCTCAGCCGTTGACTTTTCCAACTTATAGTTACAATTTCATTTGAGTACGATGCAATTTAACTTGTACCCATATTCACGTCGAGATAAAAATGGTTGGCTATCTTTCAGAACTCTCGGGAAACTCTTGAGGTACGAAGTTGCGAATTTACATTAGGAAATTCGTTTTCACAAAGTTGACTCCCTTATATCGTTTTTATAACACTTTATATCAACTGTTTGAGAATCTGGGGATAATAATACCTGTCTGTTATATGTGGGTTTGAATTATATATATATTGGTCTGCAATTAATTAAAATAAATAATAACCACATACTTCTATAATTTGCGCAACCCGCAATTCAATTTTGTATGTCATAGGACATAGGCAACTACAATTATTAGACGCCCCACATATGTTAAGAACATTGAACGTATTAAACTGGATTTTCATACACCCGATTTCTGAGGGTACGATCATCCGGCATTTCTCTGATTGTCTAAAACTTTTGATGTCGATTTTCATCCGCCCGTTCTTTAACTAAAATGACAGAAATCTATCTGATTAGCCACTCTTATTACCATCCAAGTCCAACAAAAACTGTAAAATTTCTATTCGGAAACTGACTTTAAATTAGCAATATATAAAAAATTGTTCTTGTGATTACGATTCGCTTGAAATTATGTTGATAAAACTGCCAAAAATATAACAAACGGCAGGACTTTCTGACGTCTGATCGTGTAAATTCATAGAACTTGGTATGTTTCGATTTTTATTATTTGCTGAAAAAAGCGTCAAAGCCTTCTGCAATAATTTTGAATTGAAGTTATGTATGCAGCGTAGTCGTTTCGATAGATTTGTTTGTTAAACATCTCAAACTACAAAATAACTCTTAATCGAGTGTGGATCTAGCGAGTTTCCATTTTTTATGCTCTTTAAAAATGTATAACACTAAAAATGTAGCGCATAAAAGAAACTTTACATTAAATTTCAAGTTTTGCAAATTTCTCTAACCGTTTTTAGTTATTAGTTAGTCTCACAAACAATTTTTTTGTCGCATTTATCTTTGCACGTGCAGAAAAGTGGAAGGATTCAGCTAGTTCAAATTAATTACGTTGCACTCTTCTACTTTTAAAAATAACTAAAAAGTGCTTCACATATAAAATTTCATTATCACATTATTTTCTCGACTTTAATAACATGAAAACATTACTTTTTCCTTAAGAATTTTACTGGTTCTTCTACGGCGTTCCCAGCAGTACAAAAATGCTCGAAAGAGCGAATTAAAGAACAAAATGAAATATTTGCTCCCGAGATCAAAGTGGTACCTTTGATCTAATTTATCCAATACACCGAAGAAAACACCCTTAAAAACCGAGCAATATCGACAAACAATTTCGCCACTCGACAATATCTCGAAAATATCCTCAAGAGGAAACTTGATGGATGCAATTTAACTTGTACCCATATTCACGTCCAGATAAAAATGGTTGGCTATCTTTCAGAACTCTCGGCAAACTCTTGAGGTACGAAGTTGCGAATTTACATTAGGAAATTCGTTTTCACAAAGTTGACTTCCTTATATTGTCTTTATAAAACTTTATATCATCTGTTTGCGAATCTGGGGATAATAATACCGGTTTATTACGTGTCGGTTTAAATTACTGGAAATTCGATTTTAATACATTTAGAAAGTTTTAGATATTGAGTAAATATGTATACATATTCATACCTGTTTTACGCATTTACAGCCCAATTACGAAGATAATATGATAGGATGGAAGTAATTCTTTGGCGTTTTCTTATAATATATTTCATAGTAGCCCTGAATATATTGATCTGCAATTAATTAAAATAAATAATAATCACATACTTCTATAATTTGCACTACCCGCAATTCAATTTTGTATATGTCATAAGTCATAGGCAACTACAATTATTAGACGCCCCACATATGTTAAGAACATTGAACGTATTAAACTGGATTTTCATACACCCGATTTCCGACGTTACGATCATCCGGCATTTCTCTGATTGTCTAAAATTTTTGATGTCGATTTTCATCAGCCCGTTTTCTAACTAAAATGACAGAAATCTATCTGATTAGCTACTCTTCTTACCATCCAAGTCCAACAAAAACTGTAAAATTTCTATTCGGAAACTGACTTTAAATTAGCAATATATAAAAAATTGTTCTTGTGATTACGATTCGCTTGAAATTATATTGATAAAATTGGCAAAAATATAACAAACGGCAAGACTTTTTGACGTCTGATCATGTAAATTCATAGAACTTGGTATGTTTCGATTTTTATTATTTGCTGAAAAAAGCGCCAAAGGCTTCTGCAATAATTTTGAATTGAAGTTATGTAGGCAGCGTAGTCGTTTCGATAGATTTTTTTGTTAAACATCTCAAACTACAAAATAACTCTTAATCGAGTGTGGATCTAGCGAGTTTCCATTTTTTATGCTCTTTAAAAATGTATAACACTAAAAATGTAGCGCATAAAAGAAACTTTACTTTAAATTTCAAGTTTTGCAAATCTCTCTAACCGTTTTTAGTTATTAGTTAGTCTCACAAACAATTTTTTTTGTCGCATTTATCTTTGCACGTGCAGAAAAGTGCAAGGATTCAGCTAGTTCAAATTAAATACATTGCATTCTTCTACTTTTAAAAATAACTAAAAAGTGCTTCACATATAAAATTTTATTATTACATTATTTTCTCTACTTTAATAAAATGAGAAACATTACTTTTTCCTTAAGAATTTTGCTGATTCTTCTACGGCGTTCCCAGCAGTACAAAAATGTACAAAAGAGCGAATTAAAGAACAAAATGAAATATTTGCTCCCGATATCAAAGGTTCCACATCTAATTTATCCAATACACCGAAGAAAACACCGTTAAAAATCGAGCAATATCGACAAACAATTTCGCCACTCGAGAATATCTCGAAAATATTCTCAAGAGGAAACTTTTCTGAAATATCGATATACAAGAAAAGTTGTTCTAACCTATTTTACCTGAGGTAAGTAAAGAATTCCAGAAGTTGTTTAAAGGTTCTTTTATTGCTAAAATTTTAACATTCTCAGCCGTTGACTTTTCCTACTTATAGTTACAATTTCATTTAAGTACAATGCAATTTACCCCTGTAGCACAAAATATTGGTCCTAGCCTAGTGCACTGTTGGTCCAATATTTACAAGTAGGGCCAATATAGAGGTTTTTTAGCCTAAGTAGGTGTTATATTGGCAAAAAATATATGTTTCGATATATGATGTAATTTTTGGACCCATATAGGCACAATATTTTATCAGTCAGACAAAATATAAAAGTTGTTTAACCTATGTAGGTGTTATATCGGCAAAAAAAATATGTTCGATATATAATGCCACTTTTGGGCCAATATAGAACCAATATAATATATAACCTCTTGTAAATTTCTATCCGTTCGATGTTTTTAACCAACATAGTACCTTCGTTGGGCCAATATGGACATAACATATTTATATCACCTATGATGGGCGATCAGCCAGATCGGCCCGTTTCGGTCTTGTTCGAATGCATGTGGAGCATCGCATGACCTTGTGCTTCTGACATCTCGACAGTGTTGCTGGATTGGAGAATTATCTCGGTAAATATGAGATAAGTTTTAGTTTCTGTGTGTGGTCACAAAACGATTCGAATAACTTTTTAATTGCGCAACTTCTATACAGGATAAAGCTCAGACACACAAATCTACATACTTGTTATCAGGAATAGAAAGTTGGGTGTACTAATATTTTACTAGTTCATTCCCATCTCACAGTTAATTTTTCTGCAAAATTGTTATTAAGATTATCTAAGGATCCTGAAACGTAAAGATCTGAAAAAAATCTCGGAGGGTATTTTTTTAAGATTACAATACTTTCCCTTACAAAGAAAGTAAAAAGAAATATTTATAAATACGCCGAATCTTGGGATTAAAAAGTAGTATTTATTTCCCAAACTTCGTGTCATTTGCGACTTTTGGCAACGTCAAGTAGCTGTGGCAACTCTGTTTCAAATACAAAATGCAAATGGCTGGCTGGTCAGTGTATGTATACACGGAAGACGGCTATGACGCCATAAATTCGTGTTTTTCGAAGAAAATTGTTGTGAGATAAAATGCTAATATTTGTTGCATTTTGGTAAGTTTTATTTACGTCTATATTTTGCATTTGCACCTCTAGAACTAGATTGTTTTCAAAATATTCACGCCAAGCTGAATATTGCCAGTAAAGGAATGATGAAATCGGATTCGTAAATGACTTAAGTTTTTAAGCTTTAAATGGGTTAATGATTCTTTCAGTTATAAACAACTTGTATAAAAACAGGACCTTTTTCACTTTATTAAACTCACATTGGGTACAGGATTTGTTTCTGCTATAGAATTGATTTTGATATTTATTATACCCTATATTACACCCTCTTTGGTCCAATATAAAATGCAGGTTTACACTTTATTCCAACTTAAAGCATATGACAGGTTTTAAATGTAATTTGACCTTTTATCAGCATTTCTGCAAATTGATATCTATGTTTTAGTTCATTTCAAAAGAACACTTTTTTATAATTGCGCCAACTAACTCTGCCGGGTATATCAGAAATATCTTGAGGGGAAATGGGGGGTTAATTGGTAAAAAATAACAATTTTTCATTAATAATTAATTCGTTATTATCTTTTAATGGGTTTTGGGTATGCAGATTTGAATTATAAAAAATGTTTGTTATTTTGGTGGAAAATTGGAAAATAAGAAGTAAGGGTAAAAAGGGGGCGAAAGTGAAAATGTATTTAAACAATCGAGTAATATGTCGTTTTATATGCTCTTGGACATTCAAATGCTAATTTGAAATTTATTTTAGTTTTCATAGAAAAAACATTTATGGGGATAAATATTTCGATTTATTTCGAATTTTTTTTCCAGATACTTTTCTAATGTATCCAAAGTGTAGAACAATATATACAATATTTGAGTGCAAATCCTACAGGGTGACCTATCTACAAGGGGCCTAGGTATACCTTATTATCTCCGACATAAATTATATGGAAATAAGTTTTATATAAAAGTTATTCGTTTTAAAACGATCTTCAATTTTTTAATACTGCGACTCAGCTCAGTGTTTTGTTGTTAGATTTATTTGTTTTTATTTATTTAAGGGGCAGTGCGAAGACGATTCAAAGATGTTACGATAAAGATATAAAAAGACAGTTTCGTTTTTTTTTGCAGGTGTAAATACACCATTAGGCACCTAGCGAGAGGAAGATGAATTAGTAGAAAACGTTCTGGCAGTTCAAGGGTCTAATAACTGATGGAATCTCATTTTCATTTTTATGTTTTGTTGATTTTTGTTATTGATTATAAAACTGAAAAATTAAATGACGTATTTGGTGCTAAAGTCAATTACACGGTGCTACTAAAAAAATTGTGAATAATTTTTTCAAGTGACCTAGTGCTAGGCTTTTTACTGTAATAGAGCTCGATTGTTAAATTAATATAGTGTATAATAAGTGTGTCTGGTGGCCGAAAAATGGTTTTTTTACAATAAATTGTAAACAAATTTTCAAACATGTTTTTAAATTACACTGTATATAGTGAAACCTAAGACCCTGTTTAAAACTACACTCTCTTAATTTTTTTTTATTGTTAAAAAACCATTTTTTCGGACAACAGACTTACTAATTACATTATAATAATTTAACAATCGATCTCTATTACAATAAAGGGCCTGTATATATTGGCAATAAAAAAAAACAGGTTGAAAGTCAGTATTGGTTCAGGATCAGTTCTTATTATTGGACCCAGGTAAATTTCATATATTGGAGGTATGTTGTGGAACAACATTGGTTCTAAACAGGGTGTCAATATTGGCTAACAATAATGGGATAATATTTAAATAATCTGACGAAAACTTTCTTGGTCCCATATGAACTAGCCAATATTGGACCAATAAATATGTGTTGCAGGGGTAACGTATACCCATATTCACGTCGAGATAAAAATGTTTGGCTATAACACTAAAAATGTAGCTCATAAAAAAAAAATTTACTTTAAATATTCAGTTTTGCAAATCTCTCTGATCCTTTTTAGTTATTTGTTAGTCTTACAAACAAATTTTTTTGTCGCTTTTAGCTTTGCACGTGTAGATAAGTGCAAGGATTCAGCTACTTCAAATTAAATACGTTGTATTTTTCTACTTTTAAAAATAACTAGAAAGTGCTTCATATATAAAATTTTATTATCACATTTTTATGTCTACTTTAATAATATGATAAACAGTACTTTTTCCTTAAGAATTTTATTGACTCTTCTACGGCGCACACTGGATCGAGTTTATGTCAGTAGTTGGACATTTCATTTTTATAATATATTTTTAAGAATACTTTGCAAAACAATACTTTTTTTTAATTAAAATTAATAAATATCCCATAAGTTTGAAATTAAATAAACTCTAATTGTTTTTTGTAGATGTACAGGGTGTCTAAAATAAGATATCATATCCCCCTATCTAGAGAACTATAAAATATAGAGGAAAAATTTAAATACACATATGTATTAGGATATTATGAAATATTAATTTAAGAAATTTTCCTTTATACAGGGTGCTGCATTTTGCTTCGGCTAAAATAAAATTTCTTATTTTAAATAGGACACCCTATATATTATTACAATTATGATAGAAGACGAGTTCAACGATACATAATAGTATGGGTCTGTGGTGCAATGTTTTGAATCTATTCACTCACTCACTGTTTCAGACTTATTGAAGATCATCCTCAGCATGTAACTTATTTTTTCTTAAAAAACTTTCAATTTTTGTAATTTAACAAATAATATTTATGTACTATTATTTATTATGAAAAATACTGTTTTCACCCTTGGCCATTATATTATTAACTAGGATCAGAAAATGCTGAAAACTTTAAATTTTCATTTGATATTTTGTAATCAGCTGCATATATAAATAACTTTAAACTGGTTTTAGGACTAACATTATCGTTTCAGAAAACCTTTTAGAAATGTTTTATATTAGTTTATATGTTTATAAAAAAAACTAAATTAATGAAAACCATTAATTTAAGCAGCAAGAGAATAAACAACTGTAAAATAATAAACAAATAAAAAATTATTCATGTTTCATCTTCATGAGCAACACATGAGGTAAGATTCTAGCTTTTATCAGTTTTTATCGTTTTTGTTAAAAAGTAATTATATTATTATTTGATATTCTTATCGTAGGTCATTAAAATATGCAATTTTACTATTCAGCTTAATGATTAAAGCTTAACTATACATACAAGAGTAGTTTTTCCGTACTATATCAGTAGACTGAATGATATTAATCTAAAAATAATACAAAATCACTTTATTGACAATTTTTATAGTCAAATTTATTAACAAACTTTTCGAGTCGTTTTCTCTGTAGGATCTTATAAGTTTATAATTAGTTTCTTGAGCTTCCTCACTTAATTGTCCGATAGGTAATGGTGCTTCTTGTATAATATCCGCTCCGTGAATTAATAACTTATGAATATATACTGGCATGTAGAACCATCCATACAGGTTAATGAATTGTTTGGCAACTTCTAAGCAATATTTTCTAAATTTTTCGATGTTTATATTTTCGCCGCAAGCAATCGTTTTTAAAATAACGCCGAAACTATTAATAAGTTCTTCATTCAGACCTGTTATTTCTGAGGAGAGCTTTGGGTTAGCGAAAAACTTCCTGGCGGTATTTCCGATATTTGTGGTTCCCTTTCCCTGTTTAATAACCTCGACCAATAGACCAGTTTAAATTCTAAAACTATTCTGTATTTCAATTTTACGTTCACTTTTCAGAGTTTTCTGTTCAGTAGTTTTAGCTGACCAAGACTTAAAAGGTAAATTGTAAGCAATGTGCAACAAGCACTCAAAACACCGAATCCACAAATGCAGCGGCGAAATTCCATAAGAAAGATTATTTTTGTTGATTGTTTTTTTTGTTACGAGATCTAAATTGTTCATCTCCTTTGGTGACGAATTACACAAAAAACATCTCATTGAGGATTTGGTATCAGTCATAATATTAATAATTTTTCCATCGATCATTTTAAAGGACAAAACATGACTTACTGTAATGTCTTTGTAAGTAGTGGGTAACAATTCGGTAATTTCTTGCTGAATTTCACCAACAATTTTTTTTACCAAAATATCATCTTTGGCAAAGTGAAATTGTATAGGACTACAATACCTTGTAAAAGATGGATGCTCATTTTTCCAAAGAACACAGTCATTGTCATTTGCGTCACGTAATTGAATAGGCACAAAACTACATATAAAAACACTATTATCAGACTCGTTATTATTCAAAGTCATATTGTATTGTGCCTGATCAGATGCCCCATCACAGCCCCACTTACAAAATAAAACACAATTTTTATTTTGCAAACTCGGCTTAGTCAATGTTTTGATTAATCTAGTGGTAGTTTGATTTAAAACTGACTGCATTTTTACCTTGACAAACGATTCGGTTATTTCAATTGTGTCTTTTGCAGGGTAACAATCTGACTTCGTTTTTTATATTTGATAATAACTGGGAAAATTTTCTGAATGACTTCGAATTATGTTATATTGGTATTTTGATAGATCAGCTGCAACAAAAATACTTAAAGCTTCTTCTTTTGACATAACTTTCTCTTCTGTTCAGAATTGATTCACAAAACTTTCTGATTTTAGGAGCATGCTCAGGGTATGTCTGCAAGAAATCATAAATAAATCGGACATTCGTTGATTTCAGTCCTTTTCTTGCAGCAAAATCAATGTGTTCCTGAGGATACTGTTTTAAATATCCCGTTCTTCTTCTCTTTTGCCGATCACCCAACGAGTCAAATGTATGGGAAGTCGTTATTTTCTTCATTATTTAAAACTGAAAATGTTTTTTGTAACCACATCTGATGATTACGTAAAATCTGTTACATGTTCTGTTGGACTGCTGCCACTTGACTGATAATGAATGACAATATTTTTGCAACTTTACTGTTAACTGTTTAACACTACATTCATTTATTATATTAAAAGCTTCAATTAAATAATTTGATAATCTTTGAGAATTATTAAAATCAATATTATTATCCCGTAAATATATAAAGAAAGATTGATTTGTTAAATTATTTAAATCCATATTTTAAACGGTTTAACAAAAAGCTAATAATACTTGTATCATCTAATACAGGACACTAAATAATAATTTTAAAATGTCGAATTTAAAATACAAAACAATATCCGATAAGTCACGGCTAACTGCGATATCTATACTAATAAAAAGCTTAATTAACTGACCACTGACACCTTAAACACTACCCTGTTTAAACCACTTGAGATAAAAAATTGAATTTTGGTAAACAGGTTGATTGTAGGTTGTAGAACTTGGGTAAGAAGGGATTTTTTAAGAATCAAATACCAAGGGGGTGAACCGCCCTTAAATATAGCAATATTTTTTATTTAAAAATCGAGACGCTATTTGGAAAAACGCTTGAACAGTGTATTTTATTTTATTTTGGTACTCATTTCAATTTTTTTTTCATTTATACAGGGTGTTTTAAAAAATCAGGTCCCGATGAATTACGATCCTGTTTAAACCGCTTGACGTAAAAAGCTGAATTTTCGCGCACAGTTGATTTTAGAGTATAGAGGTGCAATAAGAAAGGCTTTTTAAAACTGAAATTTCAGGGTTGTGAAAAAGCCTTTTAATTACTACAATATTTTTTCTTTAAAAAACAGTCAGTTTTTCAGGAAAACGCTTGAACACTTGTATTTTGTATAACATTATTACCTGTTTTAGGATATTTTAAAAATAATACAAGGTGTTAAAAAAAAGGATCAATAAGGCAATTTAAATACATCTTTATATCCCACCCTTATCGCCATACGCGGGGCGAAGCCGCGGATACCCGTTAGTTAAATAATAATTTACAACACTTTTGAAAGAGTTGATTAAAAGAAGTATTTTTACTACTGTCTTTCATGTGGCATATTCTGGCAGCATTTTTTGGGGAATTTATTAGCTGCACGTATTTTTTGTTACAGCTCTGGATTTCCCCGATGTAAACAAAGAAACCACTAGCTCGTTAGAAGCAGACGTTGTGCATTAAGCAGATTTAAAATATGCGTAAAATGCTGTGGTGTGTGTTTTATTTTAAACATAAAAAAATGTTGGTAAACTTTCGATGAATTTGTAAAATTACAAATGAATATTCGCCCCTATAAAAGTTTATCTAATTTTAACTAAATTTTAATTATTTTCTTTTAGGAGAGGGGGCAGGTTACGACAGCATTTTATACTGAATTTAACACGTTAACTTATACATTTATTACCCACCATGTTTGAATATTTTGTAAGACTGAATAAATTAAAATCATTAGGAACTCGAGAAAAATCACATAATTAAATCATTCATCATTACTTTCCCTTAAGGGGGCAGATTGGGGCAGCATTTTATTATGTATTTGTTAAGTGGACATGTTGGTCTATTATGCACAGGCATTAGTTTTGTGGAATGCTTTGGATAAATATATGATAATTAAGAATAAATTTTTGCTTGTAATGTAAATTCACTTATTTGACATTTATGGTCATAGAGAAAACGTCAAACAGTCTAAGCAATTTAAAGTTGTTTAAAAATAAAAATTAATCATCTGAAAACACAATGTAATGATAAAGTTAATTTTAATTTTAAAAAATCAAAATATGAACTACCTAGAACTTGTCATAAAAATTTTACTATTCTGTACAATTCTAAAACACCCAACTTTCATAGCCCCAAAAACATATTCCCCTGAAATATCTTTAAAAAATAAAAAATTAAGTATACAGATACATACTTTAAAATTTCAAAAATGTAATTACTTTATTATTATTATAATTTTCACATTTTCCCAAATGTCCAAAGATTGACACAGTCTCGTTCCAGAGTGCGGCGTTATCAGCAGTACAAAAATGCTGGAATGAGCAGATTAAAGAACAAAATGAAATATTTGCTCTCGGTATCAAAGGTTCCACGTCTAATTTATCCAATACACCGAAGAAAACACCCTTAAAAACCGAGCAATATCAACATACAATTTCGCCACTCGACAATATCTCGAAAATATTCTCAAGAGGAAACTTTTCTGAAATATCGATATACAAGAAAAGTTGTTCTAACGTATTTTACCTCAGGTAAATAAAGAATTCCACAAATTGTTTATAAATTCTATTATGGCTAAAGTTTTAACATTTTCAGCCGTTGACTTTTCCTACTTATAGTTACAATTTCATTTAAGTGCAATGCAATTTAACTTATACCCATAGTCACGTCGAGATAAAAATGGTTGGCTATCTTTTATAACTCTCGAGAAACGCAAATAACTCTTGAGTTTCCATTTTGTATGCTGTTTAAAAATGTATAACAATAAAAATGTAGCTCATAAAAAAAAGTACTTTAAATATTAAGTTTTGCAAATCTCCCTGATCCTTTTTAGTTATTAGTTAGTCTAACAAACAATTTTTTTTGACGCTTTTAGGTTTGCACGTGTAGAGAAGTGCAAGGATTCAGCTAGTTCAAATTAAATACGTTGCATTCTTTTACTTTTAAAAATAACTAGAAAGTGCTTCACATATAAAATTTTATTATCACATTATTTTCTCTACTTTAATAATATGAGAAACATTACTTTTTCCTTAAGAATTTTACTGATTCTTTTACGGCGTTCCCAGCAGTACAAAAATGCTCGAAAGAGCGGATTAAAGAACAAAATGAAATATTTGCTCCCGATATCAAAGGTTCCACATCTAATTTATCCAACACACCGAAGAAAACACCCTTAAAAACAACATATCTCGAAAATATTCTCAAGAGGAAACTTTTCTGAAATATCAATATACAAGAAAAGTTGTTCCAACGTATTTTACCTGGGGTACGTAAAGAATTCCAGAGGTTATTTAAAAGTTCTATTATTGCTGAAGTTTTAGCATCTCAGCCGTTGGCTTTTTCTACTTATAGTTATAATTTCATTTGAGTACGATGCAATTTAACTTGTACCCATATTCACGTCGAGATAAAAATGGTTGGCTATCTTTCAGAACTCTCGGGAAACTCTTGAGGTACGAAGTTGCGAATTTACATTAAGAAATTCGTTTTCACAGAGTTGACTCCCTTATATTGTCTTTATAACACTTTATATCAACTGTTTGAGAATCTGGGGATAATAATACTAATACAATAATTTTAATATATTTAGAAAGTTTTAGATATTGAGTAAATATGTATACATATTCATACCTGTTTTACGCATTTACAGCCCAATTACGCAGATAATATGATATGATGGAAGTGATTCTTTGGGGTTTTCTTATCATACATTTCATAGTAGGCGTGAATATATTGGTCTGCAATTAATTAAAATAAATAATAACCACATACTTCTATAATTTGCACTATCCGTAATTCAATTTTGTATGTCATAGGTCATAGGCAACTACAATTATTAGACGCCCCACATATGTTAAGAACATTGAACGTATTAAACTGGATTTTCATACACCTGATTTCCGAGGGTACGATCATCCGGCATTTCTCTGATTGTCTAAAATTTTTGATGTCGATTTTCATCCTCCCGTTTTCTAACTAAAATAACAGAAATCTATCTGATTAGCTACTTTTCTTACCATCCAATTCCAACAAAAACTGTAAAATTTCTATTCGGAAACTGACTTTAAATTAGCAATATATAAAAAATTGTTCTTGTGATTACGATTCACTTGAAATTATGTTGATATAATTGGTAAAAATATAACAAACGGCAAGACTTTCTGACGTCTGATCATGTAAATTCATAGAACTTGGTATGTTTCGATTTTTATTATTTGCTGAAAAAAGCGTCAAAGCCTTCTGCAATAATTTTGAATTGAAGTTATGTATGCAGCGTAGTCGTTTCGATAGATTTTTTTGTTAAACATCTCAAACTACAAAATAACTCTTAATCAAGTGTGGATCTAGCGAGTTTCCATTTTTTATGCTCTTTAAGAATGTGTAACACTAAAAATGTAGCGCATAAAAGAAACTTTACTTTAAATTTCAAGTTTTGCAAATTTCTCTAACCGTTTTTAGTTATTAGTTAGTCTCACAAACATTTTTTTTGTCGCATTTATCTTTGCACGTGCAGAAAAGTGCAAGGATTCAGCTAGTTCAAATTAAATACGTTGCATTCTTCTACTTTTAAAAATAACTAAAAAGAGCTTCACACATAAAATTTTATTATCACATTATTTTCTCTACTTTAATAATATGAGAAACATTACTTTTTCCTTAAGAATTTTACTGATTCTTCTACGGCGTTCCCAGCAGTACAAAAATGCCCAAAAGAGCGAATTAAAGAACAAAATTAAATATTTGCTCCCGATATCAAAGGTTCCACATCTAATTTATCCAATACACCGAGGAAAACACCCTTAAAAACCGAGCAATATCGACAAACAATTTCGCCACTCGAGAATATCTCGAAAATATTCTCAAGAGGAATCTTTTCTGAAATATCGATATACAAGAAAAGATGTTCTAACGTATTTTACCTCAGGTAAGTAAAGAATTTCAGAAGTTGTTTAAAGGTTCTTTTATTGCTAAAGTTTTAACATTCTCAGCCTTTGACTTTTCCTACTTATAGTTATAATTTCATTTGAGTACGATGCAATTTAACTTGTACCCATATTCACGTCGAGATAAAAATGGTTGGCTATCTTTCAGAACTCTCGGGAAACTCTTGAGGTACGAAGTTGTGAATTTACATTAGGAAATTCGTTTTCACAAAGTTGACTCCCTTATATTGTCTTTATAACACTTTATATCAACTGTTTGAGAATCTGGGGATAATAATACCTATTTATTACGTGTCGGTTTAAATTACTGGAAATTCGATTTTAATACATTTAGAAAGTTTTAGATATTGAGTAAATATGTATACATATTCATATCTGTTTTACGCATTTACAGCCCAATTACGAAGATAATATGAAGTAATTCTTTGGAGTTTTCTTATGATACATTTCATTGTAGACCCTGAATAAATTGGTCTGCAATTAATTAAAATAAATAATAACCACATACTTCTATAATTTGCACTACCCGCAATTGTGTATGTCATAGGTCATAGGCAACTACAATTATTAAACGCCCCACATATGTTAAGAACATTGAACGTATTAAACTGGATTTTCATACACCCGATTTCCGAGGGTACGATCATCCGGCATTTCTCTGATTGTCTAAAATTTTTGATGTCGATTTTCATCCGCCCGTTTTCTAACTAAAATGACAGAAATCTATCTGATTAGCTACTCTTCTTACCATCCAAGTCCAACAAAAACTGTAAAATTTCTATTCGGAAACTGACTTTAAATTAGCAATATATAAAAAATTGTTCTTGTGATTAAAATTCACTTGAAATTATGTTGATAAAATTTCAGAACTCTCGGGAAACTCTTGAGGTACGAAGTTGCGAATTTACATTAGGAAATTCGTTTTCACTAAGTTGACTCCCTTATATTGTCTTTATAACATTTTATATCAACTGTTTGAGAATCTGGGGATAATAATACCTGTTTATTACATGTCGGTTTGAATTATTGGAAATTCGATTTTAATACATTTAGAAAGTTTTAGATATTGAGTAAATATGTATACATATCCATACCTTTTTTACGCATTTACAGCCCAATTACGAAGATAATATGATATGATGGAAGTAATTCTTTGGGGTTGTCTTATCATACATTTCATAGTAGGCGTGAATATATTGGTCTGCAATTAATTAAAATAAATAATAACCACATACTTCTATAATTTGCACTACCCGCAATTCAATTTTGTATATGTCATAGGTCATAGGCAACTACAATTATTAGACGCCCCACATATGTTAAGAACATTGAACGTATTAAACTGGATTTTCATACACCCGATTTCCGAGGGTACGATCATCCGGCATTTCTCTGATTGTCTAAAATTTTTGATGTCGATTTTCATCCTCCCGTTTTCTAACTAAAATAACAGAAATCTATCTGATTAGCTACTCTTCTTACCATCCAAATCCAACAAAAACTGTAAAATTTCTATTCGGAAACTGACTTTAAATTAGCAATATATAAAAAATTGTTCTTGTGATTGCGATTCACTTGAAATTATGTTGATAAAATTGGTAAAAATATAACAAACGGCAAGACTTTCTGACGTCTGATCGTGTAAATTCATAGAACTTGGTATGTTTCGATTTTTATTATTTGCTGAAAAAAGCGCCAAAGCCTTCTGCAATAATTTTGAATTGAAGTTATGTATGCAGCGTAGTCGTTTCGATAGATTTGTTTGTTAAACATCTCCAAACTACAAAATAACTCTTAATCGAGTGTGGATCTAGCGAGTTTCCATTTTTTATGCTGTTTAAAAATGTATAACACTAAAAATGTAGCGCATAAAAGAAACTTTACTTTAAATTTCAAGTTTTGCAAATTTGTCTAACCGTTTTTAGTTATTAGTTAGTCTCACAAACAATTTTTTTTGTCGCATTTATCTTTGCACGTGCAGAAAAGTGGAAGGATTCAGCTAGTTCAAATTATTTACGTTGCACTCTTCTACTTTTAAAAATAACTAAAAAGTGCTTCACATATAAAATTTCATTATCACATTATTTTCTCTACTTTAATAACATGTAAACATTACTTTTTCCTTAAGAATTTTACTGGTTCTTCTACGGCGTTCCCAGCAGTACAAAAATGCTCGAAAGAGCGAATTAAAGAACAAAATGAAATATTTGCTCCCGATATCAAAGGTACCACATCTAATTTATCCAATACACCGAAGAAAACACCCTTAAAAACCGAGCAATATCGACAAACAATTTCGCCACTCGACAATATCTTGAAAATATCCTCAAGAGGAAACTTGATGGATGCAATTTAACTTGTACCCATATTCACGTCCAGATAAAAATGGTTGGCTATCTTTCAGAACTCTCGGCAAACTCTTGAGGTACGAAGTTGCGAATTTACATTAGGAAATTCGTTTTCACAAAGTTGACTCCCTTATATTGTCTTTATAACACTTTATATCAACTGTTTGCGAATCTGGGGATAATAATACCTGTTTATTACGTGTTGGTTTAAATTACTGGAAATTCGATTTTAATACATTTAGAAAGTTTTAGATATTAAGTAAATATGTATACATATTCATACCTGTTTTACGCATTTACAGCCCAATTACGAAGATAATATGATAGGATGGAAGTAATTCTTTGGAGTTTTCTTATGATACATTTCATAGTAGGCCCTGAATAAATTGGTCTGCAATTAATTAAAATAAATAATAACCACATACTTCTATAATTTGCACTACCCCCAATTCAATTTTGTATATGTCATAAGTCATAGGCAACTACAATTATTAGACGCCCCACATATGTTAAGAACATTGAACGTATTAAACTGGATTTTCATACACCCGATTTCCGAGGGTACGATCATCCGGCATTTCTCTGATTGTCTAAAATTTTTGACGTCGATTTTCATCCGGCCGTTTTCTAACTAGAATGATGAAAATCTATCTGATCTACTACTCTTCTTACCATCCAAGTCTAACAAAAACTGTAAAATTTCTATTCGGAAACTGACTTTAAATTAGCAATATTTAAAAAATTGTTCTTGTGATTACGATTCACTTGAAATTATGTTGATAAAATTGGTAAAAATATAACAAACGGCAAGACTTTCTGACGTCTGATCATGTAAATTCATAGAACTTGGTATGTTTCGATTTTCTTGAGGTATGAAGTTGCGAAGTTATATTAAGAAATTCGTTTTCGCAAAGTTGATTCCCTTATATTGTCTTTATAACTTCATTATCAACTGTTTAAGAAACTGTGGATAATAATATCCGTTTATTACATGTCGGTTTGAATTACTGGAATTTCGATTTTAATACAGTTAGAAAGTTTTGGATATTGAATAAATAGGCACATATATTTATACCTGTTTTAGGCATTTACAGCCCAATTACGAAGATAATATGAAGTAATTCTTTGGAGTTTTCTTATGATACATTTCATAGTAGGCCCTGAATAAATTGGTGTGCAATTAATTAAAATAAATAATAACTACATACTTCTATAATTTGCACTACCCGCAATTCAATTTTGTATGCCATAGGTCATAGGCAACTACACTTATTAGACGCCCCACATATGTTAAGAACTTTGAACGTATTAATTAATTTCGGAGGGCACGATCACCTTGCATTTCTCTGATTATCTAAAATTTTTGACGTCGATTTTCATCCGGCCGTTTTCTAACTAGAATGATGAAAATCTATCTGATCTGCTATTCTTATTACCATCCAAGTCCAACAAAATTGTAAAATTTCCCGTTCGGAAACTGACTTTAAATAAGCAATATAAAAAGAATTGTTTTGTGATTACGATTCACTTGAAAATATGTTGATAAAATTGGTAGAACGTGAGCTCCAATAGAGCGTGAGTGATAAGATACTCTTTTGTAACTGAAGTTACTTTTTGCAACTAAATTCGTTTTGTATCCAAAAGTTACTTTTCCTTTTTGTAACTAAAGATACTTTTCAAAAGTTACCGTTAAAAAATACATTTTCCATAATTAAAAAAGTAACTAAGTTACAGTAACTAAGTTATTTTAATGTAACTTAGTTATATTAGACACTCCCAGCTCTCTTAGAACGTATAGACAAGTGCAAGGGTTCAGCTAGTTCAAAATAAAAACGTCACATTTTTCTATTCCAAAAATAACTAAAAAGTGCTTTATATATAAATTTTTATTATCACATTTTTATGTCTACTTTAATAAAATGAAAAACGGTACTTTTTCCTCAGGAACTTCATTGATTCTTCTACGGCGTTTCCAGCATTACAAAAATACTCGAAAGAGCAGATTAGATAACAAAATGAAATATTTGCTCTGCGTATCAAAGGTTCCATATCTAATTTATCCAATACACCGAAGATAACCTTAAAAACCGAGCAATATAGAATAAATAGAATATATAGAATACATTTCTTAACTGTCAATGTACAAGAAAGGCTGTTCTAATGTATTTTACCTCAGGTAAGTAAAGAATTCCAGAATTTGTTTAAAAGTTCTATTATTGCTAAAGTTTTAACATTCTCAGCCGTTGACTTTTCCTTCTTATAGTTACAATTTCTTTTAAGTACGTTACAATTTAACTTGTACCCATATTTACGTCGAGATAAAAACGGTTGGCTATCTTTGGTAACTCCCGGGAAACGCAAATAACTCTTGAGGTATAAAGTGGCGAAGTTCGCTATCGTAAAGTTGATTCCCTTATTATCAAATCGTTTTTCTGTTTGATAAACTGTGGATAATAATACCTGTTTATTACTTGTCGGTTTGAATTACTGGAAATTCGATTTTAATACATTTAGAATCGATAAATAGCAGAAAGTTTTGGCCATTGACTAAATACGCATACATATTCATACATGTTTTAAGAATGAAAGTAATTCTATTGACTTTTCTTACGATAAATTTCATATTAGGCCGTGCATATATTAGTCTGCAATTAATTAAAATAAATAATAACCAAATACATCTATAATTTAGTACGAATGCTTTCACGGCTGGAGTCAATTAAGAAATCATGGTGACAAATTGGAATCTACTTTCAGACGTTTCACCTCCGACTGCACAAGGCACCTTCAGAGATCTTCGCTGAACTATATCAAAACACTGAATCAGTAATTCAGTGTTTTGATTGTGAAATGTCGGAGAGTAATTTCAATTTGACACGCTCTAAACCCAAGAATCATGTTTTCTTAATTACCTCTATAATTTGCACTATCCGCAATTCGGTTTTGTTGATGTCATAGGCAACTACAATTATTAGACCACCCCACACTCATTAAGAATATTGAACGTATAAACTGGATTTTCATACATCCAATTTCCGACGGTACGATTACCTGTTATCTGTCCGATTATCTAAAATTATTGACGTCGATTTTCGTCCGCCCGTTGTCCGATAGTAGGACAACTTCATTTTTCTGTTACGTCGTAGTAAATTAAAAAATCGGTAAATTCATCTTTACCCACAACTTCCCACAGTTTCCACTACATATAATAAACAGTCTATATATGCAAATTCTAGAAACAGTAATTTTTTTTTTTTCATATTCTAATTTATTATTATTAATTTTGTTTATAACATTATTTACGTAGTTTATAAAACTTAGGTCCTTATTATTTTCCTCCATAAAAAGAAGGTTTTATTCCAGGAAATGGAATTTTACCGAATATTTAAACATTTGATTAGGCCACCATTTTGTTCTACCACATTAGATTTTTATCATTATATAGTCAATTTAGATTTCCTGACGGAAATGTGAAGACATGATTTCGAGGATCCGAAAATGCAAAGATTTGCAAAAACCTCGGAAAGTGATTTTTCACAATTACAATTTGTACTTCCCTCGTAAGAGCGAAACGGTAAATTGCAGGGGCGTGCAGTCCATGGAAGCAAGGGAAGCAGTGTATGTAATGTAATTTTTGAAATAGGAAACCATTAATTTAGTTTATATTAAAAATGCTAAAATATTATCTTAATTATCAAGCCCATAATAAATGCGGCCTTGACTCCGACCCAGCCACAATAGAAAATCGAATAGAACCTATGCGGGCCGCTAGCTTCTCTGCAGCCAAGTCCTGTATGCTTGATTTCCTGTGAATCAAGCCAGAGGTTATTGAACTTTCCACCGGCTGTTTGCAATTTTTGCATTTCAGTCGCGTGCTTTAAGTGGGGCGGAAGCTATCGTCGGAGTAGGTTCTTTGTTTGAACGGCTATCCGTGTGTTGTGTGATTCGTACGTCGCGTCGTGCCTGGTGCGATATGGAAGACAATAATACGGACGTGGAGATGCAAATACCGTCAACTTCGGCTGTCGGTAATAACGTTGAAAATGTTGGAATGTTGGAGAATTTAGTAAGAAGAGTGTGTAAATGTGTGGTGTGTGTCTTAATAATAAAGGGATTTTCAACATTAAACTTCTTCGATAAGCTTCAAATAATTTCCGAAGGAAGGGCAAAATTGCCTATGAAAAATTTAACCACAAAAATGAAAAACTGTATTAGACATTTTTATCCGGAAAAACAATACGAACAATTTAAATGGCTAACAGGGTACGAAAATATAAGTAAATTATTTTGTTGGCCATGCTTACTTTTTGAAAATGAATAACGTCTCTGGAATAAAACTGGTTTTTCCGATTTGAACACATTATGTCCAAAGCGCATTTGCAGGCCGTCATAAAAGAAAAAGTTTTCGGCAAAACCAGAATTCAACACGCCCTTAATAAACTGCTGGAAATTAGTCACCGCCAACACAATGAACTAGTCGATAAAAATAGGTAAATATTAAGAAGACTTATCGATGTTGTTTGTTTTCTCGGACAGCAGGAATTGGGATTTAGAGGTCATGACGAAACTAGGGTTTCTTCAAATAGAAGAAATTTTCAAGATTAACTTAGTTTAATGGCTAAATATGACGATTGCTTAAAAAATCATTTAGAGCAGTCTAGTGTTTTTCGCGGAAAGTCGAATCGAATCCAGAATGATTTAATTTCCGCTGTTGCAACCATTATTCTAAAAAGAATTAAGTGGGAGATTGGCGAGGCGCGGTTCATTGCTATTCTTCTGGGCAAAACAACTGATATCACTAATTTTAGCCAATTATCTATAGTAATACGCTACCTTAAAAGAGACGGAAGTATTCAAGAGCGATTTTTAGGTTTTAAGAATGTGTTCGAACATCGTACAGCAGATGTAATGCATCTGCAGTACGATTGCATATACCGTAGTTTATAACATTATTAAATAAATTAATGGAGAGAAAAAATTAGTTACTCAAAGCTATGATGAAGCTGCAGTGACGGCAGGGCAATTAGGGTGTTTGCAAGCTAGAGTTCGAGAAACCTTCCCAAGTGCTGTGTTTGTCCATTGTTTTGCTTATAAATTAAATTTAGTTTCATCCCAGTCCATCAATCACATTAAAAAGTGTAAAGTAGTTTTCGTTACTTAAAGTTGCATGGCTGCTTTTTTTTCCAAGTCAACAAAACGTACACAAGCTTTGGACTCCATTGTCCACAAACGATTGCCCAAAGTAGCTCCTACTAGGTGGAGCTATAATGGAAGACTTGTGTTAACAATATCTGAAAATCGTGAATAACTGATTGAACTATTTAAGAATATAGAAAATAATGAAACGTGGGACTCAGAAGCAATAAATAGTTCGAGGGGGTTTTTGGACTGTTTGAAACGAGATTTTAATTTTAATTATTTGTTGAACATATTTTCAGAAATATTTCCATTCTCGGACAATATTTTTAATATATATGACAAACTAAAACAAATGATAATGCCTTTTGCCTAAAAAGAGTGGATGATTTTAAGTCCATGTTAAGCCAAAAAAGAGATGACTGACCTATTTTGAGAGAAAACGATGATGTTAAATGTAGAGCCACAAGTCAAGCGTCTTCAAATAGACAAGGTTGAATAATTTTAAATTCCTCGAGCTCTGCAATTTTAATGCATTTAAAGGAAAAACCTTTCCAGAAGATGGGTTTAAATCTCTTCTTCTTCATTATGGCCAGTTCTTCGACCGAGTGTTAGTGGTCTGAATTAAAAGTGATTTACGAAACTGATGACATTAGCGCAAAAAATAACGCTAAGGAACTAATGCAATTTTTAAGAGATAAGAAGGTAGAAGATGCCTACCCCGAAATGTCGAAATTGTGTGAATTAGTATTGACAATACCTGCTCCAAGTTCATCAGTAGAACGCAATTTTTCAACACTTAAACGTATAAAAAATTTCGTGAGAAATTCAACGAGGCATAAGAGACTTTCGCATACATCGCTGTTGTCCGTTGAAAATAAACTTCTCCAAAATATGTCGGAGCATCGACGTTTTTATGATGACGTCATTGACGAATTTGCAAAAAATGATCGAAGAATTGAATTATATTACAAGTAGGTAAATTTCTAAAAATTGCTTCCCTTTTTTAAAATTTCACTGCACGCTAAATTGACATTTATTCGGAACTTCCTTCGAAACGGATTTCACCACCCATACACAGTGTAACAAAAGTAAGGAAACGGCAAAATATCTCAGTTACCGCTTACTTGAATTTAATGAAAACATGTACAGTTAAGTATGAAATTATGCCGGATCCCATGGCGAGTTCCGCCTTGCTGCCAAGTTGTTGTAAAAGGATTTTTTTTTAATAGAGTACCAGAAATCAACAGTTTTTGCGAAAGTAAGGGTCTAATACCCATAATTTAATGTATCACCTTTAATTAAAATACCTGCACACAAAAGGGTTCTTTGATATGTTTGATAATGTCAGTTTTGTTGATTTACAAAAATAGATCGTTTAATTGGAACATAAAGAATTGAAATTTTAATTATAATGGGTTATGGCGATAGAATGCGAAACTTGCTAGATGTTTGTAACGTTTTTAATGACAAATATCCTAACATAAATGCAATAACTAAATCTACCGTAAGTAAACTTAACAACAAATTTCGTGAAACAGGAAAGGTAAAAGATGCTGTACGTTCTAGCAGACCGGAAAGCACAATTATTCCTCATCTTGCTACCAAAACATTAGCAAGAGAAAACAGCGGCTTAACTTTAAAAGTAGATTGTAAAAAAACAATCGAAAGAATACAATACAAAAAAGAAATACCTAAAAGAATAAATTAAAGAACTTAAATAAGGTGTTTAAAATGTTGTCCATTTACTTCCTCACAGTAGAACAAATACAGTGAGAAAATTTTAAATATATAAGAAAGAACGACACCCTCCTCGACTCGTCTACATTCGATTTAAATTTGCTCCTTTAAATCCTCGAGGTCATTCGGCATATAAAATACACCACATTTTTAACGTGTTCCGACAAAAAGTAGTTGAGGGGCGCCAAGTCCGGAGACCGAGGTGTCCACTCTAATGTAAACCTACGTTTAATCCATCTCTCAAAAAAAATAAAAACGTTGTCTAAATATTCCGAACATTCACGACGAGTCATTTGGGTAATAAAATAATGATTCTGTTCGTACACTTAGAGCGACTGCGAAAAGTAACATGACTTCTTACGTAACACCTCCTATATACGGCATAACGGCTACGGAAAACCACTACGTGGAGCGCATTCCTTAGTATAACGGTCTAGTGTAGTGCGAATAAGGCATATACACCTTAATATAACATAGATTTCAAGGCATTCACTGGCCATCGACAATGTCCGAATCCGAGTACAGCCCTTCAAGAAGTGTCTCCTGTAAAATTGTAAAATCGGCGCTTGCGATACTTGCCTATGGACGATATGAGAAAAAATATAAAAGATATTTCATCTTCCTCTCTGATAGGAACGTGGAGTTGTGCAATATTAAAAATATTAATTCAAAAACAAGATGCTATTTTTAAAAAATTAATTTTGTTCTTTTCTGTTTTGTTTCTGCATTTTACAACATTTTATCTTAGCCGCAATTGAATTATGACGTCAAAGATTTAACATCGGAAAATGTAAGGGAAACATAAGCTCCGTAAACAGTGCTTCGGAAAAATTCTATACTCGTAAATATCTCTAGAGACCATCGAAAATGTGCTGCTAAGAAAACTTTTATATCAAGAAAGAAAAAGTTTTCAGGATACTTTACCACCTTATGAGTTAAAAAACTAGTTTTTTTATATTTCAATTCACTTTTAGACAGATAATTTATTGCCAGCCTGTCCTAAATAAACTGCCGTTTAAAATAACCTGTTTTTAGGATTTCAATATAATTATTTAATCAAAATTTGATATTCCATATTTTAACTCTTACCTGACAAAAGTAAATGCGGCAAACAGTAAAATGATGGCCTAAACCCCTAGGAATGAGACCGTTAAAAACTCACCAATTGTTAAATATACAGGATGTAAAGCAACATGCTTGTAAACTTTAAAAAATTCATTGTTATCCAAAATTTGCCGTAATTTACTTACTCTCTTGTGGAAGACATAACAACAGGCAGACAGAACAGTCTTGATTTGAATGCCATCATATTAGGTCAAAATTATTGATTGTTTGATGTATTGTGGTCGATAGGGTTGAGCCGAAAGGGTGTTGTTAACTACTGGTGGCTCGTGTTCAACTTTTCAGGGGGGTCAATACATATAAACTACAAAGGATCACCTGAAAAAATCAGACACATGAAACAATAAAATCCCTTTTTTACTTCGCAACCTCATGTTCATGCACATAAATACATATTTCTACCAAAATAACGATTTACTTCTTTGTTTTTGGCTTTACCTGTTTTATTTACCGAATTTTAAATTTCGGCAAAGGTCGACTACTGGTCTTAAATTCGAGTCGTTTCTCAAAGTTCAGCTTGCCAAAATAATTGAAAACGGATTACAAAGTTTTAATAATCTAAAACACTATGGCTACCTTGTTATAAAACGTAAATTTAAACCACAAAAGCAACAAACAAAATGTAAAATCTTCAAAATAAAATCAATAAAAATACGCAATCGTAACCACAACCTATCACACGATCCACATTGAACACATCAACTGACAGAAATATTTAAGTTTCTTCGGCGTGGTTGTTGACCCAAACTTTGCCAACGTCAGCACTATCTTACCTATGCGCCCCTATGCGAATTTGATCGGTAACACTCGGGAAAATCTCGCCTTCGTTTATAACCACGAGTTCAACGCAGGCCGTCAGCCATGATCGATAGTGATTAGAGATGTTACAGTGGAACTGGAGCTGTTCCGTTCGAACAGGTTTGCGTTGCCTGTTCCACGTACCTGTTACACAAATTACGCCGCACCTGTTACGGCTGTTACCACGAGTATGCTTTTTTAAACGCGGTCGCGGATCGCGGTATCAGTCGGTCTGTGGTATCTGTGCTGTCTGTCTAGTCCAAGTCCAGCGGCACGATTACGTTATGAATGGAAACGATGCCGGCTGCTTGGGATTTTGGAAACAGAGAGACTAGATTAAAAATATATATTTATGCGTATAAGAATTGTACTGTGTATAATGTATTTGACTGTATCAATGATATTGATATACTTACGCATTGTTTGTGTTTTCGTTTGGTAATTTTTGGATTTTTGCGCTAAATTAAGAAAAAATTGAAACAGTAAAATATACTTTTATACGCTACTCTTTTATAAAAAGAAAAAAAGGACTACGAATTCTTTGAACTGTTATACATATATTAAAAAACTTTTTCGCAAAGGGTGAAACATAACAAAATATTGATGACATAAAAGTAAGCGTAATAGTAATAATAGTAGTAATGTGAAAAAAAAAAAAACAAAAATCATATTCTTTTCTTCAAAAGAAATAACAGACATATAAATAAATATAAAGAACTGGCGATATAGTTTCATAAGGAAATTTGTCTGGCGTTTTCGAAAATCAAAATATGTACCTCAAACTATTAACTGACTTAAAAAATATTAATACATCATGTATCTAAACATGTAAGCTAAATTGCCTACGGTAGTGAAAGCAGCAAAAATAATAGTGTGTTTTAATCTTTTATGGAGGTCTATCCATTCATTAATGATTAAGCGCTTTTATCACCTAGGGAATCATAAGGACTCTGAATATAAAAAAAATTAAAGACATTCAAAATACAAGTCCATTAATTTATTTGACTTTTATATAATAATAATAATAATAATAATAATAATAATAAGATATTTGTTTAATGTTTCTTTTATATTTGGCGTCCTGATGTTTTCCCAGATGATGAATTAATGTTTTAAAAATTACTAATATATTTTTTGATACTTTTAAGTCAGTTTATAAGTAGATACAATTTGATTAATTGCGAAACTATACGCGATATGATATAGGTAATACAGCATAAACAGTACTTACATATTTTTTAAACCGTAAATTAAAATTTGCAAAAATTGCTGTTATAGTTTAAAAATAACATTTTCTGCACTTTGTTTGACCCAAGGCGGCTACGACGGTCACTCAAAAGTTCACCTGCTTTCGAAAATAAACTTTCACAAGGAACCGATGTAGCAACCGCACACAATTTTTTCCTTACCAAGTCACAGAGATTCGGATATATATATTTGTGATCATTCCACCACTCTAATGGATCTTTTTTTCTGCCCAATATGCAATCATCCGTGTACCTTTGTATTTCGGTAATAGCTTTTGCTGTTGAACTTGTATCTGAGTTCTTGGTGCCTTCTCGAGATACAACTTGGTCTAGGATGGATGGTCTATTATGGAATACATAATGACAGTTTTTCTTCCTTTTGTAGACTTGGATTTTATGTGTCTTTTTTATCGCCTAATTTATTTTCCGAATCTGTTTCGTTGCCTTTCTCCTTATTTGAAATTATATCTGATAGGTCAGATATAACATTTTTCTTAACTCTTTCAATAACATCATTGTTTAAAAATACTAGCGTTTTAAACCTAGGGTCTAGGAAGGTTGCCATTGCAAGAGTATTGCTATATTCATAGTTTACCATTCGCTCCTTAATACCGCTTTGTAATTTTTTTATTACAATATTGGCAATGGGTGTCATATGCCGATTTAAAAGCTCCATACATACGTTTTGCAGCCCATTTGTTATGACGATGACCATTGAAGCTACAAGATATTTTTGCCCACTGATAGCCCGAGTAGCATCTTCAAAAGGTTCTAAGACAGTTTTAAGATCTTTTAGTAATTGCCATTCTTCCAAAGTTAGTTGTGGCAATACCGTGTCCAATAAAGCCACCGTACTTCGGATGGCTTCCTCTAGCTCTATGAACCGCTTTATCATATAAAATGTGGAGTTCCACCGGGTCACCACATCTTGGATAAGCTTCTTGGGTACTGAAACGCCAGTATTTTCTTGATAGGAATTTAATTTTGCAGTTGCTTTGTAACTTCTTTTAAAATGAGCAACCGTTGTTTTTACTTTTTCTAACAAATCTGTGATAAGCTGATCTGATTTTAGCGCATCCCGGACAATCAGATTAAGGGTATGTGCATAGCACCCAAAAAATTTCCAGTGTGTTTGGTTTGATATTGCACTTTTAATATTCGATGCATTGTCAGAGATAGCCAAAATAATTTTTCTTTCAATTCCCCACTCTTTCGCAATTGCTTTTAACTTTTCTGCTAACGTGACACTTGTATGGGCCTCATTTAAAGTTGCACATTCCAGCAACATTGTTTGTAATTTGAAATATTCGTCTATAAAATGAATTGTAGTACCCATATAGCTATCATTATTGACCGAAGTCCAACAATCTGTTGTCAGCGAAGCGGCAACAATGTTTTTCGCAATTTCCTTACACTGAGCAAAGCATTGCTCATACAAACTTGGAATATGGGTTTTTGATATAACCTGTCTTGATGGAAGTTCGTAAGAGGGATTTAATGCCGTTACGAATTCCTTAAAACATTTGTCCTCAACGACACTAAAAGGCTGGAAATCTTTATAAAATAGTTTTAGCAGCTTAGAGTCAATTATTTTTTTAGATGAGGCAGACACTTTTTTTGGAACATTTTTGTTTGCGATTTGGGCTTAGACTGCTTAAAGGAAGTTGTACTTGTAGATGTTGAAGCAGTAGACTTACGATTTTCCTAAAAAAGAGTTATTTCAAGTTTGTATTGACAAACAAACGTATGATAGCAATTTAAGAACAAAAACCATTACTAAGCCAATATCTATAACCAATAATAATAAATAATCAATTGTAAAACAAATGCTTTTAAATTAGGGAGAAATAAAAATACAAAAAATGCGAGCCGCAATAATAAATTTTAAACCCTGAAGTCGCCTTTAATGCAATTAAAATTAAATAGAACATAACAAGAAAATGAATTAAATATTAAATTAGAAAAAAAAGTTAACAAAAACTAGAAAAATATACTTAAGCACAGATAAAAAAATATAATTAGATTAGGTCACTGATATATAAATTTATTATACAATAAAAAGCGTGGTTTCCCCATGTAATGAAAAATACTGAAGGCACTTCATCTTTTGTGTTTTTTAATGCAACTCATATATTAGTATATACCTTAGGAACAGAATATATTTTGATACATTATAAAAACTTACTCAAATCGTATTCTTAATTTCTCATTTCACTTAAAGTTAAAAAACTTCTTTGAAATACTATTAAATTATAAAATTTGAAAGTTGGCAACGCTATCTTAAATATTTTAATGTTGACTAAACATCATAAATAGCACTCTGAATACTGATGTTAAGTCGGATTTTAATGACAAACTTCGATCGCCATGTCGGCGTAGCATTTTTTTCAGATAGTTAGCTCAAAGATCATAAGTTATTAGCACTATTTAAATATTCCCCTAGTCGCCGATGTTCAGTCAAATCAAATTAGTCCGCCATGTTAATGTCGCCATTTTTAATGATGACTAAAATTTGTAATTAGCAATATTAAATTCCCCCAAAAACCGATTTTCAGCCAAATCTGATAATCTGCAAAAATGACAAAATGCTTAACAATTCTGAAAAATAGGATATCAAGTTAAAAATTGTCACTATTGAGTAATTAAAGGTGAATTTTTAACGTGCAGGTCGGTGAAATATATAGGTACCTATTGCGAATTATCAGTAGCGGACCGAGAAATTAGTTCTGAGGGGGTTTTTCCAGCAGGGGAGAATTTTACTATTAATTTGGGCTTCGAAACCGTATATTTCGACTTTAGGTTCAGGCTCTGGGTGGGGTTTTAACCTTCATAACATCCCGCTCGGTGCGCCACTGCGAATTATAGAATGTTAAAACCAGGTAAATGAAGAAGCACACAGAGAAGTTAAACTAATAAACGCGTGGAAAAAAATCAGACACTGTTATTTTAAAATAATATTTTTAAATAATACCATACCTGAACCTGAGATAATGGATTATTATCATTTTTACAATAACTTTCAATTGCAGGACCTGCCTCATTTTGAATTTCTACATTATTCTTTGGCTCCTGAACTATTTGCACACTGGGGTGCCTCCTTTGCAAATGTTTTTTTAAATTCGATACGGATGCCTTGAAAGACATAAGCGTCAAACATAAATTGCATTTTGCAACACATTTTAATGCATCCACTACGGAAAAAAAATTCCAAACTACGCTGGTTCGTTTACTCATTTTTTAAGTTGACTTAAATAACTAATTACTAATTAATATTTATACGCTTTAGTATTAAATAAACTCACGCCGTCGAGTACGACTAAACTGCAAGGGGCTGATAATCAAAACCAACATGAAATAATTCTACTAAACTGTTTCGCATTTTCATTCAAACAAACAAGTCGCTGCAGGTCCGAGTCCAACTGTTCGAAGCGATCCAAACGCACGCATCAGGCGCATACATCGAAATATTTTAATTCGGATTAGTTTGGAACAGTAACAGGTATTTGGAACAGGTACGCGCATGGAACAGGAACAGATCGTAACTGTTACCAGAATGCTGTTCCATAACATCTCTAATAGTGATGTAAATATTCGGATTATTTAAAGAATTGGATTATACGGAATCGGATTAACAGAATACTCGGATTAATCATCCGATTTCGAAATCTCACGTTATGAACGTGTTTAGGCAGTCCCAATTTTTATTTTTATGCTTTCGAATCGGCAGCTGAGGAACTGAAATCGAATGACATCCGCGGGTGCTGAACTGCCAATTCCACGAATGCACAATGCAATGTCAAACGTCGAAATTCGAAGTAGGAATTAAAGTTAAGGAAGAATTAGTAATCTATGCTGTGAGTAGGGTCAATGGATGAGAGTTAATAATTAATGTAACTTGTAATTAACATACCAAAAGCCGATATCTCAATATCAACTTAAGGTGCAGAATAATAAATAATACAAATGTAACCATAAAAGAAAGATATGCGGAGATTGCGGTGCGAGGCATTGATAGTGTGTCGCGGAATTAAGAGAACTCAAAAACAAACAAACAGCTCAACGAGTTTATACGCTTAGATTAATAGAGGGAATTTCTAAATTTAAAAAAAAATTGAAAAAACCTAAATTATGTATTATTTTATTTATTGGTTTCTGATTGAAAATATTTAGTGGGGGGTCATTGACCATTTGACTTAATAGAGGAGCCGCTCCTGTTGTTAACTATCTTAGATAGAATGAACTCATAAACATAATAAATGTTTATGAACAAAATTTATACTTGCTATAATATTAAAATTAAATGTTAAGGTGGTTCTATGCTATATACTTATAACCTAATCTGTCATTAACCATATTTCAAAGGCGAGCGGTGAAATTTTAAGAAAGGGAAGCAATTTTCAGAAACTTACCTATTTGTAATGTAATACGATTCTTCGATCATTTTTTGCAAATTCGTCAATGACGTCATCATAAAAACGTCGATGCTCCTGCCCCGTTGAATTTCTCACGAAATTTTTTATACGTTTAAGTGTTAAAAAATTGCGTTCTACTGATGAATTTGTGGCAGGTATTGTCAATACTAATTCACACAATTTCGACACTTCGGTGTAGGCATCTTCCAGCTCCTTGTCTTTTAAAAATTGCATTAGTTCCTTAACGTTATTTTTTGCGCTAATGTCATCAGTTTCGTAAATCACTTTTAGTTCAGATCGCAGTAACACTCGGTCGAAGAACTGGTCATAATGAAGAAGAAGAGATTTAAACGCATCTTCTGGAAAAGTTTTTCCTTTAAATGCATTAAAATTGCAGAGCTCGAGGAATTTAAAATCATTTAAACCGTTCAATCTATAGTTTATTTGTTGCTGAATTTGATCGATTATTTCATAAAAGGGGCATCTGTATGATGTTTGAACATCTCCCACCTTGTCTGTTCGAAGACGCTTGGCCTGTGGCTCTATATTTAACGTCATCGTTTTCTCCCAAAATAGGTCAAAGTCATCTCTTTTTGGCTTAACATGGACTTAAAATCGTCCACTTTTTTTAGGCAAAAAGCAATATCATTTGTTTGTTAGTTTGTAATATATTAAAAACAATTTCCGAGAATGGAAATAATTCTGAAAATATGTTCAACAAATAATTAAAATTAAAATCTCGTTTCAAACAGTCCAAAAACCCCCTCGAACTATATATTGTATTCTCAAATAGTTCAATCTGTGATTCACGATTTTCAGATACTGTTAACACAAGTCTTCCATTATTTTTCCACCTCGGAGCTACTTTAGGCAATCGTTTGTGGACAATGGAGTCCAAAGCTTGTGTACGTTTTGTTGACTTGGAAAAAAAAGCAACCATGCCACATAAAGTAACGAAAAATACTTTACACTCTTTAATGTGATTGATGGACTGGGATAAAACTAAATTTAATTTGTGAACAAAACAATGGACAAACACAGCACTTGGGAAAGTTTCTCGAACTTTAGCTTGCAGACTCCCTAATAGTCCTGCCATCACTGCAGCTCCATCATAGCTTTGAGCAACTAATTTTTTCTCTCCATTAATTTCTTTAGTAACGTTATAAACCACGGGATATAAAGCATCAGCTGTACGATTTTCGGACACATTCTGAAAACCTAAAAATCGCTCTTGAATACTTCCGTCTGTTTTAACGTAGCGCATTACTATAGATAATTGGCTAAAATTAGTGATATCAGTTGTTTCGTCCAGAACAATAGCAATGAACCGGTCCTCGCCAATCTCCTGCTTAATTATTTTTAGAATAATGGTTGCAACAGCGGAAAATAAATCATTCTGGATTCGATTCCACGTTCCGCGAAAAACGCTAGAGTGTTCTAAATGATTTTTTAAGCAATCATCATCTTTAGCCATTAAACTAAGTAAATCTTGAAAATTTCCTCTATTTAAAAAACCCTTGTTTCGTCGTGACCTCTAAATCCCAATTCGTGCTGTGCGAGAAAACAAGCAATATCGATAAGTCTTCTTAATATTTGCTTATTTTTATCGACTAGTTAATTGTGTTAGCGGTGACTAATTTCCAACTGTTTATTAAGGGCGTGTTCAATTCTGGTTTTGCCGAAGACTTTTTTTTTTAATGACGGCCTGCAATTGAGCTTTGGACTTAATGTGTCTTTTTACAGCTTTATGGAAATTGTTTAAATCGGAAAAACCAGTTTTATTCCAGAGACCCTTTTCATTTTCAAAAATTAAACATGGCTAACAAAATAATCTACTTATATTTTCACACCCTGTTAGCCATTTAAATTGTTCGTATTGTTTTTCCGGATAAAAATGTCTATTACAGCTTTTCATTTTTGTGGTTAAATTTTTCATAGGCGGTTTTGCCCTTCTTTGGAAATTATTTGAAGCTTTATCAGTGAAGTTTAACGTTGAAAATCTCTTTATTATTAAGACACACACCACACATTCACACACACTCTCTTCTTACCAAATTCTTTTTACATTTTCAACTTTATTACCAACAACCGAAGTTGACAGTATTTGCATCCGTATTATTGTCTTCCATATCGCACCATGCACGATGCGACGTACGTATCACACAACACACAAATAGCCGTTCAAACAAAGAACCTACTCCAACAATAGCTTCCGCCACCACTTAAAGCACGCGACTAAAATGCAAAAATTGCAAACAGTCGGTGGAAAGTTCAATACCAGAGGTTATCTCGATTCACAGGAAATCAAGCATACAGGACTTGGCTGCAGTGAAGCTAGCGGCCCGCATAGGTTCTATTCGGTATTCTATTGTGGCTGGGTCGAAGTTAAGGCCGCATTTATTATGGGCTTGATAATTAAGATAATATTTTAGCATTTTTAATATAAACTAAATTAATGGTTTCCTATTTGAAAAATTCCATTTTAGAAGATGTTTTGTATTTTTTTTTTGGGGAAGCACTGCTTCCCTTGCTTCCAAGGACTGCACGCCTCTGCCATATTTAATTATTATCAACAAATAATTATTCAAATAACCTGTTCTGTATAACTATATTGATATACCATTTTTATGGCTATTAAAGATTGTGCAAATGTTAAACCTCCTCACAATTCTGGGTCTGGAATTATTGTAATATCTAATCGAACTCCATAGTTTCATTTGTTATTGGATTGGCATCACATATTAAAAGCGCCCTAAACTATTAAACTGATAACCTTTTGACTTTTACTGGGATGATCATTCGTCGAGAACTAAAATTTAAATATATATCTGTATGTGTCGGTTTCTTGTAAACAGATTGACCTAGGTTTTCATTCTCATTCTTTTATACTAAATCATTAAGAAAACGAAATGCCTATGTTCCAAACTGCGGGGAGATTAATAATTCTTTCTAATCACACTCAGAGTAGACCAGAGATAGCATTTTGTCTTTTATAGAGAGCTATAACGCTTTGATAGGAAGTTTTGTATAGAGGGTTCAGGTTATTGTTTCTAGTTCGAATAGCTTTTAATGTAAGCCTGACTTTTAATTGCGCGTCTTGAAATGAAATGACAGACTCTAAACTTTAAATCAATATTATATATTCAAAACATATGTAAATGTACATTGAACAAAATACACTAAATAAAGTTTACAAAGAGGTTAAATCTGATTTCAGAGACAAACGGAAAGAATAATGTAATAATAACGAAGCAGAAAAAGATATTGCGAGAAAAAAAAACACGATTTACATCTTAAAACACCCTGGATGGAGATGTAAATAAATATGATTCTCCTCAAAATGCGTGAATTTTAGTTTAAACTTATAATACCACTACAAAATCAAATGTGATGTGTGTGTTTAGAATTATCTTATAAAATAAATTTACAGTTAGAAAAGTGAACAAATAAATTTATGTGATGATAAAAATATTTTCGTATATATAGTCAAAGTCAAAGTCAAAATATGCTTTATTGTTTAAAGGAAAAAGTACTCAATGACAAAGCTATAAAAATAAATATGTTAACAATCAAAATAATAAATAAATGAATGGGCAAGAAGAATTTGAGACAAGTATGGTTAAATCACTGCAAAAAAGCCCAAAGTCAAATTCCTCAATAAAAGAAAATAATTATACAACATTAGTATAAAATATATAAAAAAAACTAAAAAAAGAAGAAAAAAAGTATATCACATTACATTGCAACAATGATTATCAGTCATAATATATAACTACATAATACACAAGATTAAAATTCAAAAAACAGATTCATCCATACCCAACAAGTAAAAAAAAAAGAAGAATCTAAAATAACATACTTAATACACTTAACATATGCAAGTCCTAAAGTATAATTATTAGTACAAAATATACACATATCATAAGAAGCATTAATTAAAATTCTTAGACAGAAATTCTTCAACACTATAAAAAGCCTCAGAGATCATTAGATTCTTAACCCTAATTCTAAACAATCTGTAATTACTGATGCTTCGAATACTGACTGGGAGGTTATTAAACATCTTTTTCGAGGTATAAAAAATAGAATTTTTAGTTAGAGCTGATGAAGGTATAGGTAGACCAATATAGAAAGAGCTGCGGGTGCCCACCAAAGACACGGTATGAATTCTGTCCAAATACTTTTTGTGCATCAGGCACACTGACTCCAATATAAACAGACCTGCTAAAGTCAGAATTTTTTTTTGATTTAAATACAGGCCTACATAAATCACGAGGTTTCATGCAGTACAAGTATCTTATAGAACGCTTCTGCAGGACGAAAATCGACCGAAATAAGTTATTGCAGCAAGAGCCCCAAAAACATATTCCGTATCTTAAATGTGCTTCGATAACTGAAAAATAGACATTCCTTGCCACTGTTTCGTTTAATTCATTTCTGATTGTACGAACGGCATAACATCCAGAACTCAATGTTTTGTACAAGTTATTAATATGTACCTCAAATTTCAATTTATTGTCTATAAACATATTCTGTCATGTTTTTCATAGTCTGACCATCAAACAAAATTTCATTTATGTGGCATTTAAAATGTTGGTTTTTGCCAAATTAAGTGACAGATGGTTCGCTTTGCACCATTCTTGTATGTTACGCAGGTCAGACCTCACCATATCATTTAGAATGTCGGGATTCTTGTGATGCCATAAAATTGTGGTATCATCGGCAAATGAGGTGCACTGTCCGTTGCGAATGAAGGAAGGCAGGTCATTAACATATATCATAGTTCACTGAATAGGATTAATAAAAGATAATTTTATAGTAGCATGACACAGATGAAAAGCAAATTTCTAACATACTCTAAGCAGGAGGCAAAAATGTCACAGTTTGTATAAAGTGTCACAGATCAGAAGAAACTTCTTAGAGTAATACAGCAATTTCTACACTTAGTATAACACACTTTTCTTAATCACCTGCAACTGCCGAAACAATACTGTCAGCAAACCAAAGTTGGCCTTTGACAGAGCTAAACAAGTACCAGGTTTCAACAACCATAAAATCGTACTTGTAAAGCCAACTTAACTTCATGCGTTTACGAGATCCGTCAATTTTTCTTGTATTTAAAAGCAGATACAAGCGGCCATTCTGTGTAGAAATTACTCCGAGCATTCAAGTGAAAATAAATAAAGGTACAAATCAAAACGTGCGTTTGATTCGTTATAAGGACTGTAGAATTAACTACCACTACACCTCACGCTCGCTAGCAAAGGTAGGAGCCAAAATACACTTTGACTTAAAGGATTTTCATGCGTTTACTTTTTAAACAACACGGAACAAATTTATGTAAAAAACTTGTGCAACGGGCAAGAGAGAGCGAGTGTTCTGCCTGACAACTCAAGTTTCTTTTTGCGTAGAGCTAGACGACGATGTTGCGGCTCATTGTACCCCGAATGTAGACAGCGGGAGTGAGGGACGCTAAACGGCCACCAAGAAGGCAGAATGCCGCACTAGAATATAGCACTATAAAGAGTCCGGGCATAAATGTAATAAAAAGTAGTTTAAATTACGTTTAAAAAGTTGGGTTTTTGGAAAGGTATTTTTTTAGCAGTTCCCATATTATACAATTTCCATAGTAAACTTCGTATTAGAATGATATTGCTTTAGATATAGGTGCAAAGCCTGGAACAACCAAAAAGCGTTGCGAGGCAGAATTTTCATCCCCCCAACGCTTCGAGCGGCAACCCCCCGAGGTCGCAAACTCAGGTATACTTTAATGTATACCATCCCACCAAATTTTATTTCTTTCCGATATTTTGAGAATAGAAACCCTTTTTTGTACCAATTGCTCGGACTAAAATCCGTATTTCAAGGTATATTCACAATTTCTTATTCCAATGGAAATTTCAGGCAACTTTAATTTCACCTGATCGATCCCCTCGAAGAGATAGGAAGTTACACTTTGTCAGCTAGACTGATAAATTCTCCAGAAGTCCTATTTCTTATTTATACGAACATCCTATTTTATTAGGCTTAAACAGAACTTGGCATGTTGTTATTCCCAAATGTTCAAACTTGCAGAAGTTTACGGCTTACCTAATTAGGGCAAACGAGGCAAATATAACAAAACTTTGCCGAAAGTTTCAACTAAAAATTTACTGAGTTTGTGACAAAGTATCTGTGCTAGAGATAAAATCGATACTTTGTTTTATGTACGACAAATACCGCAAACAAAGTTAAAATGCGATAAATCCTCTTATTGAGAACGGAAAATAAATAAGAAGGTTTTGAAATAAAGAATTTATTATTTGAAAACATTCTCCTGCGGCCGTTCGAAGAGATGTACATCTTTTATTTTTACTTCCTTTATCTAAAAAAAGCGCCTTAGAATATTCAAATGTTCCTATTTCTATTTGTCTAGATTTTCCACAATACCTAAAAAACTGGTGAACACTCGAAAGGAGAACGAGAAATTTGTTATTAAATTTCCGACCTGAATATTTCGAGAACCAAATGAGTTACAGGGTTTAAATTGATGGTGTTATTTGGCAAGAATCTCTGAAAATAATCTGGGTAATGTACTAATGTGAGCTACTTGGATAAACATTCTGTACACGTTGACAAATAAGAACCTTGATTTTTTGAAAAATTTCAATGATTTCGAGAATCAAGGATTATTTTTTGTTCTTCTTTATAGTCATACTTGAACGATTTATGAAAAGATGGAAAAAATCTAATTCTATCGACTTTCGATACTTGTTTATGAGTATATAGGGCATAATCAATAATATGGACCAGGACAGAACTGTATTTTTTGATTTTACTTTTTACTCGCGTCACTAGCGTCGCTAGTATCGAGGATTTTGAAGTTTCCTTTCCTTTGTCAGTCAAATTCAAATTTAGTTGACGTTGACGACTTGTAGTGTTTGGTTATGCTTTAATGTCGTTAAACTTGATTTTTATAATTTGAGAGTTTTTCTGTTTATAGGTGCTATAATATCACAATTTAATTAAATTGGTTCTGACACGATATGCATCATATATTATTGACAATGGTTTTTAAGTGTTCGATATCTGGGTGCAACAGTACCAATAATACTGCAAAAATGTACTGTTTACCAAAAGATGAGAAGGTAATTTTTATATAAATATTATTTAAAATAAATAACCTCGGAATATTGCAACATCATTTTACAAAGTTTTAAAGGGCAAATCCAAATCAATACATAATCTGATTTAATTTACAATTTTATCTGTTGTTAGTTGTTCTAACAATAATTAGTGTAAAGATAAATGTAAGCATCACTTTTTTTACTAGTTGTACTTTATGTTTTGTTATATCCAACTCATATTTGCTTTTTCGTCTAATAGCTATGTAGGTTGATATTTAAAGAACAAGAAATCAAGAAATATGATTGTTTTTTGTAAAAAATGAAGTCTATCTTTAAACACTCTTTCGACTACTTCCACAATTTGTTTTATACCTCTATGCGCTTTGTGAAAAGAATAAAAATGTTTCTGTATGTCTGCATTATTTATATTTCTATTTCAGAGTAATTAATTTATATCTGTAATTTTATATACTTAGCATTTGTAACTGTGTAGTTTGAAAAAATGAACAAATGTATATTTTCTTTTACAGATTAGACATTTGTGGTGCCAAGCTATTGATAGGAGTGATCTGGAGATCTTCTCTGATAGGAAAACACGACATACCGTTAGAGTTTGCGAGAAGCATTTTGCAGAAGATGCTACATTTCCCATAGAAAAGAATGAACAAATTTAAAATACAATGCTGTATCAACTTTACTTCTTAAAGGTATGTATAGAAGGTCATTAAACTTATATTTATATATATATATATATATATATATATATATATATATATATATATATATTATATTTCTCTTCTTGAACCTTACAATTTATAAATATCAAGTACTTTCTTGGGATGAGGTTCGTGGATTGAACAAAGAAACTTTAATTGACGTCGCCTGTCCATTTCAGGCTTTTTCAAAATATTTAATTCTGCACATCTAAAAATTAAATACAAAAAGTGTATATATGTAAGTTAATAAATAAAAACAATTAGGTATAACGGCACGCACTAAAATTATTAAAACATTTATTTAAAATAGTACAGTACATACCTTGAGAAAGATGTTCATTTACCTTGCTTGGCAGTGTGGAGGTAAGTGATACACTGGTTAAAGAATTCTATTGTTTTTTTTTTTTATATATATCCTTTAGTTTTTTTGATTATATTAACAATGTAGAACTATTTGTGGATACGGGTTGTTTTAAAAGTATTTGTGTGAGTCTGACAGTATACAGTATGTATTTATGATTGATGGAAAATAGTTTATAACAATTGAATTAAATTAGATTGTGATATATTTGGCTGAGATTGTCAATGTCTTTCCGATCATTTACTGTATTTTTTTCTTTTTTTATCTCGACCATTTCTTTGAATGTCAGTTTATGGTAATGTTGTTCTTTTGATAAGACCGTTGTACTCGAAAAATCAAATTCATGTTTCATGTCTCTTTCATGTTTATGTAGTGCTGTGGAAGCATTTTTTGTATATTTATGCCCCCCACGAACCTCATCCCAAGAAAGTACTTGATATTTATATATATATATATATATATATATATATATATATATATATATATATATATATATATATATATATATATACTCTTTAAAAGACTGGAGGAATAAAATTCTAAATTTTTTAAATGTGTAGTTGTTTGATAATTTTTTAGAATTATTTTATTTACAGTTTGCCCTGATACAACCAGTACAATGCTAGCTTCTAAAAGTGATATAGTTACAGCCCAAGGAACATCTGCAGTGGAACCTACTTAATATGCTGGTGAAGGTATCAATTTAGATTTTTGTGTTTATCAAATACTTATACTCTCATAGTCACTATAAAGATTTAGACAATAGTTTTTTTGGAAGAAAATTTTAAAGAAAATGGCGTGGCAGAGGCATTTATCCCTAAAAAATAAAAAAAGAAGAATGGAAAATGTAAAGCAATTAGCTTAATAAATGTTGTTATTATAACCTGTTTTTTATTTCTGTAGCCTATAAGATTTAGTTATGATGGTTATTAATTTGCAAATGCACTTGTGTACCTCAAGGGCAAGGAACATTAAGTTCACAGCTTGGTTTCGGAGAAGAGTGATGTGAAAGTAATTGAACTAAACAATCCTTTTACCGTTAAGTTTTTTAAATTTTCAATATGGAGTTCCATACAAATATATTTAGAAATCAATGTTTTGTCAAATAATTTAATTTTTCAGCATTTAAACTTAAATGTTTATTGAATTTAATTTCAAATGCCAAATTAATTAACAAAACATTGATATCCAAGTTTTTACATCAAAGGCATACTTTGTCATATAAGCCCCAAATCAAGATTTTTTTGGATGATTGAATATAAAATAAATTAATATTTCATTTATTTTTCAAATAATTCCCAAATATCTTGATTTGGGCTTCTATGACAACATATTCCCGGATGTACAAACTAAGAAATCAATGTTTGGTTAATTAATTTAGTTTTAGCATTTGAAACTAAATTCAATAAAAACATATGTTTAAATGCTCTAAAATTAAATTATCTGATAAAACATTGATTTCTAGTTCAATTGTAAGAATAATTTTTAAAAAGCCTATATTTTAAATAGCGCGCCTTAAAAAAAGTTGCGAGCCCGCGTCACGAGAGGCGCTGCAAATGCGTATCTATGATATGGACTTTACCTTAAAAATATTTAATGTACACAGGGTGAGCCAAAAGTTAGTAAATCAGTAGTAAAAATGAAAATTGTTTTTTTTTTAGGGTAAAACCCTCAATGATTGGTACTTCAAGAATGGTTTTAAGATTCATGTAGCTTAACCAGAGATTGTATTAAAAGAATATTGGAAAATGTTATTTTGAAAAATATCAGTTGTAGTAGTAGTTGAAGTGTATTTTTCCAATACGAACAAAATAAGTCGGCACTAGTAAAGTTTTTGTTTTGTTTTAAGAATAATTACTTATTACATAGGTACCTACCAACTTATTGAGCATCATTTGTGATTAACAACATCGTTGGAATAAAATATTAGCACATTGCACAGAAATGATCTTTATTACAGGCTTTTTATCAAATAAGATTGTTTTTAAATGTGTTCAGATTATTTGTTGCCTTGAGATTGACAAACAAAAATCCTTTTTGGCTTTTTCGCAACTGAATAAAAATATTTAACTTTAAATTAATTGAAGCAAATATTTAATTAAAATTTATATTTATATTATTTTTAAATATTTATTAAAATTACATACCTCAACATGTAGTCTAGGCTGCCTACGGAATGTTTCAATACATAATTTAAACCATATTATTTAAGCAAGCATAAAAAATTATGTCATTTACCTTTAGTTTTTATAGACACTTAGTAATTGTACAAATACTTTCATCCTATCGAGACTCATCAGTGCGCCAATCGTAAGAGAGAAACATTAAATAATAGAACAGAATTGATTTCAAAATTTTAAAATGTGTCAGTTTGACATGTAACCTAGATATGAAAAAAATGATAGTTTGCAGACATCTATAATGTTATTTTTAAATAATCTGAACACATTTAAAAATAACATTATAGATGGCTGCAAACTCTCATTTTTTTCATATCTAGGTTACATGTCAAACAAACTGACACATTTTAAAATTTTGAAATCAATTTTTTTCTATTATTTAATGTTTCTCTCTTACGAAGAATAGGATGAAAGTATTTGTACAACTACTATGTGTCTATAAAAACTTAAGGTAAATGACATAATTTCTTATGCTTGTTTAAATAATACGGTTTATATTATGTATTGAAACATTCCGTAGACAGACTAATCTACATGTTGAGGTATGTAATTTTATTAAATATTTGCTTCAATTAATTTAAAGTTAAATATTTTTATTCAGTTGCGAAAAAGCCAAAAAAGATTTTTGTTTGTCAAGTAAGATTGTCTCAAAAAAATTCAAAAGATACACTAGCAACTAAAAATCGATAATATAAAACAAATAATATACATTTATGTTACCTAGGTAATCTTTAGCAAACATTATACAACCTATAGCTAATATGAGAATAAATTAAGAGTTATACATTTTAATAATAATTAGGTAGATACTTTATCTTTTTTAATGCATGGTTTGCATACAAAAAAAATCACAGAAGAGTATTTTTTTACAATTTACATGATACCCATGATCAGTAATGTTATATGAAGGGTACATGAAAAACAAAGACCTTTTCGAATCTCGATATTACTCACGACTTTTTTTAGACTTGTAAATCACTTTTTAACTTTCGATTCTCCTCTACTTTTTCAAATGGGTATTTTCGGCGCTATAGAAGAACACTTTTTTCCACATGGATTTGAGTGGTTTGAAGCATGATACATCGGCTGTCTGTATTATTCTAGTGAAGTTTGGATACAGACATACTAAAATAATTTGATATTCCGAACAAGGCAATGAAAGTTGATAAGTTTGGTGACTTTTATGGCCATCCAAGAAAAGAATAATGGGAAAGGTTGTTCCATTATTTTTTCCAAGTGTGGGTATGGAATATTTTTTATATAGTCTTTAAAAATATCTGTCTTCATCCATCCATTGTCAGATAAGCTCACGCCCCAGTCTCCTGGAAGACTTTACTTCACCATTTTGGACAACATTTTATTAGGAAACACTATCAATGTTGGCGTTATTTCTCCAGCGCTGAGAAAGTAAACATAACCGTCAGGTTTTGCTTTTCGTCACCCATGCTCACTTCATATGCATTGTTGGTCCCTACTGAAGCCAATACTTTGCCGAGCTTTGGACAGAATTGGAAACAGGTGTCATCTCCATCGATGGATGGATGGATCTTGAAGAATATTGGCATAACCCTTTTCCAACAAATAACTTTCAATTTGGCCAAACGAATTTTTGATATCTTTCTCAGAGACATTTGCCGACGCAATTTAGGAGTTCGCAAGGTAATTTCAGGGTGTCGTTGTAGAAACAAACGGTGATAATGTCTTCCTGGCATATTGTTCTTGAAAGGTTTCTTCCTGCCATCTGCATCCAAGATTCCAGATGGTACGGAACCATTGAAGATCAATCTGTCGACTCGGAAATCCTTTCTTATGGTTTTCTAGGAGCCTGATTACCAGTAACTTTTCTTATTCACCCGAAAGAACAGGAACTAGGACCGAGTTCAACTTTTGAAAACGATGTGGGTGGATTTTAAACTAAAAGAAATAAAATATTATTTTTTGCCAATATTAGGAAAACGTAGAAATATTATTCCTATCATTGGCACTGGATAAAATAAGGTCTAAATTGAGAAAAAAAACTCAAAAGAAAACAATCTTTTTACTAAAGTTGTATTTAAAAAAAAATAATAATGACGAAAAACACAATCACATTTTATTTATTTTTATAAAAACTAAGTTATCAAAGACCCATATTGTTTTACAAAATAGTTTAATGCGAACTGTTTATTCTACGAATAAATGGCTAAAAAATATTGAAAATTTAGTAAAATTTCTTTCAAAATGCTTTTTGTTATGTACTATCCACAAAAATATTATTTTACAACAAAATGTATACAAAACATTACGATTTAAAGAAAAATGGAATGCCAATCACTGGAACTGTATTTTCCCTCCAGTTTCTTTTATTTATCAATGAAAGGGACAAGCGAGAAAATAGGTTCCTATTGTTGGAACTATTTAAATTAACACTAACAGCAAAGCCCCAAAACCACTATCGAATTAAAATATCTCCAATAATGAAAAGCAAAATTATATCACATTACAAGTACTAAATGTTGTAAAACACATACTTAAAAACTGTACGTTCCTTATGAAATCGATTAGATACTTAACGCTGTGAGGATCGGCCGACACAAGCCCCACGAAATCTAAACTAATACTGACCGTTAATCTGGGAAGTGACGTTTTAATAAAACTGAGATGTTGACAGATTGAAAAAAAAATTGAAATAGGCGAACAGATGTCCACGTTCTTCAGAATACTTAAAAAATATTAATAGATGCCAATCATAGGGTCAGTGCTGATCATTGGCGGTTTTACCCTACATTATAAAGAGCATAATTTATGCAGTTTGATATACGTTATCGTGTTTATGTATGTATACCAAATCTCGTTTTTACGTTTATTTTATTTTCTACTTTTCAGATCTAAATCGTGTTTTATTCTCGCAATATCTCTTTCGGCTTCGTTTTTATTATAAATCTCTTTCTGTTTATCTCTGAAATGAGGTTTAACCTCTTTGTAGACTTGATTTATTGTATTTTGTTCAACGTATATTTACATGTTTTGAATATAAAATTGATTTAAAGTTTACACACTGTCATTTTATTTCAAGACACGCAATTCAATTGAAAGTCACGCTTACATTAGAAGCTACTCGAACTAGAAACAATAACCTGAACCTCCTATAGAAAACGTCCTATCAAAGCGTTATGGCTCTCTGTAAAAGACAAGAAGCTATCTCTGGTCTAATCTGAGTGAGATTAGAAAGAATTATTAATCTCCGCGAGGTTTGGAAGAGAGGCATTCCATTTCTTAACGTTTTAATATTAAAGAATGAGAATGAAAGGCTAGGTCATTCTGTTCACAGGAAACCGACACATACGGATAGATATTTAAATTTTAGTTCTCGCCATCATTCATCAGAGACAAAGGCGGTTATCAGTTCAATAGTTTAGAGTGTTTTTGATATGTGATGCCAACCCATATAAAACAGAGTTCGATTAGATATTAAAATAATCCCAAACCCAGAATTTCGAGGAGGTCTAACATTTGCACAATCTTTAATAGCCCCAAAAATTGGGAATGCTTAAGATTGTCGGAAGATATTACTCTTTTAAAACCAGAAATAATTTATAAAGTTCTCCCTTTCTGCGTACCTATAAGAAAAACTGAACGTTCTGTGTCAACAGGCCACATGATTAATGTAAAGGATATTCAGATCCTTGCATCGATGTCAAGATATCATAAAAAGTCTATATATATTATTATGCACAATGAAAATTTCAATATATAAGAGAGGTACTTTGTAAGATAATTTTAAGCACATACATTACATTAGATTTCGTAGTGATATTATGAATTTAAACTTAGATTCACGTTTTTTTTTTGAAGAGAATCATATTTATTTACATTTTTATCCAGCTTGTTTTAATATGTAAATCGTTTTTTTTTTCTCGCAATATCCTTTTCTGCTTCGTTTTTATTATAATCCTTTTTCTGTTTATCTCTCAAATGAGATTTAACTTCTTTGTAAACTTGATTCACTGCAATTTGTTCAATGTACCTCTACATATTTTTTAAACATAAAATTGATTTAGAGTTTACACTCTGTCATTCTATTTCCAGGCGCGCAAGTTAATTAAAAGTCAGCCTTACATTAAAAGCTATTCGGATTAGAAACAATAATCTAACCCCCTATAGGAAAACGCAGTTATAGCTCTCTGTAAAAGATAAGAAGCTATCTCTGGTCTAATCTGAGTGAGATTAAAAAGAATTATTAATCACCGCGCGGTTTGGAAAAGAGGCATTCTATTTCTTAATGTTTTAATATAAAAGAATGATAATGAAAGGCTAGGGGATTCTGTTCACAGGAAACCGACACATACGGATAGATATTCAAATTTTAGTTCTCGTTATCATTCAACGCAGACAAAGACGGCTCAATAGTTTTAATTAAAAGAGGGCGCTTTTAATATGTGATGCCAATCCAAATGAAACAGAGGAGTTCGATTAGATATTACAATAATTCCAGACCCAGAATTTCGAGGAGGTCTAACATTTCTACAATCTTTAAAAGCCGCAAAAACGGGGAATGCTTAAGATTGTCGGATATTATTCTTTTAAGACCAGAAATAGTTTATGCAGTTCTCCCTTTCTGCGTGTCTATAAGAAAAACTTAACGTTCTGTGTCAACAGGACACATGATTAATGTTATTTAAGTAAGGATATTAAAGTCCTTGCACCTTGCAGCAAAAGAAAATTATCGAGCACCCTGAAAATTTTAATAAATAAGAGCGGTACGTGGCTTCACTGATCATTGAAACCTATTATTACAGTGAGTCAAGTGCCGGTGAGTACATCTCGTTTATAAATACATGAACTTTGCTCAAAGGGGCTTATTCACAGTTTTGGTCTCATTCAAAGAAGATACCTGAAGATGTCAAGTACAATTGTATGCAAAACAACGGAAAGTAATTTCAGTTAGACACGGTCTAAACCCAAGAATCATAATTATTAAGTTGACTACAGCCTGGAAACCTTTCGTACTATGCTACAAATCGATTGTGCTTCCCATGTGTAGGCAAGTGGCTTATAAACTTCCTCGCAAGAATTTTTTCAGATCTTCACGTTCCGTTGTTTCATGGGTATGTCTGGATATCTGTTCGCTTATCCAAATAACTGTAAATTCTACATAAAACTCAAGTGTGATGCAGAAATAAATCGGTAAGATTTTGCCTATTATTGCGATGAACTGAGAAGATGGTCGTTTGAACCCAATATAGCGGACCATAATAGCGGTCTAACAAAATGTTTACCCGTAACAGCGGTAATTTATTATAATAAATTTGAAAAGATGATTCTGATGGAATACCGGGCAAGAAAACGTCAACTTAAAGTAAAATGCAACATTAAAAAATCAACAATTTTTTTTTAATTATTAATAAAATAATTCCTATACTATCAGAAAAATATACAGAAATATCTCATCAGTTATCTAGGTTCCGAAAAAAATTTTCAAACTTTTCTTAAACCGAAAAAGCATTTTAAAATGTCACACATTTTCCATCACAACTTGTCGATATTCTGCAACATATCGAATATTCATCAGCTTTCGATATATGGCCTGTCAATATACCGCATATTTTCATGAGACCAATAGGTCTTCTAAAAGCTTTTATACTATATTCCTTTACCTCTTTCTTTTTTAAACCGATGGTGTATATGACGGTATACAGAAAATAGACTCGGTTACATTCTGTTAAAAGTGCTTCCTGTCAAAATTATTAAAAGTCTATAAAACAGAAAGAAATTCTTCGATATTATTTATGCTATTAAAAATTTTAAAATAGCATATAGTGGAGCTAATCTACCGTACATTTTCGTGCAAAACTGTTCTGTCTCTCACCATGTTTTAACAGAGGCAGAGAATACTGAGTTTTTGAGGTGCTGTTCAAACGGCCGGAAACCAAAATTACTCCGATTTTCATATCAGAGAAATTTTGTGTATAATATTATTTGGGTTTTTGAATATTTTAAGGTTGGTGTTAAAAGTTTAACGAAAAATGACAAATTGCTTATAACAGGCACAATATTGCTTTAAAAAATAAACTTTTGCACATAAATTGCTAATGTTTTTTCCATATTCGTTACTATTTTTTGCAAAATCAAAACACAATTAAACCTTTACTTCAGCTGTCACTTTTTCACCATGTTCTGTACATGACGTAATCAAGACGTCATTATCTGACAGACCGATACTAGACGTTTGAGACTAGTGGTTAGTGGAATCGGAGCATGATGAAAACACTTACACATCTATTTATCGAACTTGCTGCACTAGACGATTAGATTTTTTTAACTTCGATGTGAACTTAACATTAAAATCTTCGTTCTTATAATAACGGTTTCAGTTAGGCCCAGTTCAACAAACCTTATAGAAGGAGAGCTGTTAAACATTTTTGGGTAGGTATTTGAGGTACCGTAAAATGTGTGTATCACTTCTTTAGTAATTTCTGAATACAAAATCAAAGACTTCGCGATACATCGAAAACATCGATATATTGGGCTTTAAACATCGATGTTTATACATCGATGTAATGCCGGTCGATGTTTTTAATACATTAAAATCTCGGCCTTCATTTGGACATTTTACAGCTCGCATGCCATCTATTGCCAGATAATTGAATATTGTTGGTTGCTGTCTAAATAAATATTTTATTTGCTACCTCAGTTCTATCTGAACCCTTGTTTTCTAAGGCAGGTGCCACCGCCAGCAAAACGCGTAATCGGTTTTTTAGATAAAAAAGACTGCTTGCTTCAGGCAGTCGAAAATATCAAATTCATAACATGATTAATATGTATTCGCTTTGTTCCTTGTTGTTTCTATTTAAGTTTTTTTATACTGTTTTGCCCCAGCTAAGTTAAATAGTTTAGTTCACAATACGCATCTATTTATATTTACTGTATTTTCTGTTAATTTTATTGCTTTATAATAATACATACAGCTTTATATACCTACCCCACTACATATAAGTGAAATAACATAAATCGACTGTATTTTTTAGAATGCTTCTTAATTTTGTTGGGCGATGTTATGATCTTCGATGTCGATGAAAACTGGTCGATGTTTTTGAACCATCGATGGATCAAATTCGATGTTTCTTTTACATCGATGTAAATGAATTCGATGTATCGTTTTTCGATGTGTCGATGGTTTTCAAACATCGTGCATCCCTAGGCACAGCCAACCCAGTGGCATATATACAATGTGTCCAAAGAAATGTGCAACAGATGGAAAATCCTTTTATTGTTCATTTCTCAGAAATTTTTTTCTTGAAGAAAAAATATTTTGGACAATATTAAACTTTAGGTCAGATATTCAGGGTGTTCCATAAATTCGAAAAAGTAAACTTGAAAAACTAATAATTTAAAAAATAAAAATTTTGTGACGGCGGTTAAATGCTATAAAAAGTTGTTAATAAAAGTTAAGTAAAGTTTTTTCATACCATTAATAGTTAAGAAGATATTTAGTGTAAAACACAGAAAAAAAAATAACTTCTTCGATATTTCAATTTAAATATCTCCTTAGTTATAAGTAATGTAAAAATCTTTACATACCTTTTATTTACGATTTTTTATGGCCTTTAAAACTCCTATGACAAAAACTTTATTTTTTTAAATTTTTAATTTTTGAAATCCACTTTTCTTTATTTTTTGGAAACCCTGTATATTTAACATAAAGTTTAATACTGTGAAAACTATTTTTTCACTTAGGCACCAACTTCTATCAAGAATAAAATTTTCTGAGAAATAAATACTAAAAACGTTTTTAATTTTTTGCGTAATTTTTTCGACACATTGTAGACCTATTATTGCTTTTGGGGGTGGAGGGAGGAGGGAAGAGAGGGTCCAAACTTTCCCTTGAAAAAAGCGCATATACTTATTAGGTCTGCGTTATATATAATAATTTCATGTGTAATTTTTAAGGGATAGATTTTAAAAACTCTCTTTAAAAGCAATACCTAGCATACCAGTTTTTGCGAAAATAATAATACATAATATAATATATTACCTTTTATGAAAATACGATAATAAACGATCCATTTTTGTAATCCACAAAACTGGCATTGTCAAACATATTTAACCTTTTCTGTTCAGGTATTTTAATAAAAGGTAATAATAATATATTGAATTATGGATTATGGATATTAAAGGCCTATTTTCGCAAAAACTTTCATAAAAAGTACTCTTAATAAAAAATATTGAAAATTATATATATATATATATATATATATATATATATATATATATATATATATATATATATATATATATATATATATATATATATATATATATATATATATATATATATATATATATATAGGGTGTTCCATTAAAAAAAATCATTTTATAATAGAAAAACGGTAAACTTGGCAGCAATGCGGAACTCGCCATTGGATCCCGCATAATTTCATTTCTTAGTGTATGTCTATTCTAATTAGTCATCCAATTTCGTAAAAACAGAAAGAGATGACTTTTTTTTAATTCTTTATCGTACTTCTGCCCCTAGATTAGTTGAATCTCTGATAATTTTAATACAAACCTAATAATTTCATGAGCATTTTTCGACGGTCTATGCCCCACAACCCTTCAACCAGGTCCTTGATTTTGTATTCAGACATTACTAATTACTAAAAAAATAGACGAACAGAGAGGATAGCAAACCTAAATTAATATACACTATATTTATATAACAAACTATCAATTAAATACAGTGACAATTAATACCATTGAAACAAATTAATGAAAACACAAATTTTACTTTATTAACTGTTATTTTATTTTTGGACTAGGCATGACAGCAGTTTCGTACTACTAGTACTTTTGCAAACGCAATGAGAATATTTACAATAAAATTAGGTATATATAAATAGCCAAAAAGTTTTAATAGGGTGGTATTTTCAATATCTGTATGTGAATTTGAAAAGTTAACTTTTAGGTCTTTATGGTGTTTATAAACACCTAATCACACTCTTAAGACTTTTTTGTCTCTATATATATATATATATATATATACCTAACCTTATATAACAGTTAGTAATCTATGCTAATATATAAAAGGCTTAGTTGACTGACTCACTGACTGGTTCACGCTCCAACTCAAACCGCCTGAGGTAAAAGGCTGAATTTTGGCATACAGGTTGATTTTAGGGTGTAGAGGTTCGATAAAAAGGGATATTTCAAAACTGAAATTCCAAGGGGGTGAAACCACCCCTTAAATATTACAATATTTTGGTCAGTTGTTCGGAAAAACCCTTGAATACGTGTTTTTAAGTTTATTTTTTTACATATTTCAGGATTTTTTAAAAATTCATACAGGGTGTTCAAAGGGGTGAAACGACTATTTAAATAATACAATTTTTTTTTTAATTAAAAACCGGTTAGTTGCGCTTGAACACGTGTTGTTTAATTTATTTTTTTACAAATTTTAGTATTTTTATAAAAATGCATTCAATGTGTCCAAAGGGGTAAAACCATCACTTAAATATTATAGTATATTTTACTTAAAAACCCGTTAGTTATTTGGAAAACGCTTAAACATAATATGTTTTATATTTAATTTTTTACATATTTTAGAATTTTTTGTGTGTCCAAGGGGCTGCAACTACCCCTTTAATATTATAATTTTTTATTTAAAAAGCTGTTAGTTAGTCGGAAAAACACTTGAACACGTGCCTTTTATTTTATTTTATTACATATTTTAAGATTTTTTTATAAATTTATACAGGGTTTTTGAAAAATCGGGTCATTGATTATTTTTTGCGATCTTTGTCAAACCGTTTGCCGTAGAAAGCTGAGTTTGTGCAAACAATTTGATTTTAGAGTGCAGAGGCTCGATAAGAAGGGTTTAAAGAACAAACTATAATAACTATAATAACTCCAAAAAATAGCACAAATAAATCTAGCTTTATTGGAAAAAATTACTGCTCCAAAATTGGCATACTACTCAAAAGATGTAGTTATAGGCCAAGAAAATGCAGATAATTAGCCTGTTCCTACAATCTCTAAACACTTCAGGAAGCCCTGTTCATGAATTGACTTTAAAAGTGGAGGCACCAGTGGCTTATTCGAAATTTAAAACCACCAAAATTGTTTAACGGAACTCGGCTATAGGTTAAAACATTACAAAACAATGTAATAGAGTCTACTATTATTTCTGGCCCTAGTCTGGGAGAAAAAGTTTTTAAACCACGTATCCCTTTAATTCCGCCAGACTATCCTTTTCAGTTTAAACATGTACAGTTTCCTTTAAGGCTTTGTTTCGTTTCGCCATGACAATTAACAAAGCTTAACTGCAATACTGAAATAGAGCTGGAGTAGACTTGCGCTACGATTGTTTTTCCCATGGTCAACTCTAAGTCGCATGCTCTAGAGTAAGTTCGCGTAGTAGCTTGGCTATTTTACAGCCAGAGAATACAACAACAAACGTAGTTTATAGAGAGATACTCATATAAGGCGATTTAAGTACCTCTTTACATCCCTTTCATTATAGTCATATACGCGAACGAAGTCTCGGGTACCCGCTAGTTAGTAATAAAACAATAGGGATAAAATTAGAAACTAAAGTAGGATGTTACAATATCAATGAAGACGTGAAAAATAAACCCTATTTAAACATGGAATTTTACCAAAACGAATTAAATTTTTCCGATTCCAAATAGCCCACAGTTGTTCTGGAAATAATTTTTCATTATCAAAGAAAAAATGCAAGTAACGTATTGTAGGCTAAGTACCTCCGATTATTAATGCCAAAACTAAAACAATAGAGATTTACCTAACAAGGCGGAAAGTGGTACTTTTCCGCACGGCAGTTGACCGAACGACGCAAAGCGGAATTCGGTCAAGCCGTCAAGGTCACTTTCCGCATGTTTTAGATAGATACAGTCCTCAGATAAACGTCAATTAAGTTTGAGTTCGATAATAATATACTGTAAATATTACACAAGCCAACACACATTTTGGTGCCTGCGATTTTTTAACTGTTCCTGGGTAATTTTTGGATGCAGAAGGTAAAAAAATTCTCAGATTTTGTCTATCAGATCTAGTTAAAGAAAAAAAAATTGTGTATATATTTTACGTTATAACTGTTATAATATATAATATTACTATTACCAGTAAAAAAAAGACACATGGATTTAAGTATTTATTGCAAAAACTTAATTTACATAATTACATTAGTCACTAATCACATAAAAATTTTCTTTTATGCGACTTTCTAGAATGGAGTTTACTAGGGCAGTCTCGCTGAAGGCTCCAGCAGTAGTCCGCCATCATGTGGCTATCCCATCGTCCTTGATAAGGATCTTCCATAGTTTTAATATCCTGATGGAATCTTTCCTCCTGTTCTCTAGGTGGCTGTGGAGATAGTGAACTTTTACACTCATGTTACAGCAGAGAATAATAAAATTTGAAAGCATAGTTTCTACTAATTCTACTTAATTCTCTGCTTTATGATTGTCAAGAAAATGTTGTACTACTTGAACAAATGAACACCAAGCGTTAGATTCGGTCTCGTTCATTGAGGTGGTGAATTGTGGATCTTTAACAAGTTGCCTTATTTGAGGGCCATCAAATATACTAGCTTTTGTTTTTCCGTGCTAATGCCAGGAAATTTACGTGACAAATACTTCATTAGAAATAGCTTGATATGCAAGGGCGGAAATAAGATTTTTTTCTCTTGAAACCAAACGTTTGTTGATCACGTTTTGTTTTCCTTGAATCATGACAACTCTTGAAGGCCAATTTTTGTTAACCCAGTGCTCATTTTTAGCTCTGCTGTCCCAAAGGCACAATTGTTTCATATTCTTCCTTCATGGTAATAGAATGACCAATAGAAATTGAGCCATATTTAATACCGTTACGTAAAAGAACACATTTTTAACTACGTTTTGAACTGTCAATAAAAAGGCGCCAATCATCTGGAGTGTATTCAGGCAAATCCATTTTTTCTAAGAGCTCTTTTATATTGTTACAGAATACCAAGTCATTTTCCTGAGCGAAAAAAGGCAGTGGATCCTTATCTCTTTTACGATAAAATGTAATATTAGTACCTGGACAAAATAGATTTTTTTCTTTTAATCTGGATGCAAGTAATTCAGCGGATTTCTTTGAGAGATTCAGGTCTCTTAGAAGATCGTTTAGTTCTTCTTGATTGAAACACTATGGAGTTGCTAAATTTGCTTCAAAATCGCTGTCGTTTTCTGAATGAATTCTTTGAACTTCGTCAGACGTTAATGTTTCTGTTTCATCTTCTGTCAGTTCGGGTAGACTGCTGAATGATGGAACGGGTATTTCTTCCGAATGCGCTACAGGCCTTCTTGCAGAATCGAGATCAGATCAGGATATGTCCATTTGTGTCTATTGTTTCTATTTATGCCTTTAATATTAACAAGACAAAAATAGCAGTCGTCATGTAGGTTTCGCGGTTCTCTCCAAACCAACCTTTAGGTACTTCCTCTTTCCAGTTGTACACTGTCGCAAATGTTCAACACATGTTTTACGTATGAAATGTGGGGCCCAAGATTTATCTTGATCTCCTAAATGAACGCCAAAATAGGCAAGATAAGTTCTTTTCACAAAGTCAGAAATCGTTTTTCTGCTCTCTTTCACACATAACAAAAAACATCGGGGTGTTTTACACAGGTACGTCTGCTTGAGGATGCCATTGTTTCAGTTTAGTGTCTTGATACTACAAAACGACCAAAATTTACACAAAATAATAGCACAACATTACTTGGGAAAACTCAGTAATATACTAAATTGAGTACAGCCAAGCAGGTATAGAAGGATCGGGTCATAGGCAATTACAGGTAAAAAAGTAATTAAGCGCAGTGTATTGAGTAGTTCCTAGTACAGGAACGTTGGGTTAGGGACAATTCCAGGTATCCATTTGGTTAACTAGATTCGGGGAAATTTCTATTTTGACGATTAAGTACATATTTATCTCTTTATTAGTTGTCCTTTATCAGAAAAAAAGTATCAATTAACCTGTAACCTAAATCTCAAAAACTAGAGCTGATGGAAAAAATCTGGTGGCATTTTTGGAATCAGCATATTAAAAACATCTAAAATCAGATGTTAGATTTCCGGCACCAAATTTTTGTTTTCATTTTGTTACCCTGTGTTATTGAGCTTCTTACAAAAAAATACTTATTTTGCAAGTATTTCGCGCGGAAAAGTTACTTTTTAGTGCTAGTTTTTTTATTTTCGTACGGAAAAGTGGTACTTTTCGCCGTTCTTTGAGCCGTTTTCTTCTTGTTTAAAATAATTATACAAAACTGATTTAATAAGTGTAAGGAAATGGTTTATTTTTTCTTGAAAAGTTGGACTAAAAACTTAACTGAACAAGGCACACTAAAAACTATGCCACGTAGCTCTACTGAAAGCAAATAAAAGGAAAGTCAAATTCTCTAGTATCTAAATAAAACCCAAAGTTTAACTGAAAAGTTTTAAAAGCCAACTTCTCAAGCCTGGGAATTTCTAACAATAATAAAACTTTTATAATTTCGTTTCCTTGAAATAATATTTATTGTAGCTCTTCTTATATTTTGTATAACTATGTTCTCAAAATATTAACTGAAGTACCTAGCAATATAGATCGTTTTAAATTTACGTTTATTGTAGTACAGTTTCATGTAAAAAGAAAGTTAGGTCGACAATTGGCTTCTAAAGCGTCAAAAGTTGCAAACAAATGTTCCAGGTATTCCGCTTATTTTGAAGTTTGTACGTTTTTCTAAAGTTGTTCAAACAAACATTTATAGGGTGTAAACTACTAATATTTCAGAAAATATGAAAAATACGTTTTACCTGCAAATAGTATCGAAATGAATTAATCTTATTATTTAAAAAGTATAGTAAGTTGAGGTCTGTTAGGTTTGTCACCTTTTTAATTTTTTTAAAACTTAATTATCCAATTTGAAATTTTACATATTATTTTGTATGTAGTAGAACCTTAATAGCTGTGCTTTGAATAGAATAGACCGGATATTTTATTTAAGTCTCAAGTCCTTGAGGTTAAATAAAGATTATTTTACGCTGCGTGCTCCACCCTGTGTAGTTGATAAAGAAAATAAACAAAAGATTAAACAAATTTGGATTTCGCTTTAAAAGGAACTTAAAACTTATTTTTGTTTTAATGAACTTTTTCGCCCCAGTTAAAATAACCCTAAATAAAGAGTTAAAAAAGAAAATACATTTGCTCATTTTAGTAAAAAAAAAGACTACGGTCAGGAAAACGGAATTTTACCAATAGCCAAGCTTTCGAAATAATTCATTTCTTCTTCAGGGCTCTATAATAACATAATTATTAGAAACTTTTTTTACAATTAGAAAGTACTTACACTAATTAAAACGCGAAGACAATTTTGAGGGAATTTTCAGAAAATATAAACTGTTAGTTAAAATCTATCCAATTTTATAGTTTACATTTTCTGAAAATTCCCTCAAAATTGTCGTCGCATTTTAATTTGTGTAGGTACTATTTAATTGTAAAAAAGGTCCAATATTTTCTGCTAATTGTGATATTATAAAGCCCTGTGAATTATTTCGAAAGCTTGCTTATTAAAAAATAAATATACTATAGACTTTTTGGACAAATCCCCGTTATTTCTTTATACTCTATATACAAGGTGTCCACGAACAACCCCTATAAAATAAAAAATAAAAAACATGAAAAAATTTTCATAATAACCTAGGTCCGGAAATGCTTCCTTACGGAGATACAGGGTGTTGAAATATAAATTTTATTTTATTTTTTGACTAAATATCTGCTGCAAATAATAAAATTTTCTAACGAAATTGGGCATTCGGGGTATTATTTGGGTGAGGAATCGTAATTTGGTATTGGATTTCATGTGACACTTAGAGGACGCTAAGTACGCTACTATTATTTATGTAAATTTGCCCTAACTTTTTTTACGATGCACTGGGTTTTTTTACGAACAAATATTATTCTTGTACCTTTTTTAAGCAAAAAAGCTATACTTACTCAACAACGCTAGAGGTAACCGTTCTCGAGCAATTTGCGAGTTTATGCGTCGATGCAAGAAAAACAAATTTTTTAATAATAATAAACTAAGGTATATTTATTTCAAGACAATACAAAATTAAAGGTAAGTATGAATTATTCTAAACTATAATAAATGCTCCACGTGATGACCGTTAATTTGAAGGCATAATGTAATTCTTTTTTTTAGAGAACGTCTAATATGTCTGAAGAGCATTTGTCTGCACTCATTGCAGGCATTTTGAATTCGCAACCAGAGCTGCTCACGGGTTTGTATTGGAACGGAGTACACATGGTATTTAAGAAAACCCCATATACAAAAATTACAAGGATTTAACAGCACATTTCGACTAAAATGAGCCGGATACCCATCTTGCATAAACGACATGGCTTGCCGAATATCTAAAGGAACTTCCTCTAGTAATGTGGGTAAAATATTCTGAAGAAAATTTAAATACTCTTCCCCTGTTAGTCGACCTGGCAACTCACCAGGTCTAATTAAGTTGTTAATACTAAACCTATGTTGATGTTTGGTTCTTTCATATCATAAGGATTATCCCCAATATATGCATAATGATGCGAATTGTGTAAATTGTTCATTCCGTCTCTCGTGAAACTAGATTCATCGAAGAATAAAATACGAGAATAAAAACTTGGATCTTCAATTTTCTTATTTCCCATCCAATCGGAAAATACTACACGCGCAGGGAAATAACCTTCCAACATAGCCCGCACCTGTCTAAAATGAAACGGGTATAAGTTCTCCTTGTGTATAATATTACTTACAGATGATATGCAAATTCTTGGATGCATCTCTGACAATCTTCGACAAATTAATTCTAGGTTATCTTCTAGATCCATCAGAATAGCTTCTTCCGATTCCTCGACTACAGCGGGACGCCTACCCGTTTCATTTTTTTTTTGAGACACAGATCCGGTTTCCCTCAACCTCTGATGAAGTGTCGTAAATATATATCTACGTTGTGCCGCTCGAGCGTTACACTGAACTTCCCCGTAGAATAAATGCATATCTGCATATTCTTCATTACTAAACTTACTTTCAATTAAATCAAATTATTAATACGAAAATAACAATTTTATCAAAAATGACACTTGCGTTTTATTGTGAAGAACGGTTACCTAACATTGTTGAGTAAGTATGTCTTTTTTATAAATACATACTTACACTTTCCTAAGCAAAAAAGTATACTAAGTTCTCTAAAAAAAAGGATTGCATTATGCCTTCAAATTAACGGTCATCACGTGAAGCATTTATTATAGTTTAGAATAATTCATACTTAACTTTAATTTTGTATTGTCTTGAAATAAATACACCTTAGTTTATTATTATTAAAAAATTGGTTTTCCTTGCATCGACGCATAAACTTGCATTTTTTTCAGTTTTCACATTGACACACACCATCATTTGGTTCCATCATGTTGAATTTGTGTCAGCTTATCACTATATCACATTTAATATCACTGCAAGTCAATTGAATATGAAGATTTTTTAAAAAACTTTTTGGTTGTCATTTAGCTTCGCTTTCACTAGGCCGCCATTTGTTCCGCTGTAATAGTCTTTTTTCAAAAGATTACTAGGTCTTCCCTTCTTGACTCTTAATGTTTGACCAAAATTTGAAGTTAATCGGATAAGTAATTCTTAAGATATGCTGAGAACAGAAAGACAGACAGACCGACGGAATTGATAGAACATATATTTTTTGTATATGTAATATGTAGATATGTAAAATCTGGAGATTTATTCACGATTAGAAATATTTTATTTGTTCCGCCATCTTGAATTCATACCACAATTATTCCAGTTTATCGCTATAACATAATTTATTATTGAACAAAATGTGAAATCAGTCAATTAAGTAGCTTTTCAGGCTGGATTTTCAAATATTTCATTAAGCTGCCATTTTTCTTTCTCGACTGTTGCGATTGTTTCTCAATCTTGGATTTGTACAAACATTTTACCATTTAATTTTCTCATTTGAATTAAATTGGATATGTAGTTTTTCAGTAACAATTTTGGATAATTGGATTTTTACCAAAATGTTACCATAGGAGCCATTATTTTTTACCGAAATTTGAGGTGAATCGGACTAGTAGTTTTTTTAGCTAGGCCGCGAACAGACAGACCGACGGAATTGAGAAAACATTCGGTATCTCGGGACCCTGACGTATAGATTACGGGGAGTAATAAAATGAATTTGATGTAAAAGATACTAAACGCTTTTTGAATTCTTTTTTTCAGGGGACTGTTCCAACTTCCTAAAGCCCTCCGGTTTATTGGAACAAATATCTTTATATATAAAATGATAAAGGAAAACAACTGCATTTGCTCAAAACGCTTAAATACCTACATGTAAATTATGTAAACTAAAATTTAAGCAAAATATTACAATTTTTATGTCATAACCTGGTTGAATTAAATTCTAAATATGTAAATCATATTAAAATATCAGCTTAGTAATGATTAGCAATAAAAATATTTATATGAGTTTAAAATTAAAGCATTTTTAGATTTATGTTTTTTTAGAGTGTGTGTTCAAAAGTGAAATCTCTAATATGCTTCAACATTTTTCATATCTTTCTTTTCGAGAAAAAAACCGTTTAACAACATGTCTTTAGATAAATATAAAAAACATTGTTTTAACAATTTTATTTCCACAAAAAAAATTCGGATATTTCCATATTTGTAGCAATAATTTATTAATTAGAAAAACCTATATTATAACATTAAAATTACCCAAGTAGCGATTTCCAAAATTAAAAACCTAAGTGCTGGAATTATTAAGACTTTTTCAAATATATTTAATCCACTTCCCAATGTATAAGATTATTTTAATAGCCCATATGAACACATCTCTGCGAAATTATTTAGGATTAAATCACCCTCTCAAACTCTAATTGTCCATAAAATTTACCACTTTTAGTACTTTAAATAATGCCGTTGAGGAGTGATACTTGACACACTAATTAAGAAACTCGCCTGAAGCAGACCAATTTTAGCACACGACACTTGTAGGAAATATTATTTTCCAAAGTTTACAATTTAGCACGTTAAAATTTTTTTTTTCTGTTTTATCAGCTTAAATGTAAATATAAACTTTTTAACTTTTGAAATAGATGGCTGATGGATGGATATTATTATAAATTTTCCAGAAATATTTAATTGACAGTTATTTCAGACAATGTCAATTGATTAATTTTGGGAAATTTGTATTACATATTATTTTTTGTATGTACATTTCTGGGATCCTACTTCCGATCAATTAAAAAGCAACAACAAATTAAAAACTAGCCCGGTTTGATATTATTATTCAGAAATCCACTTCGATCTCCCGCTGATTTCGATGATGCATTTGGAAAATAGATGCAGAGATCCTAATGACTAATTATCATGAATAAGTTCCTTTCCCTTTTAACCTTGGTTTGTACCCGTCGAAGATTACAATACCATTTTAAATTGTCAAGTTAAATTGTCGTAGTTGGCTGTTGAGCTCATGGTCTTCGTGGCCAGAGCGCTTTTTTTATGATGAGCAGATCACGAAGGCCTAAGAGGTGGTTACCGTGGTTGGTTTAAGTAAAGACAGAAGAAGAGGGAAGGCCATTTGCTTGTAACACATTTCATAATCGGCACACTCTTGGTTTCTGCAGTTAGACGATGAAATGACGCATGTGGTTGGATGTTCGTGTTTGCCTGGTATGAATGACTAAGTACGGCAAAATTTATGATAATTCATCAGAACATAATTCCTGGTAAAACAAAGTCAGGTTGCACACAATTCGACGATGCTCTCTTCCTTGTGATGTTTAAATCATCAATCAGGCGAATAGCTATGCTTTGGACAGAGTCAAGGATATAAGGATAATAATACGAAGTTTAAAGAAAAAAACACACAAATTTCTTCACGACTGATGTACCAATTGAGGTAATGTGATCATTCCAGCAAAGATCTTGCTGAAAATTGATACCAACTAGACTAAAGGAACCTTTAGTTTCAAGCATTTGGTTATTCAATTAAATGGGTGTGCATTTTTGGAGATAATTTGTGAAATAGTAAACATGATAGTGTCTTGGTGGTTTGCTAAACTGGACAAGGTTCTTCAACATCAATTTCAATCTTGGAAATAGTGTTGGGAAATTGTATATTGAAGAGTAGAGAACTATCGTCAGCATAGCTGTGAATAGAACTGCTGGTAGAAGAAAGCAGACTTGATGTGCGAGTGGAATAGGGTAGGGGCCAACAATGTACCCCGTGGAACGCCTGCGTTGATAGGTGGAGGTTTGATTAATGGATGTCCATTAATTTTATTGCCTGTTGTAGATAAGTGTATAACTTTCAAGTTCATTTAAGAGATCCTTATTAATATATTTCTCCATTGACTTACTCATAATTGGACGTCAATCAATTGTATTGCCTGTTGTGGATAAGTGTATAACTTTCAAGTTAATTTAGTTTAGTTAAGCTCTGTAGTTGGAGGAGAGAGTTTTGGATCTCTATTTGAAAACAAGCTGTACCTCTGTATAACCTAGTAGGGGTATAGACAAATTCAGAAGCGCACTTTTTTAGGACTATGGCCGAAATACTATCAAGGCCAGGGGAGTATTTGGAATTAAATGTCTTGAAAATACGTCATTAATTTTTAACCCTGAAGGTAATTTCGTGTATATTGTGTGGTGTGGCTGGTAATGATGGAAGGGGGAAGTGAAGAGGAGGGATTAGCCTGTAGATTTAATGAAGTAGAGTCCTTAAGGAAATTATTATGAGTACGAAAGTTTTCTAGTCTGGCATTATTGCAGGATTTTCTAAACCAAGGTTTATTATTGGGATGTTTTGAAGTCGTAATAGAATATGGATAAAAATGTCTATACCTAATTGAATTACATCCGAGATTTGTAAATAATCTTTGGAAGGATCGTTAGTAGTGAAACAAACATCGTTCCCAGGGAAGGAAGAGTACGCGCAACCCATTCCAATCGAAGGAATTATAGTTCTAAATAGTATGAAGTGGCATAGATTATATAACTTCTTGTTATATGGGATAGAAACCGGTAATTAGGTCGTGGTCAGGGGAATCCAGAGGAGAAAAAATGGTAGACTGTTGAGGCTCTGGGTGTGTGATATATATGAATATAAATATTTTACAAATCAAATTACTTTCCTACCTTATTCAAGATTGTTAAAATAACTATATATAAGCAAATGTCTAATTATGTTTTCCGTAATAATAAAATATCTAAAACTCAATCCGGCTCAATATAACCGATGACCTCATTCGGCACCATGATAGTAATAAAGTCTCTTGTTTAATACTTTTGGATTAAAGTAAGGTATTCGATACATTAGATCAGCATACGCTCCTTAGTAAACTAGCTTATTACGCGTTCTCACCGAATTCGGTTTCCTTACTGCGAAGCTACTATTATTTTCCATCTATACTTCCGACTTTAGTAGGGAGCTTAAGATTTGCAAAGTCCACCAATATGCTGATGAGACCTAACTCTACATGGAAATACCAAACCCAGAATGATCCACAGCGACAGACCGAATCAATACAGATCTAAGCATTCTCATTGAAGATCTTAAGAAGACGCGGACAGCTGCCGCGAATGAACTTAATATCCATATAAATGAAAAGAAAATTGCTTTTTTAACTGAGAGCAAGAACCTTGGTGTCTTGTTTGACAGTAACTTACGATTTTCAAAACACGTAAGACAACTTTATAAATCATCTTATAATACACTGAAACAGTTTTACAGTTCACGCGAAAATAATTTCCAAGCTTTCTTATTATGACTATGTTTATGGTCCCTGCTTAACAACCTTTGACAAAAACCGGCTTCAAAAAATCCAAAACTCCTGTTACCGACTTGCTTTTGAAATAAGAAAACATGAACGTTTACATAATAAAATAATAGCTTCTGCTCGTCCTAAATTAAACAAATTTCGACAATTGCATCCTTTAGCACTAGGACATCGCGTTCTTATTGGCGAACAGCCAATTTATATTTTTAGAAAGCTTAAATGATTTGGAAATGTTAACAACTTAAATAGCCGCAACAGAAGCTTAATGGTTATTCCTAAACACTCGACATCGATAGTCAGAAGATCGTTCACTTTTAATTTTAGTTCTTCTTACAACAGCCTTCCGAGCGGCTTCTACATCTTTAGCATTTTAAATTTCAAAAAGAAACTCAAGCTCCATCTTCTTTCCAAGGCCTGATTTTTTTCGTTGTTGTCGATAAGCTATGTAAAAACGCACTACCCTTCTAGCTTCCCACACTATTTAAATTTCATTATGTCAATATTAATTCCTCTGAGTAATGAACTTTCGATTATTTTAATTTATTGTGTATTAAGATTGTGAACTATATAATCTACCTTTTTCTTAATTTACTAGGTTTAACTAGAATAATGTCCTTATGGACAACACCACCATTTCAGTTTATATATCTGTACTTTACTGCATTAAGTCTGGAACTGAATAAGGACGATTTATTATTATTATTATTATTTTTATGACTTGTCTCATAGTATTCCTGTGGTTGTATTTCATACTGACGGGATTATACAAAGTCAGTCCAAAAAATAAAAATAAAAAAAAATGGAAAAAAAAACAACTATTGTGTATTAAGAAATGATCAAACGATGCTACATGTTTTCAAAATGACCGATTTTTGGATGTTCCTGTGAATGTCTGTATTAAGTACTAATTGAGTCAAATGCGGTGTAAACGTTGTTGAGGTGAGACCTGTTGCTGATATGACGAGAGGAACAATGATGACTCTTTCCTGTTTCCACAGCCTTTTTACTTCCATTGCCAAGTCGGTGTATTTGGCGATCTTCTCACTGTATTTCGCTTGGATGTTCTCGTCGTTGGGGACAGCCATGTCAATTAAATAAGTGATTTTCTCTTTTTTGGATTGAAAGGTGATATCGGGTCTGTTTGAGGGGATGGTTTTATCTGTGTGGATGTCAATGTCCTAGTAGAGCTTGTAGTTTTCGTTTTCAAGTATGGATGTTGGTGTATAATGACTTTTTTTTGATGTATTACCCTCTGTTCTGTAATAAGTGATTTGTATTCTGAAATTGGGCTATGAAAAGTGTATGCAGTTTCTGTCCGTAACCTGATGAAATTGTCACAAGTTTGGTAGCGGTGTAGTATGAATGTATCACCGTTCGATTCGTCTCATCTGTCGATTTTAGCCTCTTCCTTGGTTTACCTGCCTTGACAGTTGCAGTTAGTCGTTGCGATATATACGCTATTGTAATGAGTTTAAGTTGTTGTGTTTGGTTAGCATCTGTATTAGATTTATTTGTGTATCCATTTGGGCAGCGCATGATCGGTTCGCTCGGTTTCCGAGAGAGCAGATATTTCTAGGCTCGTTCCATATGTAGGGGTTTTGCTCATGAACTTATAATAGTTGTCGAAGTCCTTCATGTCGTCATCGTGAAATAACGAAAATATTTAAAGTTCCGGCCAGTTTTGTCGTAGGTATTTCAATGCGTCTTCTTGAAGTTTGGCATGATTGTTTTGATGGCCGTATATGTGCAAGCTGACTGATCGGAACAGACAACTTCCGTCTCCAACAATGTCGGCTCTGATGAAATTCTCGTGAATAGGTTCGGCTGTAGCCGTTTTTTCGGCAAAGGCCCGCCTGTTCAGCCTTTCGCCTCCACCGTCCCGCATGCTGTCACTTTCAGCAGTGGCTCCAAAGGTGCTCAGGCGATCCCCAGGCAGCGGCTCTTTTCCAAGGCTCGATACTTTCTCCATTTTCATGTATGTGCCACCATTAGACCCTGGTGGTCTAGGTAACTCGAGTCCGGTAACTTAACCGAGGTTAGTTGCTCCGTGCGGTTTCAAAGGTAAAGAGGGGTTTAGGGTGGCTAAGTTGTGGAAAGGGCAGAGATACTGGGTATTTAGGACAGCGAACAGCTGGACGCCGCTGACAGAACGGACTGCAAAATTAACGTAGCGTCCTTAATACTGCTGGATACAGTACCCAGCCGGTCAGACTTATTTATTATTATTATTTATTATTATTATTATTATTATTATTATTATTATTGTTGTTATTATTACTAAAATTACTATCTTTCGCCAAATTTTGAAAATTTTATTTTAAAAAAGTTTTTTCTTTTAAGTCTGTGTACGAAATTTCAACCATCTTAAACAAAGTTGATATTTATGCCATATTTGGTAAAAAATGTTCCTTTCAAAATGCCAGTTGACCTAATCAGCAGTATTATTACTTATTATGATTTCTCCATAAAAACTTATAGGGCAGTTTCATTTTAATGACATGTTTTAACTGGTGTTGTTATAAGTGGGTCACATGTTGTCACAAGTTATTTTGAAGACACTTTTATATTTATAATTAAAATAACAATGAAAAAACTATTAAACATAATAAATTAACCACCATGACACGACAAGCAAAAGAAATTATCAATTAAAAGTTAAGATAAAAAATCAAATATTCTAATGAATTTATATTTCCGTATGTCGACCTTCACTCTTAAGGCTAATAATGGTTTTTCTGGTGACGTCCCTAATGAAATTTTTTTAAAAATGAGGGTTTTATATTGACACAAAACTTCCGAATTGCATTTTCTAAATAATTATTTAAAATATTATTATTATTATTATTAAAGAAACATTTACGTATTTGAATATTTTAGAAAATAAAATTATACTTTTATTTGGGAATGAATTTCGCCAACCTTGCTACAATTACAGTTTCAATTCCGCTGATCATCCGAAACACATCTATTCAATTTGCCTTTTTAAAATATAGGCATTTTCGAAATATTCCCACGGGAATCGAAAAAGAACACGTTTCCGTTTTAAAGGTCTCCAATGACAGATATGTAGGAAATGGAGGAAAGTATGAGAATCAGATGTCAAGATAAAGTGTTCAGTGACGGAATAATCCATTCCTTTCTTTTCGGCTGTGAAAGAAGCGTTGCCGTCGGAATTAGAATTGTGCGGTCTGGAGAAACAGGAAAATTTTATAATAATGCCAAGGGGATTGGCGAGCATAATAATACGAGATATATTACGTATATTATGCAAATAGAGTCTGTAAGCCAGTCAGCGGAGCATAAAAAATTAGGGAAAGGTGAAACAAACTTTATTATTTTTATAAAATCGATATTTGCAACAAATTAATTTTGCATACGTTTACCATCCCGGATTGGATCGTCATCTTGGAAAATGGCGACCAAAGTTGTATTTTTTGCCAATATCTAGCTTACTATGATGTTTATAGCAAAATAATATACGCAATATATTTTATAAAATAGGTTAGGTGTAATTAAAAAATATTGGTTTTTGGGATTACCCTTGTCAAATTAGAATTACTTTCCGAAGTTTCGCCTTCGATTGTACGAAGCATCTTCAGGGATCTTTACTCCCCGAATCTCTCGGAGCTCATTCAGTGTTCAGATCTCGTGAAGGTGCCTCGTGCAATCGGAGGCGAAACGTCGGATAGTAATTGCAATTTGACTTGGTCTAATCCCAAGAACCTTGATTTCTTAATTGACCATAGTCGTGAAAGCTTCCGTTCTACGTGCTTGTAGAGTATGAGGTTTAGGCGCTAAAGACAGGGATTTTAATAACAGTTACTCCTACATTTTTTTCCTTAAGGAAAGTTTTTGTTTAAAATATGTTCTCGGTGTAAATATTAATAACTGAAAGTTTTTGAATCAAATTGCGAGAGATCTCTGTCTAATAGTCCTAGTCGTGTAATTAAAGAAAATGGACCTAGTTAAGGTGGTGGAGTATAAAATGAAAAGATGGAAAAGATGCTTAATTTAAACGAATTCAAAACGCAAGTGTTCTTTCAAACTTGGGATACAGTGTTTCGAAATATTAAAGCAATGCATTGGATCTTAGCATTCGGGAAATTGGAAGCTATATATAAAAGTTATTCAAAATATTCACCGGTTTTTTACGCTAGTGGATATTTTTTGTATTCAAAACATCTTAGGTATAAGATATACCACTGTCAACAAGTAAGAGACCTGAGGATCCTGTTTACATCATTGATGGGGGTTTCCTAAAACACAGAATCGTCTGGAAACAGGGAGAAATCTTTCTAACTATAATAAACAGAAATATAGGAAGTATATCTAGAGTCATTATAATCAAAATGCCATCATTGTCTTTGACCAGTAAGCTGAATATGTAACCAAAAATTGTAAAAAAGCAGCTGAAAGTTTGGCTAACAAACAACTAATCAGATATTAAATTTGCTATGCCTGCAATAACAAGTCAAAGCAAGTTTTCCCGGTTTATTTTGACTCACAAATATAAAAAAAACTTTAGTTTTCTACAGAAAATTTGCTTTTGAGATCAGGACATTGACCTTACAAAATTTGGCCTGTTTCAAAATCAGCGAATTTACGTCTTTTCCCTTTACTTCATTGCAAGCTGAAAATATAAACGTACTGTAACTTCGGATAACTTTCGGAACGCACTACTACTAATGTCAAACACTTAATAGTTTCAAGTCAGTGGCCTGTCATTTCACTGCAACTTAGCTCTTGTTTATTTTCAGTTACTAAAGTCAATACACGTGCGTGCACAATAAAAATATGTCGTCAAGAGTTTATGAGGGTCCGGTAGACGCGTTTTGTTAAGTTTGTGGTGAATTTATTAAGACGAGAGGAAGAAAGTACTCTGTGAATGCATCAGTTAAAATGTGTAAGGCTTGCAAAGCGTACTTCGGCATGCCTGTTGGGGATCAGGCCAAACCGTAGGCACCTCATTACACTTGCGAGAATTGCAAAAACCTCTGGAAGGTAATATGCCATTGTAAAAAACTTTTTCAATAAAATTAGATTTACAACTTTGATTTTTTTCCAGGGTGGTTTAGAGGAGAAAAGAGAGCCTTAAAATTTGCTGTTCTAAGGATTTGGCGGGAAACCACTGATCACTTACTCAACTGTTATTTTTGCGTGGTAGATCGAACTGGTAAAAATGACCCAGATATTCCATCGTCTACAGCACCAGTACCTCATTCTTCTGAGCTCCCTGTACCCAAACCTCCCTCGAGAATGCTATTCTCTTCAGAAGAAAGTAGCCAATCCGAAGACGACGAAGTTGAAGATCCAGAGTACAAGTTAGAAGCTGATTCCCAGGAAAGAAAGCCATACTATCCCAATCAACAAGACTGAACGATCTAATAAGAGACCTTGATCTAACCAAATCTAATGGCGAGCTTTTAACATCAATGCTAAAACAATTGAACTTATTAGATGAAAGTGTGCAGGTCGTAAGTCAAAGAAAGCGCCACCGATCTTTCGCCAGCTTTTTTACATGTCAAGAAAAGCTTTGCTTTTGTCATAATGTTACCGGTCTGTTCGAGGAAATTGGAATTCCCTGCAATCCGAATGAGTGGCGCCTCTTTATCGATAGCTCGTCGAGAAGTCTCAAAGCTGTGTTACTGCATAATGGCAACAAGTATCCATCTCTTCCACTGGCACATTCCGTTCACCTTAAGGAGGATTATACCAGCGTCAAGATTTTGCTAGAAGTCTTAAAGTATGAAGAATATGCTTGGGATGTTATTGGAGACTTTAAAATGGTGGAATTTTTAATGGGTCTCCAAGGAGGCTTTATCAAGTTTCCATGCTACCTATGTCTGTGGGAAAGCAGGGATACTAAAGCTCATTACTACAAAAAAGATTGGACCCAACGGACGGAGTTCTCTGTAGGGAAACATAATGTCAAGTGGGAACCATTGGTGGACCCCAGAAAATTGTTAATGCCACCACTGCACATCAAATTGGGTCTTTTGAAACAATTTGTCAAAGCCTTAGATAGAGAATCATCAGCATTTAATTACTTACAAGGATTTTTCCCAAAGTAAAGGTTAAAGCTGGAGTTTTTGTCGGCCCGCAAATAAGAAAAATCATGAAGTGTCAGGAATTTCCCAAAATGCTTAATTTAATCGAAAAATTGGCTTGGAACAACTTTTTGGTCGTGGTAAGAGGTTTCTTGGGTAATCACAAAGACAAAAACTATGTACAGCTGGTTGAAAATTCTATAGTGACATGGGATGTAGGAGGTCCCTCAAGGTTCATATACTTGATAGTCACCTTGATAAATTCAAGAAGAATATGGGGGAGTACTCTGAGGATCAGCAAGGCGAGCGCTTCCATCAGGATATACTAGACTTTGAGCGTCGCTACCAAGGACAATATAACGAAAATATGATGGGAGACTATGTCTGGGAGCTCAGACTAGAGTTAGACTAGAGACTCAGAGCTAGTCGAAAATCTAGAAAATCCATTCATTTTTAATCGTTTTGTTATTCGTATCAGGAATAAATAAATACTTTCTTATTCTTTTTTTCACTTTTTAGGAACAAATATACAAAATTTACTGACTACGCTAGTTTTAAAAAGTCAATATCCTGTCCACAAAAGCAAAGTTATGATTAAAAAAGTACAGTTTTCATGGGGGTTTGGGCATAAATAATCAGAATAAAACATTGGTTAACCAGGAATAAAAAATGTGTAACATAGTGATCATTGGCAATGATTCTGATTATTCTCACAAACTTAGCTGAGATGAACAGAAATATCCATGTATGAAAGCATTATTTTTCTACACGCTTTTAGAAGGTATGAGTATGTAGTATCGAATAATTATATTTCCTAAGACTAAAACAAATATTGTTTTTTTAGATTAATTTAAAAATATTCAGTTAGTGTTGTTAGCTTTGTGATACTTTATTAAATTTTTGTTTGTATCCTATGAGCGGCCATACTGTAATAAAAAAAAAAGATCTCTTTCAGCCTTGAAGAAGACGACAAATAAATCGTCGAAACGTCGGCCAATTTTTAAAAAACTGAGGTTTGATTTATGTCCCTAACCCGCTAAACACCATCTTGAATTTAAACTGAGGGACGCTACTTTCACACGCCATGCATTTAAATGAGGGATTCTTTGAACACATCCTGAACACATATGGAAGAGACGCTGTTAACCTTCTGAAGACTTGGATGAACGCCAACAAAAAACTAGCAGCAATTAGGAACCGTCGAGTATTTTTATTACAATGTAGGACAAAACAAGTGTTTCCAAGCCACATAACTAATAATATGAATTGTATAAATTCTCTAAAATTAGATAATCATCCGTACGTTAATGAGATTGATAAAATTGTATACAGTTTTAAAAAACGAATTTTAAATTTAGAAATTAAGATAACTGTTTGGAAACTAGCATTGTTGGAACGGGAAATTAATGAGATAAAAGGCAGAACGCACGATTTTTTACCAATTGAAATTATTAGTAATTTTAATGAAATATGTACTAATAAATATAAAAGAATATTTACATGCATTAAAAAAATAAATATAAAAAAGATTGCTACCCTATGTAGTAATCAAACAATTTTTGAATTAGGAACACATCATAATTTTCTTTTTAATTATACTGACATTAACTTACCATTGGAGGCTAAAAAAATTCTAAGCACTGGCCCAAAATTTGCTCTTCCATTAGACAAAGATACAATTCCAATACTCACCATTATAAAAGACTTGGAATTTTGTGTTCAGTGTTTACAATTAAATGAACAAGAACAGGATGATCTACGGGCTAAATGTATAAATAATTTAACCAATTATATCAATTCAAATAATAGTAATAATAACAAAAAAAAAATACCCCACAGCAAACTTAATTGAAAAAGACTTTAGGTTTTGTAAAACTTTTTTAAAACAAAATCCTTCTTTAATGGTTATGCGATCAGATAAGGGCAATTCGACTGTTGCCATGTATAGGGAGGAGTATTCGACAGGTATGCGGGATTTGTTGAAGGATGGTAATACTTATAAACTTTTGAAATCAGATCCAACGTCTAAATTTCAAAGTCAAGCAAATAAAATTGTCAAAAATTTGTTTGACAATAATTACATTAATGAGTCATCCTACAAGAAGTTACGCATTAATAATAGCATATCTCCAAAGTTGTATGGTTTGCGTAAGACCCATAAGCCGAATTTGAGCTTAAGACCAGTGGTGAGTTGTATTGACGCTCCTTCTTATAATCTAGCCTTGTTTGTGCATAACATCTTAAGCCCGATAACGACGACCTTTAATTTTAATATTAAAAATTCTTTTGATTTCGTAGAGTTCACAAAAAGGGTAAAATTACCACCTAATCACGTTTTATTGTCTTTAGATGTTACGTCGTTATTTACAAATGTCCCCAAAGAATTAGTTATAAATATTTTAAAAAGAAAATGGAGTCACATAGCGCCGTACACGGAAATCCTGAAAAGTATGTTTTTAAATATTATTGAATTTTGTTTGATAGCAGTTATTTTTCATTTGATAACCAATTTTACCTACAATTGGACGGATCAGCGATGGGTAATCCTGCTAGCCCGGTATTAGCCAGTTTGGTTATGAATGAGTTGTTTATGGAGATATCAAATAAATTACCTTTTGACTTACCCTTAATAAAATTATATGTCGATGATACAATCCTCTCTTGCCCATCTAATAACGTAAATTACCTGTTACAGTATTTTAATAGCTTTCACCATAAATTAAAATTTACAATGGAAATGGAAAGTGACAAATGTATACCATTCCTTGATGTTATTGTTCAACGCAACCTTGATGGAACGCTACTAACAAACTGGTATACTAAACCAACCTCCTCGGGTAGAGTGGTTAACTACCTCTCATCACATGCCATGTCCCATAAAATAGCTACCATAAAAAATTTGTTATATAGATCTTTTAAACTAAGCAGCCCACAATATCATAGTTCTAACATTGAGAAAATTAGGAGCATATTAAAAAATAATAACTACCCTACAACGTTAGTAAACAGAGTAATTAACAACTATAATATCACTAGCCAAGTAAAGAGCGACAAAGGGACACTAAAATACTTCAAATTTCCATACATTAATTCATTGTCGGAAAGGATTCAACGTAATATTCGGGAAAAGGATCAAAATTGTAAATTAGCATTTTATAATTTAAGAACAACAAATGTGCTGTTTTCGAAACTAAAGGACCCAATACCCCTTGATTTGAGCTCAAATTTGGTTTATAAAATTTCATGTCATAATTGTGATAAATGTTACATAGGCATTACGAGGCAATATTTAAGGACTAGGTTATACCAGCACAAGTACGACTATAGGGTGATAAACATCAATAAAAATGAAAAAACTGCATTATCGGAACATCACTTTTTTACAGGCCACAATTTTAATTTTCAAGGTACCACCGTACTAGACAGAGAAAAACATTATATTAAAAGAAATATCAGTGAAATGATACACATACAATTAAATAATTCGGTGAATCACAGAACTGATACTCAAGGCTTAAGTGTGCAATATAACGATATTTTGAATCGTTATAGAGAAAGTACTTCTTGACATGCCCTAGTAAACAAACCATTGCCCTAATAATTGTCCCTTTTTTATTTGTACATACTGATAAGAAATATTAATTTATAAACCAAACCATTAGTCGTCGTTTTGCTGCAGTGGGTTCCGGAGTTGTTTATTTGCGTTTTTTGTTTTTCTGAATAATTCTTTTTGAATGTTTTTTTAAAACTCCGAGACCTGCTAAATGTCCTTTGTTCTTTTACTTGTTTGCCACCTTGTGTTTTAATGTATTGCAGTGGTAATCATCATTTGTGTTCTATGGAGAAGTGTAATTATATTAGTTGTATTTTTTACGTGAGCCTCTAATTCTAAGGAATTAGGTAAGTGAAATGTCACAAATAATAATACTTATGAACCCTGGGTTTCCTTTTATTATTGTTATTTAATTTGTCTTTTTATGTTGTTGTGGTTACCTTTTTGTTCGTATTTATTTGTTTTCCATATGTATATGGTTTATATTTAAGAAAAAATCTATTTAAAAATAAAAAATAATAACTCTTTAGTATCGAATAATTATATTTCCTAAGACTAAAACAAACATTGTTTTTTTAGATTAATTTAAAAATATTCAGTTAGTGTTGTTAGCCTTGTGATACTTTATTAAATTTTTGTTTGTATCCTATGAGCGGCCATACTGTAATAAAAAAAAAGATCTCTTTCAGCCTTGAAGAAGACGACAAATAAATCGTCGAAACGTCGGCCAATTTTTAAAAAACTGAGGTTTGATTTATGTCCCTAACCCGCTAAACACCATCTTGAATTTAAATTGAGGGACGCTACTTTCACACGCCATGCATATTAAATACTGTCAAATACCTATTTAAAAATTTTAATGTGGTTTATTTTCTTTAAATCTCTTTTAATAATATTTAATTTCTCTTTAATACCTTTCAATACATTTATTTTATGTTCAATATATTTTCAATTTTTTAAATAATTTTGATTATCCATTTTTGTCTGTTTGAAACCAGATGCAAAATACACTTATTTTTTTGTAGTATATAAAAAAGTACCCTAAACTCGGAGAAATAGTGTTTGGCAGAAAGATAGAAGTTGTTTTTCATTGTAGGGCATACCTCTAAAATTCTAGGTAGAAGTTATAGATCATATTAATAATTATTTTAGTCAATGTCGGACAGTATTTATAAAATAAGTAATCATGTGCCAAAAATACCAGCGTTAACAACTATATGTTCGGACGATGTACGAAATGTAAACAAAAAAACATATTTTTGTTTGATATAAACTATTTTCTTTTGTCTTCCTGACTGAAAAATCTGAAGGTCACATACTCTTTACCTAACTTAGAGTCCAATTGTAAACAATAATTATTTTATTTTGCTTAAACTAGATAACAAAAACATAACATATTTGCTGATAAATAAATATTAGGACACAATTGAATCTTATAATTTCAATCGAACATTATTAAGAAGTACCTTTTGCGGCAATATCGGCTTGTATACGTTTTGGCATGGAATCTACATAAGCTTTGCGATAGTCAAGAATGAAAGAGTCTCAAATATGCGTGATTTTTACCTTTAATTCCACAACTGTATGCTACTCTATGGCCACGATAAAATATTTAAATGATGGTCCCCAAACCATTTTTTTGTTGTTTTCACGGTGTGGCAGGACGTATCGTCTTGCTGAAATATGAAATTGTCATTTGCAAAACTTTGTTCTGCTGTTGGAATCAAGTTTCGTGATAAAATGTATTGGTACTTTTCTGCATTTACAGTACCATTAATAAACACATATTTAACACCAACTCCTTATTCTCACATACCTTGCCATATCCCCTGGGGAAATTTTACTGCTTTAGACAGACCTTAAGAAATGCCTTTGATTTTGTACGAATCATCTTTTTTCGAAAAGCACCGAAGCAGGCATCAAAGTTCGATTAGCCGCTGGAGATAACATTATTCCATATTTCTGTTGTCCAAGATATTTTCGGTTCTTCCTAATCCAAACATTTTTTCTTTCGGACTGCTCGTAATAACGGCTTTTCCTTGGCTTTTAAAGAAATTGGATAAAAGAGCATTATTAATTTGTACGTTTTACCACGAAAAATTACAAATTTAACTTATAAAAATTGTAACCAGACTTATTCAGCGATAGTCTACAGTATTTCCTGACTATGTTTAATGTTGCCTTGTGATTCCACTGAGCTTGTATTTCTCGTAAGGTCTCCTTCTGTAAGTTCTGCAAATTTTACCACAAGGTCGGCCTAGATTTTTACGACGAACATTAACACTAGCTGTCTCTTCATATTTTTTATTGATATTCCCGACTGTTGAGTTTGCAATATTTAAGTCATTTGAAATGTTTTGCATTGATTTACATCTGCAGTACAGGGGTATTATAATTTCTCGCACTTTTTTTGTTTGTTTTAGAACCACACGTCATTTTCTTACGAATTTATAGGAAAGCATGGCGGATAAAACCCCAGCTGATAACTATTGACCCAGGCACGCTAGATTTATCAATAAGTGAGCGCATAATATTAATTTTAATGTCAATAATTATTAGCGTTTGAATATTTATTTGTCAGGTAGTACATCCAACATAAAATAATTATTCCTTACGAATGGACTTTATGTCAGGTAAAGAGTATGTGACCAGATTCTGATTTTTTTAGTCAGGAAGACAAAAAAGACAGTTTAAAGCAAACATAAATATGTCTTTTTAACATTTCGTACATGGTCCGAACATATAGTAGTTAGAACACGTGTATTCTGTTAATAAGTTTACTAATTTTGCTGCTTTTTAATAAACGTTAGTACCATAATTAATATTTATTATAACATTTTTTAAGAAGAAAAGACCACCCTCAACAAGGGACACGGAAAGTAAAATTTGGAACATTTTTAATAAAATCAGTAAGATTTACCTCCTCAGAACGAACAGATGTTCAGATAATTTTTAAAAAACCCACATTTAATGGCGGTATTTTTATTGCACATTGTGGGAATATTTAGATCTATGCTAATAAGCGGCGTGGCGCCTACCTATTGTTAATAACAATAGGATGGCTTATGCTGTCTGGCTTCTAGGTAAATTGCGGTGAATTACATAATAAATAGATCACCTTATTTTTATAAAATGTAGTCTTCATCAATAGAATATCTTAGTTTTGATGTTACTCTGGTGCGATCAATATGTCTTCAAACAAAAGAAAGTTTTTGAGTCTTCAAGAAAAACTTGAAATAATCCAGTACGCGGAAAAAAACAAACTTAGTGTTAGAGTATTAGCCGAAAAAATCTGTGTATGAAAATCTCAAATTAGTGATATTTTGAGAAACAAGAGCGATCTTAATAAGCGATTCGCTGAGACCGGGAACATGAAAGAAAAAAAGAAATTTGCGAAAACTGAGGGTGCTGCCATAGACCAAATTGTCTACGACTGGTTTTGTAAAGTACGCTCCAAAAACATTCCAATATCCGGTACAATAATAAAGAAAAAAGCACAAGAAATTGCGAGGAATCTAGAAGTTAATGGTTTTAAAGGATCAAATGGATGGTTGGAGAAGTTCTGTCAACGTCATAATATCTCTCTCAAATCCATCTGTGGTGAAGGAGCGGCTGTAGACTTGATTTAGGTAACTAATTGGCGGATGAAATTATGAGCTATTATTAAAAGGCGAAACATGTACTGGCGGGAAAGCGCCCAAGGAGAGACTCACTATTTCACTTTGCTCCGCTATGTATTTGGCCGAAAAATGCAAAGGCAAAACCGAAATGTACTTTAATTTTTGGATAATACTGCATCTCACCCAAAACTGGAGTTAAAAAATGTTAAAATAATTTTTTTACCGCCAAATACGACATCACATTGCCAGCCATTGGACCAGGGCATGATTCATAATTTTAAAAACCACTACAGAAAGTTTTTAATCAAGCGACTTTTGTCATCCAAGGAGTATTCTCAATCTACCGAACAATTGGAGAAATGCGTAAATATTGTAAGGATTGTTGCTGCATGGAAAAAAGTCGAAGCTGAGACCATAAATAATTGCTGTTGACTACGATAGTGAAGATGATGTGCCATTATCGGAATTATGTAGAAACATCAATGTATTCTCTTCCGACTTAACTTCATATTCAGAAATTGTTGAAAGTTTATTCACGGAAAATCCTAACATAAGTGTACGTGAGTGCACCTGTGAATTTCAAAATAGTGAGAACGGTCAGATTTTATCTGATAGTGATGATGAAAAAATTATTTCTTCCAATATTAAGAACATTAAGGAAGCATATAAAATGTTAAAGGATATTAAAACCTTTATATATGTCGACGGTACACAGTTGTTAGTACGTGTTTTGTTGAGCTCCTACGAAAACACCAAAAAAGTTAGTTTAAAGTGCGAATCAAACCGTAAAAATTAGTGTACGTGTGAATTTTTCATCAAGCAATATTTTGAACCGCAAATTATGGCCCCGCAAAAACCCATCGACATCAAAAACGCCGTTAAAGAGTTTGTCAATAAATTTTTAGCCAAGGTCACCGATAAAATCGCACAGTTGGAATCCGAAGTAACAAAAAACACCCAAAAAATAAGTCAGCTGGAAGGTCGCCTTGAAAGTATACAACAATCACTGAAAATAAACAACGTTTGTATCTACAACATAGAGGAGGAGGAAAATGAGATTCTGCCTGTAAAAATACTAAATATAATTAACGACAAAATGAAAATGCAACTAAAAAGGGATAATTTAGTAAAATGTCACCGTATTGGCGAAGCAAGAGAAAAACCACGACCAGTTATTATGCAGTTTGATTTGTTCCAAAACAAGCTTAATTTGTTAAAAAATGTCTCCAAACTCAGGGGTACGAAGATCGGAATTGGCGAAGACTTGACAAAACCAAGGCTAGCCTTATACAGAGCGGCGATGCAAAAATATAGCGGTAAACAGACATTTACGCGGTATGGAAACATTCTCGTTAGACTTGATAATAATACAATTAAAAAAATCTCTAAGTTTGAGGATATATAATATAATCCAATAAAAATTACTTTGAATTATATAATTAACTAAACATATTACTTAAATATTTACCATGGAGTCTCACATAATATAATAATTTGATTCTATATTATATATATTTTTTTTTTTTGTAAGTGTAAATTAATATTTTGAACTTATTTTTTCTTTTCTTTAATTTTTATATATACAGAACTTGAATTTGAACTATTCGGAAAGATTTATATAATTTTTGGTGTATTTATATTCTAAATAAAAAAACACTTGAGTGCTAATGAGGGCAATGTTAGATTATAGCTACATGATAGATGCGTTTGGCAGGTTGGACACTTTAGTAGAGGATGATGCTGGGAAGGTAAGATCTTTATTTGCTGGTCAAAATAAACTGAATATTTTACATTTAAATATACGTAGCTTAAAGAAAAATTTTGATAAACTGCTGATTTATTTAGATCAAATTAATCAAAATACTATTGACGTTATGGTATTTTCGGAAACTTTTAATTTAGAAGGCATAACTAACTTAGAAATTAGGGGATTTAAAAAAATATATAACGAATCTACATTTAATAAAAATGACGGGCTAGTAATGTATATAAAAGAACACTTTCATTCAGTAACCACAATCTTTAGATTTTCAGAAACTAATACAATACGGTGTGAAATAAAACTTAGTGATACTCTCTCTTTTGGTATAACTGCCTGTTATAGGCCACCCTCAACTAATTTACATACATTTTTAAACGAATTAGAAGATTTATTGTGTAAAATAAATTCAAACGACATAGAGTTCTTTGTTGGTGACATAAATATTAATTTGTTGGACATAAATAGTCAAGAAGTGAACATGTATCTAAATATTTTATCACAAAATGCATATTTTTCTGGCATTAACAAACCAACTAGAGAGTCTGAACTATCTTCTACTATTATAGACCACTTATTTATAAAAACAAAGATATTCATGATAAAAAAAACAACATTATTCCCGTAATCTTAAGATCTGCTTTAACTGATCATTATTTTATTGGTTTATCGTTAAGCAACATACACATTATTAAGAAAAAAACTAACCCTAGCAGTTTTAAAAAAAAAATAAACTATAATAAATTAAATGAACTTCTAGCTGATAAAGAACATAATTGGGAAAAAGTTTTATATTGTAATAATACAGAGAAAGCTTATCAAAATTTTATAAACACATTAAAACTCTGTATAGAACAATCAACAACAGTTTTAAAAATAAACAGTGCGAGCAGGAAGCGGAAACCTTGGATGACTGAGGGATTACTTAATTCTATTAAAGAAAGAGACCGACTTAAAAAAACCTTGTTACAAACTATTCATTGGAACTATCAGGTCAATATAAACTTTTTCGTAACACGTTAAACAAAATTATAAAACATGCTAAAAACATATATTATAAAACAAAAATAAAGGAGTCAAATCAAAATTATAAAAAAATATGGGAATTTATAAACGAGGCAACTGGGACATGTCAAAAAAACAGACAACAAACTTTTGACATTATGCATGACAATAAAATGTATGGGGAAGACCAAAAGGTAGCTAATGTTTTCAACAATTTTTTTATCGATATAGGATCAGATATACAGAAAAATATTATCATAGACCAAGATAAAGCTATTAACCCGCCATGTAGAAATCCCAATTCCTTTTTCTTGCGACCTGTAACGAGAAATGAGCTAATTAAACATATAAGCACATTAAAAAATAACTCTTGTCCTGGAGAAGACAAAATTACTTCTGAATCTATTAAAAAAATTCACCTTAATATATTGGATCTACTTGTACATATAATTAATCTTTGTTTTGAAAATTCTAATTTACCGGAAGACTGGAAAGTCTCAGTTGTCACGCCAATATCTAAAAGCGGAGATGCCAAATTAACCACAAACTACAGACCAATCTCGGTTATAAACAATTTCGGTAAAATTTTTGAAAAATGTCTTAAGTGTAGAATTGTAAACTTTTTAGAAAAATATGACCTTTTATATTTTAAACAGTATGGTTTTAGAAATGAAAAAAGTACTGAGGATGCAATTTTTGAGTTAGTAAAAGGTATAAATGAAAACCTACAGGATAGAAAAAAAACTCTAGCAATTTTTCTAGATCTTAAAAAAGCATTTGACACTGTCTCACACAAAATCTTATATGACAGATTGGAAGAGCTAGGAATAAGAGATGGTGCATTGAACTTATTGAAATATTATTTAACACATAGGCAGCAAAAAACAAAGATTAATAATTCTTTTAGCACCCCTAAAACAATTACAACCGGAGTGCCACAAGGTACTGTGCTCGGCCCTGTACTTTTCTTAATATATATAAATAAAATAGGTAAATTATTAGATGTATCTAGTGTCATTTCATATGCAGATGACACTGTACTATTATTTAAAGGTGAATCTTGGCAGGATGTTCGCAGGCAAGCTGAAGAAGGTTTGAGTATAGTACACTCATGGCTGGGTTCGAGTTTGTTAAGTCTTAATTTATCTAAAACATTTTTTATTACATTCTCTGCTACAAGTACGGATCAGCCAAATTTTGATAACATTTGTATCCATGATAAGAATTGCCAAGGACAGCTTGTAGGTTGCGACTGTACACTGCTTATAAGAAAGGTGGTTAAAATTAAATATTTGGGTGTAATGATGGACCAACATCTAAAATGGAATCATCACGTTTTTTATGTCAGTAATAAAATTAGAAAAATATTCTATGAATTTTACCAGCTAAGAGATATTTTGAGCCAAAAACTACTGATAACTCTATATAGGTCTTTGGTTGAGTCTATTCTAAGATATTGTATCATAGTGTGGGGTAGTGCTTATAATAACACGCTGAATATATTACAAACGTGTCAAAATACTGTTCTTAAGATATTGCTAGGTAAATCCCGATTATACCCAACTATCAAATTGTATGCAAACCATAGTGTTAATATTAGAAACTTGTACGTTTTCACTAGCCTATCATACTTGCTGAAAACAAAAAACACTCCCTACAATTTCGCACCAGCATCAGACTAGAGCTAATATAAAACAAAATTTAAGCCTTCCATTTCTACATAACTCAATATGTCAAAGATTTATAATTTATTATATACCAAAAATGTTTAATATGTTACCAGTTTCTATTAGAAATAACCTACAGCGCGACAAAATATTTAAAAGAGAACTAAAGTTGTTCATTGAAAAAAATCCTGACTTTTTTACTCCATTATTTTTAAGTTAACTGAACATTGTCCTGATCCTGCCTGCACGAGTTCCGTGCTATCGGAGTGTGGTTGTGGCTGATATTGTTCTCATTGGCGCAGGGTGCCGTCTTCGAATCGATGGGTGGGGTAATACCACACAAGTTGTATCTTTATACATCTTAGGGGAAAAACCCGGCCCTGAGTTCATGGGTATTTTGGATTATATTTATGATATTTTAGAATTATTTAGGTAGAATAGCAATTAAAATGTACCATGTGAACCTTTATTAACTTATACTCTGTACGAAATTATGTAATATATTTTTGAATTTTTTTGAATTTGAATATTGAAAACTTTTGTATGTTATCTGGAGATTCAGTTTTAGAAGAAACAATCTCACAAGGTGCGTCTAAAATGGAATCTTAAATTATTAAAAATAAATGAACTAGTTTAAGACAAACAACACTTGATAATTTTTTTAAATATAAACTTTTTATAAAGTAGAAATGTATCAAACTGTATATGTAGGTAGTATAATATTTTATATTAAGTAGTACATTTTTATTGTATGCATATATGTATGTAAAAGATGTTGGTGTATATGTAGTAACAATTGTATTAATAATTTGTACTAAACATATTATTTTTTTAACTAAAAATAAAATATTTTTTTAAATAAAATTACATTGGTATTTAATTTGTTCACTCCTCACAACGGACACCTCAACGAACAGTTTCTATGGCACGACTATTGTCCGTTGTTAAGAGGTTTCACTGTAGTATATAAAATAAATCTAAGGAAGTAGATAATAAACTAAACTATAAAAACACTGGTAAAATTAAATACCAATATGTTGCATTTTTTTTGTTCTCCCTGAAAATAAGAAGTGCTGGATTATTGTATATTATTTACTATCCCTTTAAAATCTGCTTTTAAATACATACCACAAATAATTTATAACAGTTTTTTTCCTGAAAAAAATTGTTATAAATAATAAAAAAACAACGTTCGGAAAAATAGGGAAATCTTAAGAAATGTTATATATTGTCTTCAACTAGTTATAAATAGAAAATGGAGACTTCAATGTATAATTGGGGATGTTTTGGAGGATATTATTATTAAGGCACGGCAATAATCACTTTTTATAACTATAATATATGAGCAATGTATGTATGGCAGGTATTATTGAGGTGTAATGGGCGTTGACTATTAATATCATCGTAGAGAACACAAAAGTTAATTTCAATAAAATTTATACATAATATAAAAGAGAAAAATCTTTTACTCATATGCTCATTGATCACTATATCTGTGACACCGTCAACGATAAAGCGAAAATTTGTCATTTAATTTTCTTCTGACGCATGCCTTTTTTGGTGACGTGATGCACAAGAGAAGAGAATATTATTTGAAACCCTCTAAGGGGGTGGAAACAGGTAAAATGTGTTATTACAACATATCTTCAATGAAATGAGATTTTAAAACTATTATGGCTTTCAAAAATAGTTACTTTAAAATCGGTTTATCGATCGAAAGGATGAAATGTGTTTTTACTTTTTTGCTAAACGAGGTATAAAATGCTTCTTTCGTCAATGACTTTTAAAAATTATAATCTAAAAATATATTGTTTCATTTATTAAATGAATATGTGCCGTTCAAAATAAAATATTCAAATTTTGGCATATGAGGTAAGTGCCAGATAATAGATTTTTTTATAAACTCTAAAATATTTATGTTACTCCATGCAGGCTTCACCTTCTTGCTGCCACTTCTTCATTCAAATACTGTTTTTTATTTTTTAAAATCCCGACTCATTTAACACATTTATGACAGTAACCTCTTTTAACACACTCATATTAATAAGTGGCTGTGGGGAAACTTTGGCCTCATCCTTCGATGAACTAGCTTCGCTACCGCTACCATTTATGCCTACTGTCAAAGACATAAACGATAGAAAAATCTAAACAATGCTAGAAATATTTATATGAAATATTTTCATTACTTAAAGTAAAAATGTTAACTAAAATTATTACTTTATTAGGTAATAGAGTTTTTTGTGTGCTACTTTTTTGTACTAGTGTCGCCGGTTTTAATTATCGGAGCGCAGACTTCTAGGAGTGAAATAATTTTTTTTTGTTTTACTTTTTTCCTTGTTGCTAGAGTGCTATTTGTATAATTAATTATAAACAGTTGGGTTTTACTTAGATTTCTTTTTCTAACTAAGCATATACTTTTTGGTAACCTCCTTTCCTTTATCCTTGTACCTTTTACTCCTTTCTTTTGTTGTTTGTTTTTAGCAGGGATAAATACCTCGTTTTATGTTTTTATGATAAATGTTTTCGTGTGCGCCTATTAATGCAAGATCACTGTCAAATTATTTTCACATTTTTCAAGGCCATGTAGCTGACTTTCAGTATGATTTGATTGGTGTGTCTGAGACATAGTTACGTGCAGATATCGCCGATCAGATCATGGAACTACAAAATTATAATTTTATAAGGCATGATAGGCTAGGTAGGGGCGGTGGTGTCGCCGTGTATAGAAAAGCAAGTATTGAGTTTCGTGTTATGCTTAGAGAAACCTGCCCTTTTCTAGAACATATTTGGATTGAAATAAAAGTAAACAACACAAAAATTTTAATAGGCAATATATATCGTTCTCCTGAGGGTGACTTAAACTTATTCTATTCTCGCCTTGAAAGTATTATGACCGATTTTTATACTGTCTATGATTTTCTTTTATTGCTAGGTGATTTTAATATAAACTTTCTCGAATTAAATACAAAAGCACCGTTATGTGAAATTATTGAGGTCTATGGTTTGCAACAGCGTATAACTAAACCTACTACATATCAATTACAAACATGTCCTTAATTGATTTACTTTTTTCAAATATAGATTCAATTGAGGTTTGCGGAATAAGGGATGTTGAGATATCGGACCATATGCTCATTTATTGCGACATAAATTTTGGATATAATACTTATAACTTTACATACAGAAATTTACAAAGTGTTAACAATAAGCGATTTCAATTTGATATCGAACTAATATCTTAGCACATAATGTATCATATGGCGGACAGAAATAGCAAAGTTGATTTTTTCAACCAATCGTTATTCCACGTTATAAACTTGCATGCTCCCTTAAAAAATATCAGAGGTAAAAATAAGCCATACAGACCATGGATTACTCCTAATATTAGATTAATGCAGAGGCTTCGTAATAGGGCCTTAAATAAGTTTAGAAACACCAAAATTGGGAGGACTGGAACATATACAAACAGTATAAAAATCTTACTACTAGGGCAATCAGATCGGAAAAAAAAGGCTTATTTAACATATAGGTTTGGAGTGTGCAGTAATAAAGAAGCATGGCAAGAATTAAATAAAATTAATATTTCTAAAAAACAAAATATACAACTTCCCAATTCTTTGCAAAATGTAGATGAACTTAATACTTATTTTACTAATATAAATAAAAATAACAATAAGCCTGATGAAGAATTTATTAAGAATTTTAAGGAACATAAAATTACACAAAATAAATTTAAATTTAGGCTGATAACGCAAGATACAATAATTTTCATTCTAAAAACCATAAAGACTAAAGCATTTGGAGCTGATAATTTAAATATTACACTTATTTTTCTTTGTTGTCCTGCCATAATTAATCCACTAACTCACATTATAAATGTTTGTTTAGAAAAAAATCATTTTCCAGATCAATGAAAGGAAGCCAATGTTATTCCGTTGCCTAAAGTTGAATTTAAACAAATCCGTTTAATATCGATTCTTCCAGTTCTCTCTTACCTATTAGAAAAAATTATGGAACAGCAAATAATTGAATATTTAAATATTAGTAATTTGATCCCTAAATATCAGTCTGGCTTCCGTAAAGGTTATCGTTGTGCAACCGCATTATCTCAGGTAACGGGTGATATATTTAAAGCCCTTGATAATAATCTAGCTATTGTTTTGGTTCTTTGGGATTTTACTGAAGCTTTTGACATGGTCAACCACGAAATATTATTGGCTTTGTTGCAGTGTCTGGGTTTTAGCGATTCTGCGGGGGCACTGGTGTCTTCTTTTTTGTCAGACAGAAAACAAAGTGTAGTACTTGATGGTAAAATGTCGAAAGCCTTTAATGTTGCTTCTGGGGTGCCTCAGGGTAGCATTCTGGGCCCATTACTATATACTCTCTATACGTCGCAATTAATAAATACATTTCGATATTGTAGCCATCATTGCTACGCAGATGATACCTAGGTATATTATTCATTTAAAAGTACTGATATAGCCGAGGCCAATAAGTGCATTAACGCGGATTTGAACACTTTATATAGTGAAACTCACAAGCTCCTCTTAAATATTAACCCAACCAAATCAGTAGCTATTCTTTTTTGTAGTGATAACAATCGAATGAATATTTTAGATAACTTAAATCTACACCTAAATAATGATCCAATAGATTTTAAAAACTCTGCCATAAATCTGGGTCTCATAATGAATCATAAAGATTTAAATAACATGTTACTCTTAAACTAAAAAGTGGATATTCCGCCTTAAAACAGTATTTTCGCAAAGGCACTTTTAGAGCTATAACATTAAGAAAACGCTTTGTGATGCACTAGTGTTATCACCATTAAACTTCTGTGACACCATCTATGGACCTTGTCTTGATAATGCCGATGCTAATAGATTTACAAAAACTCCAAAATTCCTGTCTAAGGCTTATTTTTGGTATAAGAAGACGTGAACACATTTCTCATAAGTTAAAAGAAGCAAATTGGTTAAATATGCACAATAGGTGAGCCTTACATGCTCTTGTCTTTTTTTATAAAATTCTTAAGTTTAAGACTCCACCATATTTGCACAAAAAATAACTTATCGTACTGATGTGCACAATCTTAATATAAGACGAAAAAATCTATTAACTATACCGTCACACAACAAAGAATTTTTTAAAAGGTCTTAAATTTTTTTAATGGCACATTTAATAAACAAATTCAAAATAAATGAGTTTACTGCCTCAGAAAAAGTTTTCTAGAGAAAAACCAAACTACTTCTTCTAAACCATATTTAATTGATTGTCTATGCCACAAAATTCTAAATTTGAAACTTAATACTTTTCTTTTTCCCTATCATTATCCATCTTCTATTTTCCTTTTAGTTTGTGCTTTTTTGCTTGCATGTTTTTTTTTCAAATTTCTTAAAAAAAATTTAACTGCTAGCTACTTATAAATTTCTTTTTCATTTCTTATATTTTTGGCCTCAACAGAATCCGGGGAATGAACATCCCCTGAAATCTAAAAACAAGGCCCGTTAGTTACCATGATTATTATCATAATAATAATTGTTATTTTAAGTTAATTCGTTAACTGTATTTATTGGTAACTAATAAACGTCTTATTATTATTAATATTATTATTATTATTATATAGGTATTTGTATCTAATGAAAATTAAATAAACTTGGTGCGTAAATCCAAGTTCACGAGCCAAATTCGCAAATTGTGTTTGTATGTGTATATGCCTCTTTATCCAACTGACTTGCAATTTTAAATAAACTGGTAAATTTTAGCGTTAATTGTATATGAAAAAAAAAGTGTGATGGGTAATTATACTGAATCTCCTAATATCTGCTTTGACTTCAATTGAAGGTTCTAAAGACTTTGCACTTAATAATTCCTTTATCCCTGAGTGCCTCAAATTTAACACTACTAAAATTTCACTTATTTTCTTATTCGTGTAGTATTTTAAATATTAACTAACATAGTACATACAACACGTGTTTTCTCCCGCTGAACCCTATTTTGTAAATCGTTAGTCCTGAGTACAAAATAAGGCAATCTAATAACATACCTATTTCATTAATATTAAACAGAATTATAAAAAATTAATGACCAAAACAAATGAAATTCACTTTGAAGGATATAATGAACTAGATTTACCATGTAAATATTTTGTTAAATGTGTTCAGATTATTTGTTGCGTTTAAATTGATAAACAAAAATTTTTTTTGGCTTTTTCGCAACTGAATAAAAATATTTAATTTTAAGTATTCGCTTCAATTACTTTAAAGTTAAATATTTTTATTCAGTTGCGAAAAAGCCAAAAAAGATTTTTGTTTGTCCATGTAAATATTGCTGCAATTTAAAAAAAATCTGTAAAATCTGTTGACCCATTTACAAGCAAAGAACATTATTTCACTTGTTATTCGATATCGTCTCTTCTGCACGTGTCATTCTCCTATATATAGTGTATTGAGAGGCAGTTCTCGAAAACCGATAGGACATGCAGGACACATTAGATCCGCCCATGGAACGATTTTTATAGTCCAGAATGGATAAAAGCCATAAACAATCCGTTGACAGGCTATTGTCTCTGGACCGATACGAGTACGTAAAAATGGAAGTTGGATGAAGATATTATTTAGAATAACGACAGTGCCTAAACAAAGACCAGAAAAAAGAGCGCGGATAAATATTATGTCAAGTATGGCAAATGAAAATTGTGTTTTTGTGTTAACTGAGTTAAATCAATTCTTACGTATTTATACAGGGTGAAACGTTTAACTGAAGTAAATTCAATAATTGAGAACTATTAATAACTTGCAAAATTTGGTTTTTCCGCGAAAACTTAATTTATTCCACTCCCGATCTTTTGAAAAACCAATTTGATTATGATGTCAGAACTTATATTTTTAGATGCAACATCCAGCATAATAATTTATGTTCAATGGAAAACATTCTTGGCACATATTATACAGGGTGTGTTACCAGGAACTGTATCGATCGGTTGTTGAAAAATACAATTCTAAAAAATCTGAAAATTTTTCGAACGGGACTAAATATTTTCAAGCTGGCGGCACTTCCGGCTATACCGGAAGTAGATGTCAATTTTCTTATTTTAGAATGAGCATTGTACTCTGCACTGTATATTACCTTTTTGATTTTGTATAAAATTCTAGACATTTTTCATATTTCATTCCTATATTTCCAGTTTTTTAAAAATTTTTATAATTTGTATCAAAAATGACATTTGCGGGTTTAAAAATATCTACTAATTTTTTCTATACGGAAACTTTTATTGTTTAACTTGGGTAGATAAAAAGACTGTAAAGCCTTCGTTTGCACTATTCTCGAAATATGGCTAATTTATTACGTCAACGCGTGATTTTTCTCTTTCTATTTAAAAATAACCTAAAAGACTGAGACCAATTTCTTTGCCTGTGGGTGCAGAAACCCAGCGATTTGTTTTTTAGTTTCCATTTTTCTTATGGCAAATTTCAATAAATATCAATAACAAAAACTGTATATAACTCCTTATAATTTGAATGAAAATATATTATTATGGATAAGAAAGATTCTATAGTTAGTTTTAAAATCATTATTACAGGTATCTGCTGATACTTTTCGTTTCGGGTGCGTGGTTATGAAACAAATACGGTATGTTTTGCAATGGCCAGAAAATAAGAGCCCTTCATTTTCTAATTTATAGTATTCGCATAAGTTCGACTGTTCCAACATACGTTATCATTGTTAAAATTATAATGAAATTGATATCCGAGGCAGTACTTTAAGTATGTCTTGATATAATTTCAACTGTGCTTTATTAGATCGAATATGATTTTAACACCAATTACTGCTTATGCTTTCAAAGAAGGTGCTCATTTGGCAGGCTTTCGATTGTGCCTATCCAAGTTTCCTTAACCAAAACCGAAATACTACACTACTACATGGAGACAGCTAGTTAAAGATAATGGCCAATGCTCTAATTTACAGCCAATTTGTTACGCTGACCACAAGGCTTAGAATCGGACACTTTTCTTTTTTTTTATAGTCACGATATACCAATTTGTGATCCACAACTGAATTCATTCAGTTGGCAGATGACACTATTACTTTTGCTTCTGACCAAGGCGTGGCCAAATACGGTCTAGGTTGAGTTAATGAGCTCTCTCGTTCATTACATAAAACAAAATAAAACCCTAGTTTTTCCTTCATATCTCTTTAATTTCTTTCTTGTTCCTTATTTTGTCCAAGCCGAACAATGTTATATGAAAAAATGATGATAGATAGAAGTAAAATATTCTGGAGGCAAAATATCTCTCCGTTCGGATCTCTGGGTGAGAGGTACTCCACAGTAGAAATGGTATTTTTCATTCACCAATATCAGTGGCTTGGGTAAAAACATCAATTAGGTTCACCACTATCTCCAGTCCTGCAAGCCTCATATTCTCTTCCTATTCGAAACCCTTCTTCCATCATTCCGCCAGAAAATCCTTCAACGAGCCCTTCTACTTTCTCTGTTCTAAAGTGGATTTCCTAATATATGAATTCCCTTCCCTTGAAATTGTTATCCTTGGCAATTTTATCGTCCATAATAAAGAATGCTTAGGGTCCACGGAAACCGATTCCCAAGGTAGAGCAGCAGAGGCCTTAGAAATCAGACAATCTTTAACTAACCTCATCAGAACCTACTTACTTCCCACGCATCGTTACACATAGTCAATAGAGGCGAGCTAAACTCTTATTTTTGTTTAATAGATTCCGCTGTTATAGTTCCGACTCTGTAACAGGTTAAAATATTAGGTTAAAAAAGTAACCTGTTAGTCGTTTCGATAAACGTAACGAATACCCTAATCTATCAATAAATCGGTACAGTCAGTTGTACCATCCTACTATCACGCTTGGAGAAATTATGATCTTAACTTAAAGCAGACTATTACAAAAATAAGAGGGTTGATTTTCTACCTATTACCATAGTAATAGGTTACATGTTTGGAATGATGTTATTTTAGCTGTTACGTTAAATACCGACCAACTTTAACAAGCCAAAATCCAATGAATCTTTTTCCCACCACTCACCCAGAGCCTTAACAATTTTCCATTTCTGCTTCTCTGGATTCCAGTGATTACAGTCTAATTACTGTTTCCTGTCCCATACAACAGGAACTGGGGTGGGTTGCGGGATTTCTACTTTTCCTTCCCTTCAAATGATGTTTGTTTATCTACCTTTAGAAACCTTTATACCTAATTCTATTAAGACTTCAAAACCTCAAAAAAAAAATAAATCTTGGTTTTCAAAATCCTGCGATAATGCCAGTATTCCTAACAATTTTCTCAAGAACCCTACTTCAGAAAATCTACACGAGGCTTGAAATCATTACAATCGCATAATTCTCGGAGTCAAAAATGCCTTCAATATACGAATAAAAGTTTTTCTTGCTAAAATGGGAGTCAATCCTTTTAGTCGCTTGCAAAAATATCAATCGAAACTTCTGCAAAAGTTGCTTTATACACTAACTTCTGGTGATGTCTGTAATGATGTGATCGTTTTCAAGTCTAAAGCAAAAGCTGAGCTTCCCCCTTCCATTAATACCAGCTTTTCCATACCATATGCACGAAATCACCTTCAAGGTTAAAAAGATACCACCAGGTTATTCCAAATGTCCTATGACAAGGGCATTTTTCCTAGAAGCTGGATATCTGCTCGGGTATAGCCTGTTCCCAAAAGGGGATCCAAAACCCTTCCTTCTAGCTACAGACCTATATATCTCCTCCCAATTATAAGCAAGGCAGTGTCGAAGTATATCAATACATTATTAAGAGTGGTAATAAGCATAATGTTCAAAACTAAGTAGAACTTACTATATTACCGGAGCAACGCGGTTTTTTTCCACATAGGTTGATCGAGACAAACTTGATTATATTTGTAGAGTTTCTCCCGGACACAATGGATAGGCGCATGCTATATACACCGACTTCAGTAAAGCGTTTGATAAAATTAATCATCGAATCCTAATAGATCACCTGGCTGAGGTCGGTGCATCTGGATTCCTATTGCGCTGGATCTGGTCTTATCTACGTGATAGAGTACAGGTGATGTTTGTTAATGGGCATCAATCCAACCCCGTTAAGGTACATTCAGGGGTACCCCAAGGCAGTGACTTGGGTCCTTTTTTTTATTATTTATTTGAACGATATCAGAGAATGCTTTGGAAGTTACAATTTATTACTCTTTAAAGTTTTGGGCATGACCCACAGTTTAATTTGTATACCCCGGACATAGAATCTTTTTGAGTTTTTTCTCTGTTGTTTTTTATGTATTTTCGTAAAATATTGTTGGTTTTAAGTTAAATTTTAATATTGTTTTTACGTAAAGTTGCGGCTACTTTCTCACCGGGTTTACCAATATAATTTATGTTTTTGTATCTCGTTTTTTCTTTAATAACGTGGGAAAATTTCTAAAGTGATTTTTTATTAATTTTTTGTTTTAAAATGGATTCAATAACAGAGACTGAATACCCATTATTCACTGCAATTTGTTTAATTATGTTAAGTTCTTTTTCGTAATTTTGTTTATTTAGGGGTATACTGATTAGGCTGTGTATCATACTGTGAAAGGCTGCTAGTTTATGTACCATTGGATGCATCGATAGATTATGTATAGTCGTGTCAGTGTGTGTAGGTTTGTGGAATATTAAAAAATCATGTTTATTACCTATTTTGGATAGTCAAATCTAAAAAATTAATCGCGTTGTCATTCTCTATTTCAACAGTAAATTTTATGTTTTTATGTAGTGTATTTAAGTCTTTCAGAAATATGTCTAACTGTCTATATATGTCCGGTAAAACAAACTAAGATATCATCCACGTAACGATACCAATAGAGACAATTTTTAAATAAAGGGTTAGATTTAATTTTATGTTCTAAATCTGTCTTAAATATCTCTGCCAAAAGCGGACTTAAAAGGTTTCCCATTATGAGACCACCTCTGGCTTTATAAAATTGTTTGTTAAACTGAAAATAATTTTGGTCTAAACATACTTTTAAAGCTGCTATTATATCTGACTAGACTATTGGGTTGCATTTATTTATTGTCAGTAAATTTTGTATTAGTTCTAGTGTCTCTAATGGAGGAACCCTAGGAAATAGGTTTTTTACGTCAAAGGATACAAAGAATGATTTCTCTGGCAAGTTTATATTTTTAACCTTACTTACTAATTCTACAGAATTTTTAATGGAAAAGCCCAATACAAAGTTGGTGTTTTTTGGAATAATCTCAATCAGTTTTTTTGAAAGTTCTTTTGTCGGTGCAGTTACAAAAGAAACTACTGGTCTTTTTGGTAAATTATCTTTATGTAGTTTAATAAATGAATATAATTTAGGCGGTTGCGGATTCATAAATTTTAAGAAAAACTTGTCTTTTGTTGTCTAAAAAATTTCCGTTTTTTATTAATACACTTGTTTATCTATTGTTATTACTGTTTTGCCCTTGTCTGCTCTTGTAAAAACTAAATTATTTCCTAAAGTTTTTTGTTGTATGTTTTTAACAATTATTTTTTCGTGTTTATTTATTTTAAAGGTAAAAGTATTTAAAGGTTTCTTAGAAATCAATTTAATAAGTTTGCTATTTTGTTTAAGGTATTTTTTATTTATTAACTCTTTTACTTTATTCCTAGTATATGAATCTATTAAACTCTAGCTTATGTAATTTAAATGATAATTCTGAATGTACTACCTTAAGATAATGGTTATTAGTGTCTCTACTGTTGTATTGTTGTTTTCTGTCTTCTTTTATCCGTTTCTCCATTCAATTAATGACTGCTTTCTTTGTGGCTAAACTGCGATTTTTTGTTTTCAGTTTTACGTAACTCGGAAACATTTTGTTCTTGAGGCAGTTGTTGAGGAACCCTATGTTTTGATTTGTTGTTGCCGCTCTTAACATAAATTTGAAATACCACACGATCATGGAAGACACTTCTAGGATAAACTGTGGGTTATGCCCAAAAGTTTATATATGTCAATGTACAGGCAGAAGTTTTAGACAAAGGATTCAAGAACATAAAAGAAGTTTTATTAAAAACAAAACCGATTCCACATACGCCTCACATTTATTAGAAAATAAACATACGTTTAATGACGAATTCAAGATTTTGCACACTATAAACAAAAGCAAAAAATTAACCCTTTTAGAATCCTTAGAAATCAGTAAAATTAAAAACCCCCAGTATATCCTAAATGACCAAACTGAGACAAATGGTTCACCTCTGTTGAATTTATTTACGTAAAACACTTGGGTTCTCCAAAGCTTTAAACTCTCAGACCCAGTATTGTAAAAATAGGTCAGTAATTTTAGACTCATAAAAAATATGTATTTATTATGTCTCGAAATTCATTTAGTTCATTTCTGTTAATCCAAGTGGAAGTACCTCTTGTCTGAAGAAGCTACAGTGTTAGCGAAACGATCGTCACAAGTTGTGAATGTATGTGAAAATTTAAAACATACTGAGTGTTTTATTATCTATTTGATAATGAATTTTCATCAAGTAACGATCCAGTCAATTCAATTTAAGTCCCATATAGAACATATTATAAATCAATCAAACAAGAAATTAGGCTTTATAAAGATAATTACAACTAGGTTTAGAGACCCGAAAATTTCTTTTTTATGCTTACGTTTCCAGTAGACTCTGTTTTGCATCTGTCGTTTAGAACCCACAATACCTTATTTACTTGAATAGGACTGAATCAATCCAACATAAATTGTTGAGATATTCGTCCTTAAAAACAAACATACATATAGATGTAAATTAAGTCCCCATTTTGCGCGAATTTAACGTTTTATCTCTTAGAGACAGGAGAATTATTTCTGATTTAACCATGTTTTATAAGATGATGAAAGGACTGGCATTTCTTCCACAGTTCTACAGACAAGTGAAAATTTATAAGAATAGTAGAATACTAAGATTTAATGAGCTTTTTTCAGTACCTTTAGGAATGTAGCAGGGTTATCGAACGGTTATTTACTATATTTAAAATTATTTATTTATTTGAAGCTTAGCGGGCAACCCTGTCACAATACTGAAATTAACTAATATATGATAAGTAAAATCAAAGGTACTCTGTAGGCTTCTTCGTGAATTATAATTTATAGTATTATGAAACAAATTTGTTAGTACAAATTGAATTGGACATTTTATCTCACCAATCCTGCGGCCATATAAACTCGAACAACAGCAAACTGCAACAACGATGTTATCTTCTTCTTGAATATGTATTTATTTAACTATCAGGTGGTTTATTTAAATAAAAGATTTGCTTTTTAAAAACAACTTAAAAATCTATTAACAAAAGTAAAGTAAGTGATATGCTGTACAAAAATAATACTTAAACCTAATAACAAAAAAAAAGTATTTAAATCTAGAAAATTAGGGAATTATCTTTAAATCCCAACTTTAGTACAAAAGAAAAGAAAAGAAAAATCTTTAAATAAAACATAAATTTAACTCTTGAAAACCCAGTTATTCCCCAGATAAAATATAGAATAAAAAATAAAATATCTTTGAAAATCCCTTAACTTTAATAATCCACTGTATACGTAAAGCCCCATAAACCACGACAAAAGAAGAATTTAAAATCAACTATAAGAATCAAAACTCTGACACAGACTGACTTTTAGACTTCCCGTAAAATACAAAGTTAGCTCAGCTATTACTAGATCCACCCCTTAGACCAATGCCCTCTTTGATTTTATTAGTCAGGACGAAACGAATAAAGCTGTGAATGGTGAAGCTTAAGTCCCTACTCTAAATTTTAAGTTCGGAACTTCGTCTTAGAAACACGAGGTGTCGCCCATGATAATAAAAAGTGAATAAATAGGTTAAAATGATATTCCCTTCAATTCTTAGTCCTAAGATTATGTATATAATTTAATATATAAGCCTAACTTATGCACATTATGGGTCCGAAAAGACATGGCGAAAAAAATGCACGAAAAACCCTTTCAGTTTATCTTTTCTGAAGGGAAAATTATGCCCCAAAAACATGGCTTTTCGGTAATGTTCCTATTACAAAGTACTCTATTATATTTTTAACATAGTAAATTGACCATTTATTATCATTGCAACGAACCAAATAAAATGTTTCAATTAGTATTTCCATCAAGTTAAATTAAACGTGCTAAAGAAAGATTCCCATGAGACAGGGGTCATATGGAACCATAAACCCTCGAAAAGGAAGGCATAAATTGTAACCTTTTAAGAAAGCTTATCCATAGTCTATAGTCTAAAATATAGCCTTTGTGACATATGATACTTTATTTATGGTTTAAAATTCTCGAAACTAATATTAGACAAATTTACTTATAATTCTTGTGAAATAATCAAGACTGTTTAAGCGTGAACATGAGAACCAACAGTTTTAGTAAAATATTACTTGAATTATATTTAGAATATAAAAAAATATATACTCTATACCGTTGTTATAGTCTATTCTGTTACAGGAAACTAGTGTTTCCTAAAAGTGTTCTGTGGTCAAAACTCTCCGCTATGTATAATGATTTACTTTTTTAATAGATATTCTAACGATGTCTGATCTCATATCTTGAGTTGACCATCCATACCTTTAAGATTAGAATTAAGTCATAATTATTAAGTAACTTGTAGTCTAATAACTAACTAGAATACTTTTATATTATTATTAATATGTTAAGATATAGTACCTGTACCCATTAAAAATGTATATAGAATTGAGGGTACTCTAGTGGATTGTAATCCGTTTGTAACCCCACTTTGTAATAAATAAATAAGTAATAATCTTTGAAATTACTTTGAGAGGCATAAACTTATACACGACAGGCAATACGGCTTCCGCCACCAAAGAACCACCACACATTTTCATACCTTTGTAACCTACACCTTGAATAAGTCTATTCAATTCTACGAAGAAGCCCAAATTATTGCCCTCGAAATATCCAAATGTCCTGCTTTCTTTCACCAGCAATTTCTATTCACAACTATTCTGACGATAGCTCACCAATATACAAGTTCTCAAACCTGTCTCCAAGATTGAAATTGATAATAATCGTAGAGTAATGACTATCCCTAAACAACAATCTCATTAAAATCGTAGAAGTGGGAGCAAAGAATTTTGTCCAGTTTAAAGCCACTAAGACACAATTTTGTTTACTACCTCACAAATGATCTGCCAGTACCTACACCATTCAAATGAATAATCAAATGCTTGAGGGCAAAGATTCCTTTAGCCTAGTCTAGCCTAGTTGGTATCAATTATCAGAGAGATCTTCGCTGGCATCACATCACCTCAGCAGCCGCGAATAAATTGGGTTTTTTCATTTGAGCTCGAAAATACTTCACTTTTGCTAACTTGTTTATCTTTCACACTTCGCAAATCAGACCCAGCTTTGAGTTTTGCTTGTACATATGGGGAACAGCATCTCCTTCAATCTTTAATATTCTTAACTCTGTTCAGAGAAGAGCTATACGTCTAATTAATGATTCAAACCTTACAAGGAACGTGCATCACTAAAGCATCGTCGAATTGTCGGCGATCTGTCTCCGTTTTCTAGATACTACCACGGATTCTGTTCTGATGAAATAACATCCAGTATGCCCTCCTTAGTCATTCCTGCCAGAGAGACAGGGGCACTGGTCCACATGCATCCCTTCAGGGTCCAACTGCATCACTTTGCTGGCTCTTTTATTCCTAGAGAGTCCAGATTATGGAATGTGCTGCCAGCAAATGTCTTCCCTTTCTCTCCTAATCTGCAAGTATTTAAATTCCGCATCAATGAATTTTCCCTGTCTTTCTTTAAAGCAACTGCCGTACCTATTACTTAAGCCTTTGGCCTTATGGTCTGCTCATAGATATAGAAAAAATCTTAGATAGAGATAAATTAAGTTTATTTTACCAACCAATCCCCGAGTTTATTATATTAAATATAATAAATTGGTACGCTGTTACAGCATCGTTCAAAAACCTCATTCTTTAGTCAAATAAAAAGAAAGGAAAATAATATGGTCACGTTTTAACAAGCAGCAATGGGAATAAATGCTAAAAGAAACGAAAAATTACAGTTTAACGAGGTAGATATAATTTATGAAGTACTTGAGCTTACCGAGTTGCAAGGGCACTTCAATTTTGTGTCTAGAAAGTTGTATCTATTACTGCTTGGAATGTAAATTTCAAATTATCCTCTTCGTTTAATTAAAAATTTGTTCCGCTCAATTTTACGCAGAAAATTTATTCACTATGAATTATTTATAAGACAGTTGGCTTGAAAACGATGTTTTTTATTGTTTAAAATGTTTAACATTCAGTTTCTAGTGTAAATTTAAAAACAATCAGTTTGATCGACATCAAGTTATCGTGCGTGAGAGATTTTGTTTATATACACACACAATTATTTTTAAAAAAACATTTTTTTCGTATTCTACGGATTTTAAAACGTTGAAAAAACTCTACATTTATTTTTCGAAAATTTTAGCGATTAGAATAATTAACTTTCCCTATATAGGGCCGCTGTACAGGGAAATTAATATGTATATTTATAAATAAGGAGCTAGCAACACTTATTAAATATAAAGTTTTAAGAATTTTAAACACAAGCACCAATACTTACTTTGCGAACTAGTTAGAAAATATACTATTTTTCACAACCCCCTAAAAATACATTTAATAGCTGGACAAAATAGGAGTCAAAAAAATTATAACACACACGTGATATGTTAAATGTAATGTAATTTTCATGGAATCGGCTCCAACGTTCGACACGTCGAACGTTAAATTGTTTAGAAGTAGGCTGGGTCAGGTGAAACAAAACGGCAAATTACGCGTGTTTGGCTGGCGCGCTATTTAATAATTTATGTTTTTAGAAAATATGTAATAAATAGGTGTTATTGATTTTCTCTAGTGTTGTGGGAAAAATATTGTACACAAGATTTACCTCACACTCGTATGTCATATGCTACTTTCCCCTCTCGGTATGTAATATACCATAAAACTGAATAACAAGTTTACTACAAAATATAAAAAGGTTTTAAAAAGCCTATTTTCATATTTAATATTTATATAATTAATTTGGAATTAAATTCGCCATACAGGGTTTTGCAACTAAAATGTTGTTGTGAAATTAGCCCTAGTTATAGGTTATAACTATTTTAGGTAAATTTATTTATTATTTGTTATTTTAATGAAGTAGACTTACCTTAATTTTTATCCATGTAACGACTATGATAGTGTCAAAAATCCTTCTCTCACGCTCGACACACACCATCGTGAATCGGGATGTCATACACTGAAAAAATTGAAGGTATTTTCACCAAAAATATACAATAACACAGGCCAACACACATTTTGGTGCCTGCGATTTTTTAACTGTTCCTGGATAATTTTTGGATCCAGAATGTAAAATATTGTCAGATTTTGTCTATCAGATCTAGTTAAAAAAAAATGTGTATATATTTTACGTTACAACTGTTATAATATATAATATTACTATTGTCAGTTAAAAAAAACAAAGACACATGAATTTAAGTATTTATTGCAAAAACTTAATTTACATAATTACATTAGTCACTAATCACATAAAAATTTTCTTTTATACGACTTTCTAGAATGGAGTTTACTAGGGCAGTCTCGCTGAAGGCTCCAGCAGTAGTCCGCCATCATGTGGCTATCCCATCGTCCTTGATAACGATCTTCCATCGTTTTAATATCCTGTTGGAATTTTTCCCCCTGTTCTTCATTACAATCACCTAAGTTTTCTGGAAAACGATCTAGGTGGCTGTGGAGGTAGTGAACTTTTATACTCATGTTACAGCCGAGAATACTAAAATTTGAAAGCATAGTTTCTACTAATTCTACGTAATTCTCTGCTTTATGATTGCCAAGAAAATTTTGTACTACTTGAACAAATGAATACCAAGCGTTAGATTCAGTCTCGTTCATTGATGTGGTGAATTGTGGATCTTTAACAGGTTGCCTTATTTGAGGACTATCAAATATACTAGCTTTTAGTTTTTCCGTGCTAATGCCAGGAAATTAAGGTGACAAATACCCAAAACAATTTCCCTCTCTATTTAAAGCCTTCACAAATTGCTTCATTAGGCCTAGCTTGATATGCAAGGGCGGAAGTAAAATTTTTTCTCTTGAAACCAAAGGTTCGTTGATCACGTTTTGTTTTCCTTGAATCATGACATCTCTTGAAGGTCAATTTTTGTTAACCCAGTGCTCATTTTTAGCTCTGCTGTCCCAAAGGCACAAAAAACAAGGATATTTTGTATAACCACTCTGCTGTCCAAGGAAGAAGTTAACCATTTTTAAATCAACACAAATTGTCCACTGATGTTCTTCGTATTTAATTTTTCTCAAAACTAATGCAATTGTTTCATATTCTTCCTTCATGGTAGTAGAATGGCCAATAGGAATTGAGCCATATTTGTTACCGTTATGTAAAAGAACACATTTTAAACTACATTTTGTGTGTTAAAAAAAAGCGCCAATCATCTGGAGTATATTCAGGCGAACCCATTTTTTCTAAGACCCCTTTTGCATTGTTACAGAATACCAAGTCATTTTCCTGAGCGAAAAAAGGCAGCAGATCCTTATCTGTTTTATGATAAAAGGTAATATTAGTACCTGGACAAAGTAGATTTTTTTCTTTTAATCTGGATGTAAGTAATTCAGCGGATTCCTTTTGAGAGATTCAGGTCTCGTATAAGATCGTTTAGTCCTTCTTGATTGAAACACTGCAGAGTTGCTAAATCTGTTTCAAATTCGCTGTCGTTTTCTGATTGAATTCTTTGAACTTCGTCAGACGTTGATATACGAATACGCTACAGGCTTTCTTGCAGAATCTAGATCAGGATACGTCCATTTGTGTTTATTGTTTCTATTTATGCCTTTAATATTAACGAGACAAAAATAGCAGTCGTCATGATGGTTTCGCGGGTCTCTCTCTCATTGGTACACCAAACTTTAGACACTTCCTCTTTTCAGTTGTCCACTGTCGCAAATGTTCAACACATGTTTTACATATGAAATATGGGGCCCAAGATTTATCTTGATCTCCTAAATGGACGCCAAAATAGGCAAGATAAGCCCTAAGTCAGAAATCGTTTTTCTGCTCTCTTTCAAAGTGTATTCACCACACACACAACAAAAAACATCGGGATGATTTACACAGGTACGTCTGCTTGTGGATGCCATTGTTTCAGTTTAGTGTCTTGATACTACAAAACGACCAAAAGTTACACAAAATGATAACAACTTTACTTGGGAAAACTCAGTAATATACTAAATCGAGTACAGCCAAGCAGGTATAGATGGATCGGGTCATAGGCAATTACAGGTAAAAAAGTAATTAAGAACAGTGTATTGAGTAGTTCCTAGTATAGAAACATTGGGTCAGGGACAATTCCAGGTATCCATTTGGTTAATTAGATTCTGGGAAATTTCTATTTTGACGATTAAGTACATATTTATCTCTTTATTTGTTGTCCTTTATCAGAAAAAAATATCAATTAACCTGTAACCTGTATCTCAAAAACTAGAGCTGATAGATAAAATCTGGTGGCATTTTTGAAATCAGCACATTAAAAACATCTAAAATCAGATGTTAGATTTCCGGCACCAAATTTTTGTTTTCATTTTGTTACCCTGTGTAATTATTAAGGCATTTCACAATACTAAATTGTAAAAATGTAGTTGGAATTAAGAGAAATTATTTTTGCCATTTTTATCTTTGGTGTGAATTTAGTATTTGATTATACCATATATTTAGAAAAAAAGTTTTTCATAAAAAACTGCCATAATTACAAAAAAGTTTTAGTTTATTACAATACATAATCGCAGCTTATTTCCAATATTGCAATGTCGTTTTCCTGTTTGGCATTTTTTTGTGATTTTACAAACCGCAATGTAAAATTACTAAAGTATAAGCGAAATTATCGCAATAATATTGCAATGAAGATTCTGGGTCCGGGTTAACTTTTCGACATTGCCCTGCCCATCACGTCGTTGTAGTGTCGTTTGTCGTTTAGTTTGATGGTTTGCTGTGTTATTTTTAATTGTTTAAGTGCAAGTTTCATTACAATAATCACGGTAAGTACATATAATTGTTTTACTATTGTTTATTGTTAAGTGTGTGTGTGCTTAAGGGGAAGAATAGCTTTGCCGCATTCTTGATTTATTTTTATAATATAATGTACAATTATGGCTAATAAGGACGTTATTTATATATTTATTTGAGATGTCTAACTGCAATTTTTGTGGATTTACCATACACAGAATAAGACAGTATTATTTACATCAATATTTTCATAGACATGTAAATACATTTTATGAAAATGTAAACAATCTGAATATTTTATGCAGAATACATACGGATTCAAAAATAGTTAGATGTAAAATTAATCCGGATAAATTATATTCTTGTTGTTCTTCTGAGTGTCAACGTAAAAGCTGCCACTGAAAAAATTTTAACTTCGATTTTAACAGTCATTTGTTCAACCACATTGAAAAGCATGATTATTTGTTTTGCTTTTTTCGAAATATTTGTGGTTTTAATAAATTATTTACAACTGCTCCTACATTAAAAAATCATTTTCTAAGATAATATACTAATAGTAAAGATGCTAGCATCACAATCGGCAACTTAGACGATGATATGGACATTATGACAGAAAATTATGCGAATTTTAACTGTAGTAAATAGGTCGTGTCGGACGATGGTTTTGATCTTGACAGCCTGTCTTTAAAACTGCTATCAAATTTGTGTACTATATTAAAATAGAATCAAAGCATTTTATTAGTAATAAGGCTATACAAACCCGGATTCAGCTTTTTCTCGATATCCATAAATTGAATACAGAATATATCTTACAAAAATTAAATGAAATTGGAATAATTATTCGCGAAAATCTAATCATCGAGGACTGGTTTACTAAAGCTCATAATTCTAAAACTGGCATATTAGCTACATCATTTTTACGTGAAAAATATTATAAAAAGGAATTTAATTACATTGCTTCAGTTAAAATTAGTGTTTATCTAAAAGTAATGACGATTCTTTTTATTATATTCCTATTCTAGATAATATTAAGGCTCTTTTGAAATTTTTAGACGGTTGGGCAACAATTTAGTAAAACAAGCGGTCACAAAGATAATATTTACAGGGATATTCTTAATGGAAAGTGTAATATGGAAAATGATGGGTTTAATAAAGAACAACGATTCATTAAACTAATTTTTGAACTCCATTCGATAAATAGTTTCTTAATGATTTTTTTTACATTTTGTTCCGCCATATTGGATTTTTACCAAAATGAAACATTAACTATATATCTTTATCGTTTGTGTTGCAGATAAAGATGACTGCAAGTTGTATTATATTGTCATGGAGAAAATGGAGCTGTTGAACACAAACGCCTATGAATATGCTGTTAAAATTCTGTTTGCTTTGTATTTTAATTTTATCATGTACCCAATGAAAGCTTCAACAACCTTGGAAATGATTCAGAAGTATTTCTTTAAAATACATTCCGATTCAGGAACTAAAGCCAGTAAAACACCGACTAATAAAAAACGCGGTATTCATTTTACAAATAAGGTGACTAAACATTAGCCATTTGTCAGGCCACCAAAAGGCTAGTGCTCTGTATGTTTTATTTTTACTTATATTTGTTAAACTAGGCATAAGAGTATTTTTATTAAATTTAATTTAAATTTTTTTTCCGGCAGATTGTTAGGTTGTCGTGAGTATAGTGTGGACCGCAATGTTCGCAGCATACGAGAATCTTTTTTAATATTCATATATGAAGCAACATATCACAAAAATATTGAAATACAAAACCAAAATTTTATGCAGAATATAATTAGGGATACAATTTGTATGATGTATGTTAAAAAGGAATATGGTAGAATGGCTAGTTTACGCAAGAAATTAAGTGAATATCTTAGCGGTTTTAATGTTTTAAATATTCCCCTTCTTATAAGTTTTTGCTTTTCGGCATTATCTATTATGTTAGTTTGCTAAACAAATTCTCATTGGTAAAATTTTGGGTAAAATGATCTAATTTAAAGCAAGAATGATCATTAGCAGGAAGTTAAATGCGTTCAAAATTAGTACATACATTAATACACGAAAGGTATATTAATTCTGAAATTATTTATTAGAAATGGATTTCTGAAAGCATTCATCACCTCTTAATAAAATGCCATGTATCTTAACTGTCACTACAGTGTTGATGATGAAAGTTTTCCGAGACGTATGTCCTTTTTAACCTGAATTACGTCACATCAATTCCTATTACGTTTACTTTAACAAGTAGACAGTGAAGTTTTCTGTTACTATGGTTACGAGTTTAAGGTATAATCAGCCTTTACCTGAGTTAACCGTAAGCTGTGTTCTGAGTAAAAACAGTGCATTCAGAAACTACGTGTTTGTTTACCGGCCAATCTGGAAAAATACATTAAAAATAACTTTTAACCCACCAATATTTTTATTTCACAAAATAGAGACGATGATATGCATAAAAGACTGACATATTATTTCGCACAAGTCATAATGACAATAAGACTGGAAACTTTACTTCTTCTTTTTGGACGTGTTTTCGTCTTCTACATTCAAAAATTCATCGAGTTCACGCAAGACCGTTTCAGTTTTCAGTTTTTCTGAAAATAAAAAAAAATACTTCAAAAATCCAATATTAAGAGTTTTTAAAAGACGCGTCACCAAATACCTTGCTTTCGACATATTTTCTTAGCTTTTTTATTATGAATAATATTTTTTGACTTTTACTTTATGAGTAAATGTTAGTAATAGTTTGCTATTTAGGGCAATAAACCATAAAATTTAATCAAATCAAATCACTTGGTAAACTAGAAATCGAAAACAACATTTTTGGGTCGCTCTGTATGCTCGCACAAAAATTTTGTATTTAAAACTAAACAAAATATCGTAACTTTCTCGATTCTACTGCTGCACTGAAGTAACATAATATTTCCATTATGACAGTTCGATGTGGGTCACCGACAAAACATTCATTCGTCTAGAGAATGAGCTACATGCTAAGGCAAATAGAAAATATGGTGGTTAACTTTAAGTTCGTTAAAAAATACTGAGTTTAACCTAAAACTGTTTCTTAACATTTGTGAAACTTAGGACTGAATGACTGTAATATATTAGAAACGGCTTCCATACATCGGGTTCTATGTCTAATATCATAAAATTACTTTTATGAAACATAAGTTTCTCCTATTCCTGCCTCGTGAGTCTTATGGCCACTTTTAACTTTGTGCTAACTGAAGTTATTATTTTGCTTTTTTTTTGTTTTAAAATATCGTCTTGTTGCTTTCATGTTCCATTGATATTGATATTTGATATTGATATATGACATTGATACTAAACATAATAAATGCTAAGAGTTTTGAACGAGTCTGAAATGCCAGCTTATCTTAACTCTCTGTCTCTCCTCAATTTCTTTCTTACTTTCCATCAACAATTCCACTTTGCCGTTTCAGAATTCGCAGTATTTATATAAATCCCAAAACTACATTGTTCACAAAAATTAGGTGAACATTTATTTGAACCTCCATAACTTTTTAAGTAGTAACGATATAGACATTAAACTTCATATTTCCTAATAACACACAGGTCTTCTTAGGAAATGAGCAAATGCAAACAAAACAACTATTCATTTATTACTAGGATAAACTTGAAACATTTTAAAAACAACAAAAAAGAAAGTGGTGATACAAGCATTCTGCATGTACAGCGTTGTGTTATTCTAGTGTATTAGTAGTTCACTATCACGAGCTCAAATAATTTCAAGACACCGCCATAGCATGCCTTGTATAGATTTTTGATATTCTTCTTGGGGTAAGCTTTGCCATTCTTCAACTAAAGCTTCTTGAAGCTGCTGTATGATTTAACGTGCATTTGGACGCCCCCTATCTAGCAAATCCCAGATGTGTTCGACGAAGTTAAGATCTAGACTTATCGCAGGCCAGTATATGCGTCAAATAATTCGTTCTTACAGGAAGTTTATGATAATTCTTATATATATATATATATATATATATATATATATATATATAATAGCAGAAATATATAATTTCTATATAATTTATATAGTATTCTTATAGTATGTCCTCGAGTGATGTCTTGCATAAAGATAATATTTAGGCCTACGCCATAAGCAACAGATACATGTTCCTCTACCACAGTATCGATGTAGCGTTGAGCACTTAGATTCCCTTGGATGACCACAAGATAATTAGTATAATTTTCCTTTTAGAAATCTAAATTTAATAGCCGGATATGGCACACATCGAAAGCAAAAAGTTGCTTCGAATTGATTCTCTTTACTTATAACATAACCTTTAGGGCTATGTTTTGATTAACAAATGTCCGCTAATTTGATATATCCGATTCAGACCTTACAGTAAAAAAGATAAGTTTTGCGTAAGTTTGCTTTAAATACTAAATAAAATCCTAAAACGATAATCGAATAGCACATTTATCAAACGAATATCGATGTAATGAATGCAATCGAGAATGGCAGCTAATTTTCTTAGAGATATTTTATAAAATTGGGAAAGTATTATCTTTCAAATTGTAGCTACCTGCATAAAAACATTCAAATTTTATGCTGACAATTTTAAAATTACCCGAGAAATCGTTTTTTAGTCTCCAAAATTAAATAACTTCACTTAAATATTTATTCAATTACACTTCTGACAGCGACGAAAGTCAAGGATGAGTGGATGTTTTGAAATTATTGATCATCTCAGAGAAACCTAGAAATTATGCCCAAAAGCGTGCACTATTTCCTTTAAATCGAATTTTCATCTATTTCCCCAGTAGCTAGAAGAAAATATTATACAGGTTTTTATAGCCAAATAAACGCTCTATCCTTCTCTCAGGAAATAATTCCGATTACTGTTTACAGTGAGCCCCACAGTGGGGTTAACTTTGAACTTTAAAGTTTCAACTTTAAAAAATCGCAGTAATTTAACCGTGTACGCTAAAATTTTGAAATTTGGTCACAATCTACCTACGAGTATCTAGTTTCGTAAAAAAAAAGACCCCACGCCCTAGGTGTATTAACTTTCTTGTTATACTGGGTAATGTGGAAAAATGTACCCATTTTTGGCAAAGTTTACACAAATTTTATCTAGTTATTGCACCCCCTGCACATACTCAAAATCCTTTACAGATATTCCATTTTGTGTATATTTTTCAGGTACCGTAATCAGTTTTCCGACAGGACGCCTGCTTTTTTTTATAAAAAACAAAATGTATCAAAAAAAAATTTTTTGCCGAAAAATTTCAGATTCTCTTAAAAAATACTACTTTCTGGTAATTTTTCCGACAGAGGTGCATTCTCCTCAATATTTCTACTGAAAAATGTCTCTTACAAAATTTCGCTGAGACGCACCCAGTTCGAGCTATAAGCGTCCTAAAACACCCTTTTTTCGAAGGAAAAAAAATCGTAAAATCACGAAACAGGTTTGAAACTCAACCAAAAATAATAGGGTTCTGTAGGACCCTAAGAGCATCGTTTCAGAAAGTTTCGACAGAAAAAATCAAAAATTGCGACCTGAACCGTGTTACATCGAAGTTGACATTTTTGGTCGACTTTGCGGTACCACATCTCCGGTACCAAATGAAACAAAAAAAATCTGCAAACGAGTCCTGTAGATCTAGGTCTCCTCTAAAAATACATGTCAAATTCATCGCCCTATCTCTAATAGTTTCCGAAATATACCAACCGAAACGTCGAAAAACACGGTTTTCTGAAATGACACGGCCCACACCTTAGCTATAGTAACAAACGGGCTTCGTTTGTTAACAAGAAATCTTGACTCGTCTGTGAAGAATACTAGTAGTTCGTTGTCAAAATCCCAATTTAAATGTATACTAGCAAAATGAAAACATTTCCAACCAAAAATATTTTTATTTAAGCATAGTCACTTTATCTTCACTTTTTTGTAATTTTTTTAAATTGTTAGTCTAATTTTAAAGTTAAATTAGATTGGTTGTGGTATGGATACTACACTTCCCCAAAAAATTAACGCACCACCAAAAAATAACCAAAAGTTCAAAGCAAGATTTTATCAAAACTACTGGTCCGATTTAGACGTTTTTTTTTAATGACAGGTTGTGCCTTCCACAATGTTAGTATACTAACGGTATTCTAATAAAAATCTCTTTTTTACTAATACCGGGTGTAGCAATTATAGCGTGTTTTTTTAATAAAACTTGTAACACCCTGTAGAGTTGATCAGTTACAATATCAAGTTGGAATTGAAATCACACCATAGCCTTATCTTTTTTTTACATTTTGTTTTTTTATTTACTCCATTATCTTTCTTATTAAACGAGAAACAGCATTTTATAGCATAACATGATTTTATTGCAAATTATTGATAACGAAAAACCGAAACAAAACGCAACTAAAAATTACACCAAAATGTCAGTAGCGAGTATTTCCGCCTCTGGCACGAATAACTTCTTGACAACGACGGTTCATACTTAAAATTAGAGACCTTATGTCATTTTGGTCCAGTTCTTCCCATATGCGAATAAGTCTCTGCCGTACGTCTTCCAAAGTGTTTACGTTACGTTCCTCTTGTAATCTCCTCCCAAGAGTGTCCCAGAGATTTTCTATCAGATTTAAATCCGGGCTCCGAGCAGGCCATGCCATGGTAGCGATTTCGACTTCCTCTAGGTAATTTCTCACAACTCGAGCAACATGAGGCCTGGCATTATCTTGCATTAACAAAAATCCTTGATCTAACACCTCCAATATGTACCTTTCAGCTGTAAGGCTTCCATTTATAATAACAAGTTCCGTGCGACCAGTCAATGAAATGCCTCCCCAGACCATCAAAGATCCTCCCCCAAATAATGTTGTATGTGAAAAATTGCACTGAGCATACCTTTCGTTAGGACGTCGATATACACGTATACACCTGTCATTGTTAAACAAGCAAAATCGGGACTAATCCGTAAATAATACCTGTTGCCATTCAGCCTCCAACCAGTTACGATGCTCCATAGCAAAATTTAGCCTTGCTCTCCGATGAACTCTAGTTAAAGCTGGACCTCGAGCAGCAATCCTAGGTCTCAAATTATGCTCTCTGAGTCGCTGACGAACGGTTTCTGTACAAACTTGTACACCATTAACATCTCGAATCTGAGTTTGAAGGGCTCGAGCTGTTACAAAACGCTGTCTTAATGCTGCGAGTCTCAAAAAACGCTCCTGAATCGGAGTTGTTTTTCGATTCCTCCCTTGTCCCGGCCTGCGACAATTACTTCCAGTCTCTCTATATCGTTGTATAACTCGTGAAATGGTTGTATGAGTTACCATAAATCGTTCACCAATTCTTCGGTAGCTCCAACCATCCTCAAACAATATTAATGCTTGAGCACATTCTTCGCGAGTAAGATTTCTTGTTTCACGTTGCATATTGATCTACATTCATACAAAGCGGACTGACAGTGACAAAAAGCATCTGTATTTTTGACAATTACTGTTACTTTGGTTTTCCATAGCCTGCTACTTACTTTAGTGAGAAAAATGTAAATTAAAACCAATAAAATCATGTTATGCTATAAAATGCTGTTTCTCGTTTAACAAGAAAGATAATGGAGTAAATAAAAAAAAAAATGTAAAAAATAGATAAGGCTATGGCGTGATTTCAATTCCAACTTGATATTGTAACTGATCAACTCTACAGGGTGTTACAAGTTTTATTAAAAAAACACGCTATAATTGCTACACCCGGTATTAGTAAAAAAAAGATTTTTATTAGAATACCGTTAGTATACTAACATTGTGGATGGCACAACCTGTCATTAAAAAAAAAAAAACGTCTAAATCGGACCAGTAGTTTTGATAAAATCTTGCTTTGAACTTTTGGTTATTTTTTGGTGGTGCGTTAATTTTTTGGGGAAGTGTATTTATTAGAAGAAAATATGTATCTTTAAGAACACGATTGATTTATTTCTATATCTATAAAAAGTGATGGAAGCATAAATTAGTGTTCCTCTAATTTTCTTGATCAGTGTATCTGAATTATTTCATTACTTACTAAAGTTCCGCTCGTTATAGATAACTGTAATTAGGTAATGGTAATAATAAAATATGAAACAGCCTCATAGGTAAACGAAAACGTAAATGACATCAATAACAGGCTCACAACAGAGGTTAACAAAACAGCAAGGAAATGGCAAAACAGGATATTTCTTTTCTATATATTTTAAATATTTTCATCAAAAAATATATCCCGGAAAACCTCCCTATATTATATTTCTTGCTTTATATATATTTAATAATCTACGTTTTATTAGTCATTTCTTAATTAAAAAGAATTAAAAAAGGGCCCAATTTCTTAAGTACTTAAAGACTTATCTATTTGGAAGAGATCTCCCAGATTACCACATTTAAATTCGAGAATTGTATTCGGCGTTCGAGGTTCTAGCCTTTTTAAGTTTAGGGTACTTGAACTTAATTAAAAACGTATATGCACACACCCTTATTACATATAACATTGGGAATATTTCTGATATATTCCAAATATGTTCTCTCCATGTGTAAGACTATCTTGTTTAGAATATTTAACGGAGCTTTCGGATTTGACAAATTGCTTACAGAAATCTAGGAACTCGCTGTCAGACTTGACATTCCGTTAAAACGTTCTAAACTTTAATTGACCTCTCTGCAACCGGCCGTGTGTGTTTTTATTTGTAGAATTATGAGAAAACTATTTTCTTATCAAACTTATTTGTCACTACCGTAAATTATTATGGTTTTGTGTGTAGTAAGGCATTTTAAGCAATTTATATTTCGATATATTATGTTTGTTGTGGCTGTGCTGCTTGCAGAAGTCCGAGGAAACCGGTGGAAAAATTACCAGGTAGAAGCCATGGAGAGAAAATTAAATATAGGAAGACATCAACAACGATGGTAGGATGACATCAAAAGAACAACTGTGAAAAGTTGAGAGAAGGCTATATCCAAAGAATAGATGCCCGCTAGAAAAAGAAGAAAAATAGTAATTAATAAAAATAGGAAACAACTAACTTAGATCAAACTGTCCAAGTTTAAAATATAAGTAAAATTGACGGTTAACTACATATTATCAGCTTTCAGGACCGTTTCAAAGCGAAGTGAACAGTTTATGGCATACTAGCTGGCCCAGCCGACCTTGCTCTGCATTTTCGATTAGATGGCGCGATGAGTTTTTAGTGGAATTATAAGAATATGAGGCGCATTCACCTCATTATCCAGAAATATTTTTGAAGAAAAACACATTTGTTTTACAGAAAAAATACGCAATAAAACAATACAAAAAAATAGTGTTGAAGGATCTCGGTAACCACGTAAAATAAATCATGTAAATTGGTGCAGTACAACTCTCTCACAAACTTGCTGAAAAATCTAGTTTAGTGTTTTAAATGTATAGATAATTTCATTTATAAGGCAAAAACTACAATTTTTCAAGAGAGTTTTGATGACTTCATCAAGAAAAAATGCTTTATATGAAAGTTTTCTTTCACTGTGACATGTCAGTGTCTGAAGGACAACTATTTTTGGTTCTTTATAATCTTTAAAATAGTCCAGTAACTCAAGAAGAGTTTGGGGTCTTTCTTCAAAGAAATCAGTTTAGTCGACCAAACCCTTTCTATCTTGTATGGGTGTCCCATTTTCGTATATTTTACGGAGTTCTCTCTTATAGGTAGAGATACCGAGATGCGGTTTTAGCGACACCGTACTAATTTCCCTAAAAACAAATAGATCTTAGCTAACCCTCATAGTTTTTTTCTGTTCTACAGGGTGATTTTGAAAATGTATCGTCTTCAGTCACCCCCCGCATCTCGGTTATTTTGTTAGTTATTGAAAATTGAAAACGGGTCTTTATAGAACTTTTTCCGTAGAATCCAGTGGCGTACACAGATTTTCCAAAGATCATACTTTTTGAGTTATTGACGTAACTTGCCTTCTTTTAAATGGGACACCCTATATATTTTTCTCTTATGATGTCAGGCTCACTGAATTCTTTAAAAATATATATTATGGTCTATATTTAATTTCATAAAAAATGCTGCAAAATATATCATATATATTTTGCAGCATTATATATCATATCATATTCAATGTTTTTACATAGGCAGCCATGGATATTTAACCATCGTAAAGCCGAGAACAAAATCCAGGCTAGCAGTAAAGTAGCTACAACTGTTTTTACTACTACGCTTTAAGAGATTTTACGTATTTATTACCAATTATCCTACTATATGTCAACAAACACTTTAGGTTACACATTTTTAAGTATTATATATGTATTTGTTACTGCGAATAATACTTTATAGTAATTTTAAGTTATATAATAACTACTACCAAGCAACTACTTAAGAAATTGTTAATAAGTTCATCATTTCTTTTCCGTGACAATAGAAATTATTCAAAGTTACTGTTTCTAATCTGTTTACTAAATTACAGCTTTTAAGTATCAGTACCTTTTTGAACTTTGTAGAGACTACTCCACAACGTTCAAACGTATGCCTATAACGTATTACTAGCCTACTGCTACTTTAAACTGGCTATTACCAGTCGTTATTCTTCTGTTGCAACTTAGAAGTAAGAATTACAGAAATTATTTACTACAAGTAAACTATTACCTCTTGTTCTTGAGGTTTCGGTAATAGGGGGCGCTGGTACGAGATTCGGTCGGTGATTTTATAAGGACAGTGGCAACAATAAAGTAATCAATTTTTGATTTGTTCGGCCATATTGCGGCTAAAATCGCTTTGTTTACTTTTGGCCTACGTGGCTTTCCTATGAGGTTTGTTGTTTTAGTGTCTCATTTTATTAGGTTTTGAGAAATGTATTTAAGCCTAGTTCACCTGTTTTTTTGCTTGTAATTATAAAGTGTTTGTGATGAATGTGCAAACGACTATAACCGTAAATGCCTTAAGTTTACTCCAAGAAAAGTTATTAAATATTGCACATTATTATATTTTGGCTTTATTTTGCTGTAAAGACAATATTGTTTCATGTCTTAGTGTATGTTTTACTTCATTCAGCACTTCAATTTGACGTAGAAGCTCTCTAAGATTAGTATAAAAGAAACTTTATTTTGTAGGCCTTCTTTAGTACATATTACATTACTAAATTCACTTGACAGACAACGCTCATTAATCGCTTTCACAAACACAAAATCTAAATGAAAAAGTAAGTTTGTACTAGATAGTTCGAATAGATTATTAAAGTAAAACATTGACATAACCCCACATTTACAACTGACGCCGACAGAGGTTGTCAATATAAAAGTAGATTAATTTAGTCATATTTTGCGAAAAACTAACGATAATATGGGTGCCCCCATGTAAACCTTTAGAAATATTGCATCAAATTATCGGGTGGGCTTCTATTGTCGCCACTGTCCTTATAAAGTCATTGTAATTCGATCTACAGCTATTAATTAGTTGTGTATGTGTTGTGTTATCATCTAGGAGTAACAGCGGTGGCTCGTCAGATGAGGCAACTGAGGCGCCGCCTCACTCGCTTTCCTTTTTTTTTTTTAAAATTAATTCTTTCCAAGTTGATACATTATTCTCTGAAAATTGTCTCAAACACTATGAAAATTTCATCAAATATGCGTAAATCATAAATAAACACTTTACTTTACTAACCAACAGTACAATGTCCAATAACTGCAATATCATTTCTTTTTTATTCGACTTTACCTATACGCGGCGATGCGATTTGCGCCTCGGACACTTGAATGGTATTTGGATTTTTAATAAGTCTGAGAAAGAGGGAAAAGGTTCGTGTTGCATATGTAGATTCATTCCATCTCTCTTTATTGCATTTGAGGCCATGAAAACTTCGCTTAATGATTGAGACGTTGCCATTTAATGTTAGCACAGATTGAATATAAATGGAAATAATTATTATTTATCGGTAAATGACAATCGCGCATCCGGCTGCCAAATGCAAGCCGTTTTTGTTTTTGTTGATATTTGCGTGGGCGTGTGGGGTATTCGTATTTGACTGTTACCGGTAACGGTTTGAGATTGAGCGGGAAGTGGGTGAATATTGAGATTATTCGGCAATAATTTGGTGTTTGTTTTATAGTATTATTTCGTGAATGTTGCGCGTTTAGTCTGTGTCGAGTGTTACTCTATCTAAAGTATTTTTGACGTTGCGTTAGTTTAATTATTGAGTAGATAGACTGATAAAATAGTTTATATGGATTAGTGATTAAAATTTAAAATAAACGAAACGTGAACTATGAATCCAGTCCATGATATCGTTATATCACTATTGACAACGGCATTTTCCAGGCGTCCCGAGGATGAGAAAAAAGAAATTCTTCGCGGAGATAGACCCATGCCGAAGAAAAGTACCTTAAGTAGTGATAAAAAAGACGGTCGACAATATAAACTATCATTTCAAACGTCATGGTATCAAACACACACTTGGATTTGTGGAAGTGTTTTTAAGCAGCGTTTATATTGTTGGCCTTGCTTAATACTGGGAAAAACAAAAACAGTATGGACTTCTGATGGATACGTTGATTTTAAAAATTTTTCTAGAGCGGTTAAAATGCATGAAGGGTCTAAAGATCATATTCAAAATACCTTAGGTTTTGTACGTTTGTCTCAAAATATGACTACAAATAAAGATGCACTAATCGAAAATGCTCGTTTATCTAAATTATTGTACAAGGAAGATGTTAGGAAAAACCGCTTGCTTTTGACATATCTTATAGATACGACTATATTACTGGGAAAACAAGAACTGGCTTTTAGGGGGCATGACGAATCTGAATCTTCTCTTAACAGAAGGAATTTTATGGAAGTTTTTATTTGTTTAATTAAACGTAACACCGAACTTGTAAAGCATTTAGAAGAGAAAAGTGTATTTACGGGACAATCGAAAACTATTCAAAATGAATTAATATTTTGTATTGACAAACATATGAGAGACTTTATTAAACAAGAAATATCGGAGGCTACATTTTTCTCATTAATTGTAGATGATACGACGGATATAGTTGCAAAAGCCCAATGTTGTGTAACTGTTAGGTATGTAAATAAATTAGCCGAAATAAAAGAACGTTTTTTAGGTTTTTTTGATATAAGTTAGGATTCTAGAGCTAATGCACTCTATACTCATCGTCTCAATTTAATTTTACAACAGGGTTCAAATTATATTAAGGAAAGCAGAATCTTTTTCGCAACTTAAAATAGTACAAACGCACATCTATATTGGACAAAATAATAAAAAAACGAGTTCCGCAAGCAAGGTATACAAGGTGGTATTCTCGATCAAAAATTCTAATTTTTGTTGCAAATAATTGGGAAGGACTAACCTTAGTTTTTCAGGGCATGATTGAAAATCCAGAATTAGACTCAGATACTATACACATGGCCAAGGGGTATCTAAAAGACCTTTCCGATTTTGGATTTGCTTTTTTAACTTTTGCACTTAAAGAAATTTTTTTTGTTACTGATATCCTGTTTCAAGTTTTTCAGTTAAGTAACCTAGAAATTGATTTCTGCATTTCACAATTGAACATTGCCGTCAAACGACAAATAAAATTTCCTTAAATCCATTTTTGAAAAAGCAAAATCACTTACCAGATTGCCATGTAGTAGACAAACCCGTAGCATGAGCGAATCAGATTTAATGGAAAAATATAAAAACCTGTTTTATGAAATTTTAGACTGTATAATTTTTCAAATTAACATCCGATTTGAAGATTTACACAAATTGGAATTTGTGAAACTTCTTAATACATCAAAATACAAAGACTTTGCCACAGAATTCCCTATTAGTCTATTAAATTCGTTAGAAAAAACGTTTCCAAAAATGTTTGACAAAGACCGCCTCAAAAATGAGTTAAGCATAATTTACCGAGATGAACAATTTTATAAAGTCAATATTCAAGAACTCCTTAAACAAATTAATAGTTTAGAATTAATTTCAGTATTTTGTGAAGTATATCGACTTGCGACATTAATTTTGACAATCCCCTTAACAAGTGTACAGGCCGAAAGAGATTTTTCGTGCTTAAAGCGAATAAAGACCTACTTACGAAATGGTATATCTCAAGATAGGCTCTCAGTCCTGTCGATCATGGCAATAGAAAAAGAGTTATTAGTTAAACTTTCTGAATGTAATGGTGACTTTATGACAAAAGCATTGAGAAATTTGCTTCTTTAAAAAACAGGCGCATTAATTTACAAAAAGTGACTTAACTGCACCACCATCCACATACCTATTTGCCTAAACAGTTTTGGTTTTTTATAAAAAAATTACTGTCCACACCATATTAGATTATTACAGGTTAATTACACTTTAAACTCGATTCTGACTATTTTGATTAAGTATTTTAAATATATTTTTTAAAAAAATCCAATAATGAAAAATGTGTATATTATATATCTTTGAGAAGAGTATATACGTACATATATCTGAGGATAAAATGAACTACATGAAAATTGAGTGAATATCTTAAAGATTATTATTTTATTTTTATATCTATGTAATAATTTTTATTTTAAAAATTACTTAATGAAAAATTGGGCACATATCTTGGTATTGGTATGTAAAAGACAAAAACAAATCATAAAAATGAGTCAATTTGGGCGTGCCAACCCAAAAATTTTTCGCTTGCGGCGCCATCTACCTGTTATAAGTAACAAACCTTTTCTCGCCTCACCAGTTTTAGACACCATGAGCCGCTACTGAGGAGTAACAAGTTGAAATGGTTCATAATGGCTTCACATACCATAAAAAAAAGTAGCTTTCGTCACTCAGCCACATTTTATAGAAAATCAAAAATATCACAACATGGTTATGTGATACTTGAACAAAACAACCTAAAGCGGTATTTTAAGGAAACAAAAAATAAAAACGAAGCAAAGGGTTATGGTTATGATAGATGGCAGAATTATAGTAGTGACTCAAGGACCGCAACTCTCCGCATGCTTCGACACAACGCATTAAATTTTAAAGAACCGGCGGAATGTTCGCAAATCGTAACCGCTTGGTAATAATATATAGTATGGACTTCAAAGTAATTGGGTATAAATGACATTTGCGTATTTAAAGAATCCAAAACTATAGTTGGCGCATTACCTTTCTGGAATGACGTCACGCTGGTTTCAAATAACGTATTTCTTATATTATTTATATTTCAGCGATGATTTCTAACCTAAACGTATGCAGTGATGTAGATAGGAGGGGTGCGTTCAGCACTGGCTAAAGCGAATTTAAAATTGGCATTTTCTGTACAGAAAGCGCTGCAACTTGTCGAAAATCGCTGGCAAAAAATTAACACTCTCATTGCCATAAAAAAACCCTCATTTTGCACACTTAATACAAAAATAACTATTATAACTTCAAAAACTAAAATTATTTTGCAAATAAGACTTTACTAATATAAATTCTTTCATCTTAGTCTTATTCTTTGTTTGCAATGTAATAAATTGACGCCAGTTACCCATTTTCATCAAAATTATTTTAATTCTCAATTACAGACAATACTGAAAAAATATTAAGAAAAGGGGAATAACGAACGATGAATCCTTTACCTCCAGAATGTTTCAAAAACAAAAAGAGGTAAAAACAAAAATCACAGATTACTTAAAGAACAAAATAAGAGATATGATCTATTGCGTGTATGCTAAAAATGAATATGTTACAATGCAGACTTTGCTTTAAAAACTAAAAGAGAGAAATCAATGTATAACTAACTAACTTTAAAAATAAAAACTACTCCCCTTCACTGTCTTCAGAATCAGAACTAAATTCTCCATCGTCAGTGCTGTCTTCGTCGGTACTAATTACAAGTGGCGCAATGTCTGAAGCATCACATATCTGTATTGTCTTCCAAGCTTCTTGGATTACCCTTTCTGTGTGGCTGACATAATTTTTCTAATGCTCTGAAGATACTTCATTTATCGCTTTTTATCGGAAGTTTTGGCCATGTTTCCCACATGGCCAAAACTTCCGATGGTGTCCCCTTCAGACTAGCAATGTATTGGTCGTATTTCCTCTTACACTCAGACCATACCATTTCAATAGCATTAAATTGACAATGGTATGGAGGAAGTCTTAGTATTTTGTGGCCCAAAGGTTTCACATATTCGTCAAGGTAGAATGTTTTTTCAATGTTACAATTTTTTTCTACAATGCTCCATATTTCATCCTTCATGGCCCTCTCTGGGAAGTCAATGTTCTTTTCTTTTAACCATCCAATCAATCTCTGCTTTGTCCATGATTTTCTTGGAATATCCTCTAAAAGGCCGGAATGATAGCTTCCGTTGTCCATCACTATCAAACTTTTTGGAGGAAGATTTGGTACCAGCTGATTTTTAAACCAATTTTCAAAATTTTGCTTGTTCATATTCTCATGATAATCTCCGCTTTTTAGTCCACTTTTAAATATTAAACTGGCCCCCTTAATAAATCCTTCCTTTGATCCAGCGTGAACTACAATATATCGATGACCTTCACTAGCTTTTTTAGAACTTGTAGACATAGTGTTATCCTGCCAGCTGTTTCTAAACGAACCTTTACTGAAAATCCAAGTCTCATCAATAAATACGGTGGTATAAGCATCTTGTCCTAGATTTTGATTTTTTACATTCTCTCAAGAAATTGATTCTCTGGGGCAAATCCATCAGGTATTTTCTATTATTTGATTTCTTCCACTTAAAACCAATACTTTTTACGTATTTTCTTAGCGAGGTGATGGAAAAATTAAAATATTCATTTATCTCTTTTAGTTTTTTAAGCAAAGTCTGCATTGTAACATATTCATTTTTCGCATACATGCAGTAGATCATATCTCTTATTTTGTTCTTTAAGTAATCTGTAATTTTTGTTTTTACCTCTTTTTGCTTTTGAGACATTCTGGAGGTAAAGGATTCATCGCTCGTTATTCCTCTTTTCTTAATATTTATGATTGTTGTATGGCTAAGTTTTGTTGCATTTGAAGCTCGTTCAATTATATTATCAGTTTGCGGAAGGATTCCATTTTTAGCTTGCTCTTTTTCCAATTGAAAAAAAGCCAAGATATTCAAAACTATTAGCTGTGATTGCTGATTATATCTTTGCGGCATCTTGCAAAAGTTTAAAAAGAATCACAACAAATCAATGTCAATTTTGACGAATATATTCTGAAAGACACATAACCAAAACCGGCATTGACTGTTGTAAAGAAACGACAATGAGTTTTTTCAAAATGTTTTTGTCACTGTCAGTTAACATAAATCAAACAAAAATAACCAAAAATGACGTCATTCCAGAAAGGTAATGCGCCAACTATATAAAAGCGTATGGGAGCAGTCGTAGATATTTGATGTCAAGTAATTTAACACTAACTAAAAGTAAAAGTCCAATAGAACGCCATTGTTTATTTTCATCTTCCCTATAAATATTTAGCTATGAGGTTTGTTTTTGTGAGTATTAAGGTTAAAGATGCATACAAATTAAACATTACGTTACAAAAAGAATCACTCTTTATAACAAGATATTTGATGATAATTACTATTTAAACCAAAGTCCAAAATTAGATTTTTGAGATTTAAATTGGCCAATATATTTGACCAAAATGTATTGAAAATTAACGAATTTTAAAGGCGCGTAATTTTTTTTACGATTATCGTTGCCTGCGTTTTAATTTTAGGCCTTTAGCATAGCGTTTTAATTTTAATTTGAGCCTTTATAACAGTTTTGCATTAAAACGTAATATTTTTAAAACTAAGTGAAACGCATTCGTACTTAAATGGAACCTATCTACCAAAGTCAAGTTACCAATTTTGTTAACGTGGCGACACCAAGTTCCGGTTACTTCAATGAAAATACTTGTGATAACAATGACGTATTCATGACTAAAAATACTAATTAATTATCGTTATCTATTATTATCTATTACTGTTATTGTCGTATTGTTGTTTTGTTATTGCTGTTCTTGCTGTCACTGCTACATTGATTGTTAATATGGCAGTTATTTTGAAAAATGTGATACTAATTGCTATTAAAACGTTAGTTACACATATCGAAAGAAGACAATAAAAAACAAAAATTCAATCAAATCTACGACAATATGGATCTGTTTCCAAACCTCGACCACAAGCCTATCAAAGAGACCGAGGAATCTGAGGTCAACATTTTAGCTCTTATTCAAGCAAATCCGGAAACATCATGTAGACAAATAGAAAAAGATATAGGGACACCGAAAACCACAGTGCAAACAATTCTAAAAAAACATAAATTCACACCGTACATATTCAAACTAGTCCATCATTTGCACCCTGGTAAGGCTGAGCGTAAATTGGAGTTCTGCAGATGGTTTTTAAGTATGAAAGTAGAAGATCGTGATTTTCACTACAATTTTTCAAGTTCGGAAAATTTGAACCAATACAATACACGATTCTGGAGTCAGAAAAATCAACATGTCATTTTTCCTAGAGAACCTCAGGGGACATTTGGCTTCAATACGTCCTGCTTTATTTTTAAGAGAAAAATTATTTATAAAATCTTTGTAGGAAATCTAAATTCAAATAGGTATTTATAAATCTAGAAAGAAAATCCTATGCTGAAACATATATCCCTGACCCAACTGTATAATATGGCTAAACTGGCTCAACCAACCTTCTACAAGAAAATGGGTAGGAACAAATAGACCTGATTGATGGCCATCATGATTTCCGGATCTTTCGGTTCTAGATTTCTTTTTGTAGGGATATTTGGAAAATAAAATTTATTCAAGGTAATATGACAATATAGAACAATTAAAAGCGGCCACTGAAAATGCGTTTGAACAATTGCAGAGATAATCTATTATTATAGAAAATGCTTTAAAAAGAATACAAAAACTATTCCAATTATTTAGGACATATTATAAAGGTGAGCAATTTGAACAATATTTGTAAATTATATTTTTTCAGCTTTTATTAAAGTATATCTGTTATGTTTTTATTATTATTCTATTAAATAAGTTTGTTACTCCAGTAGAAATTTTACTGTTACCACGAAAAATGTTTCCTTCTTCCTTCCTTTTATTTATGAAAATAAATATAGACTATGCCATATTTTCAAAGCGTTCAGTGAGCCTGATATCATAAGAGAAAAATGTATAGGGTGTCCCACTTAAAAGAAGGCAAGTTATGTCAAAAATAATTTATCTCTAGTTTCAATCTTTCAACACAGTTTGTCAATTTGAAATACATATTAGGAAAGATTCACACAACACACAACTATCAATAAGTAAACTTACCAAGGTCTTCAGCAGTTTTAATAGATTTCTCCACTCTAGAAAACAATTCGTTAAAGAAATTGTAGGTCCTCGGATAATTATATTTATTGTATGCCTCAATCGATATCCTCCAAGCCCTTTCTAAAATATTCTCTCTGCTTGGAATTATGTTTGTATATCCAAAGTAAGACCTTGGGTTCTTTCCATCTTTTCCACACAGGTCAGAAAAATTTACATGCTTATTGAGTGCCCTATCCAAAGACATCTTTAAAGCCTCAGAGGTTTCTCCATCTTTTCTCTCGGGAAATACAGCAAAATCTTTCCTGATGTTGGAATTACTTCCAGTAAACCTTAATTTTCTTAGATTTGACTCTCCTTCTTCCAACATCTTATTTATTTCGTTAAGATTCTTGCAACTGATACTTTTCGAATAATTTCGCGAGGGTTGATAATTCGTACTAAAATTCCTTCGTATTTGTTCCGGGGAACTTGATCTTGTTCCGCCCCTTTTAGCTTCGCACGGATCTTGGTTGGGACAAGCTCTGCACTCTTTTTTGGGGGGCTTGAAGCTTTTTAGCATATCGGGTGGGAGGCATTTGGGATCTATGACAATTAGTCCAGCAGCGTTTGCAGCTTTTTCGGCTTTCTCTTTCAGAACTTTCTTTTTATAGTCCCCGGGCTGTGGACAGTTGGGTCGTGCCTTAAAATAGTTTACAACTTTCTGCCAAATCGCCTCCAGTTGTGTTAAGCTCCTGGATTTTTTGGCTCGGCAAGGAGGGCCCTTTAAAACCATTTCCTTGCAACCTGACTTTGTCGAAGATTTTATTATCCTTGGCTTTGGAATACTTATGCAATCTACACTTGTTAGCTTTCGTTGTCTCTGAGTGCTACAGTCGATCTTAGTAGGCTTTTCGCACTCCACCTTTTTTTTGTTTTGTTTCTTCTGAGCGCATTCCATTTTCTGTGGGTTTTGTTGGAACTTTGGTTCGGGAGCAGGTTTAAGACATTTTTCAGTCTCAAGATCCTTCTCGGGATGTTTTCGAATTGTAATACTCTCTTCAGGGTTTATTCGAATTTTAGTATTCTCGAGACATTTTTGAGCCAGAGTTTCCTCTTTAGGACAATCTTTGGGCACACTAATTGGCTCTAGGCGTTCTTTATATGAAGGTTTCTCCTCTGGACTGGTTTTAGCTTCAGCTTTCTCGAAATCTAATGCTTTTTTACACCTATCCCTACAAATGCAATACCGTTCTTCTTCAGGAAGATCACAAGGTATACATTTAAGACACTCCTTCATGCAGAGATCTTCAAGCTTTTTCTTGTCGGCTTCGCAAGGATCGGGCTGCTTTGAAGTGTCTTCCCGCGGAGTTTGGCTGCAGCAGGTGATATCAAGTTTTGATTCTTTATGATCTTGAACAAGGAACTCCACAACGGCAGACTTAAGTTGTTCTTGTTTTCCTTCCACTTCTCCTCCAAAAGTTTTTCGGTTCTTTTTAGGATGAAAATACTCGCCAAGCGAGTCGCAGCCTATTGTTTTTCCCTCGTTTACAATACCGTGCTTGCACCTATAATATTCGGTACCTAGTGCTCTGTTAATCCTATCTTGATCAGGAAATTCTTTTACAATGGTGACTGGCTCGTTAAGTATGGAATATCTTGGTTGGAGATCTTCCATTCTTTCAACATCAAAACCGCACTCACAAGACGGTGCTACCAGTTCATGTTCTTTGCATTCAGAATACGCGGGATATGGACTGAACGGCTTCGTGCAGTCCTTCTCATAGGGAACTTTCCGGCAGGTTTTCCTGTAAGCTTTTTCCGGACAATTGTTTAATGTAAATTTCGGACATGTTTTCTTAGTTGTCTTAATTTTGCATTTCTCGTTAACGCCACACGGTATTTTTGATCTTCCAGTCTTGTAATATCTCCTACCCCTGATAAACTGTACCCTTGAATGCAAAATTGGTGAACCGTGAGACAGTTTCCTAGCAGACAAGTTGCCTAGACGGGACCTAATTTTTCTTGTTAAAAATTTTCTGCGTTTAGTTTTGTAGGTTGTGTAATATCGCCTAACTCTAAAGGCGATATTGCTCTTTCCGTTTAGTTGCTCGTATAATTTAAGATTTTGTATTCTCCATTGGTTGTTCTTGAGTTTTAGTACCTTAGTCGTTTCGTCCATATTCGGAAACCTTTTTTGAGTGACCTCCTTTAATTTTTCTTCATTTTCGGCCAGCACTGTCTTATCAGTACCTTTTAGGAGAGCATGGAAATTTCTTATATAGACCCGCTTAACTGCTTCGTTTTTTTGGGTGACGACATCACCGAACGAATTTAGACCAAGAGTGCTAAAGCTTCGTAACTTACCATTCGAGTGCGCATCGGTGGAAAACCGTCTATTCTGTCTCAGGTTGCGTGGAGGCCATCGCCCGACCTTTTTGAGTTCCTCCTGGTATTTGCAATCCCAATTTTCCTCTTTAACCACTTTCTTAGTTTTCATGAGCGGGACGGGTTTCCCAAAGTCCTTACACGACTGTGTTACACCCTCGTTTTCCATACAGAACTTCTCTCTAAGGCACTCTTGTTCTTTTAAAACGTCGATTTTGCCTTGCAGCGGCGGAGGCGGTTTTAGAACAAGCGGTTTGTCCGCTGTCCCTTTTAAAAATCTCGGTTGCATTCTCAGAAATTTGTCTTTGTCCAGCGGGCATTCGGTGAGAATGTCTTCCATTTCCTCGTCTAAGCAGTCTGAGAACGCTGGAAACGGTGGAGGTTTCCGGACAGTGGTAGGGGGACTTTTGAAATCTCTATAGCAGCACCAGCGCTGATCGGCTTCGCACGGTTCTTGGGTGGTGCTACAAGATATTTTGGGCCCTGTCCCCTTTTCTCTCGAGTCTTTGGAGCAATCGGTGCCAGTCTTTACTTTCTTACACGGTTCCACTGGATGTATCTGGAATACTTTCGTGGTGAAAGAACGGTTTTGGATGGATGACAGATTGGGGGCGGAGGCTTTTCTTAAAAATCCTAGAAAAGAATAAAACTTTAATTCAGGGTTTTTCTTTTAATGTTAATTTGTCTTACCTTACCTTTGGATACAGAGGGAGTCACCCGGGGTTGCGTGGCTCTCATGGTCAGCAGGCGTGAGGTTTGTTTACATGGATTTGCTCCATGAGTAGTACCTGTTTTATTCGTGGCTGATGGTCTGCTTGTGACGAGAGATTCTAGAAATACATATTAAGGATATAGTTAGTGGTTTCAGACAAAAATAGGATCATTCAAAGAGCATCAGGTCAATTTTCAGATATTTACGATTAATTAAAAAGAAAATTTGAATATATGTATCTCAGTCTATGTTTATTTTGTTCGCAATTTTTTTATTGTTATTCCTAGTTGCAGCCTTGAAAACCCTCTAATATAGATTTTCAGAAAAACAGAATATTAAAAAAATTGTAATTTGCATTCTTAGAAATCCGGAGATTCCAATTTTTAATTACGTGTTAAGTGTATACACATGCTAAGATATTTGAAAAGTGCCTAAAAGACAAACAGGTTAACTTTTTGATCAAAATGACATCATATCAAAACGACAGTTTGGTTTAAGAGGTGGATGAGTACTGCAGATGCAGTTTGTGAGTTGTCCAATTGCGTAATAAGCAAATTGGTCAAAGGTGAAAAGTACCTGGCTGTTTTCCTGGATTTCGCAAAGGCGTTTGACACTGTGCCTCACAATTTGCTCTTAAATGTCTTGGAGCCTTAGGGAGTAAGGGGTAGGGTCTTGGACGTCTTGTGGAGCTACTTAAAGGACAGACTACAGGGTGTTAAATATATATATATATATATATATATATATATATATATATATATATATATATATATAAAGAAAAACCCTTTACACCCTGGATTACTGATAAAATAATTTTTTTAATGAAACTGAGAAACAACGCACTTAATAAATATTTAAAAAACCGGTCAGAAACGCTACAATATAATAAGGAACTTAGAAATTATACTAAACACGCAATATCCCGCCTAAAGATTGCCTATTTCAATTTAATGTCATCTAAGACAGGTAAAAACTTCTGGACAAACCCAAAGAAATTAAATTTAACTCACAATGCGGCCTCTGATATACCATATGATTTTGCCGATCCGTCGTTATTAATGATTATTTTGTGTAATAAAGGGATGGACACTAACTCAAAAGAAAAAATATTGTTTTATAAACATAATAAACAGAAATGTAATAACTGACTTAAATTTTCAACTATCTGATGAAATTTCTTTGTATAATATTATAAAATCGATGGAATCAACGCTATAGGCGAAGATGGGTTATCTGTAAGAGATTTAAAAATATGTTTACCTTTTTGCTATAAACCGCTAATAAATATTATTAATACCTGTATATTGGAAAATGTTTTTCCCGATTTGTGGAAAAAGGCCATAATTAAACTTTTGCCTAAAATATCTAATGCTGAAGAATATAAAGACTTAAGGCCCATTAGCATTCTCTTTGTTATTTTTAATGTGATTGAAAAACATGTTTACAACAAAATTGTCACATTTATTAAAATTTCTAAAATTATACCAAATTGTCAATCAGGGTTTCTTAAGAATTTTAGTATCAAAACATGTCTTGTCAATCTAAATGTAATGTAATGTAAATGATATAAGGTTTAATGAAGAGAAAAAGGAAATTACTTGTCTGGGTCTATTGGATTTTAGTAAGCCGTTTGACACACTAAGTCATAAAATGTTATTGGCCAAACTCCATTTCTTAGGATTATCAAAAAATGCACTTAGTTTCTTAAAATCATATCTTTCGAATAGATAACATTGTGTCTTAATAAAAAGTAACACTTTTTTAGATAAATCCTAATTTGTAAGCATAAATGCTGGAGTTCCTCAGGGATCACTTTTAGGTTAGTTAGTTATGTTGCTGACATGCACAGTATGGTAAATTACTCAAAGCTAATGTAATATGCGGACCATTCGCAACTTTATATATCATTTTCTGTTGACCATTTATATATTTCACAATTGTACTTAAATTTAGAAAGTATTAACCAGTTCGCAGCGGATCAAAATATCCTATAAAAATCAAATTGAGAAGCTAAACTCTAATATAAAAATAAATAATGTAGAATTACCTATAGTAACAGAGTCAAAACACTTAAGAATTTACTTTGATACAAGTCTTACACTTCAGACGCATATTAAAAACAAACTTGCAGTTTCATATATGCGCTTAAAAAAGTTATATAACTTAAAGAAGTTTCTACCGCCAAAAACAAAATATTTTTTATGCAATACGCTCATTCAGTCTTTGATTGACTACAGATGCAAAAGCTGCAAAATCCATGTATGCGCTTTTCTTATAACATTCCGTATAGAAATCATATCTCTTCATATTTTAATCACTCTTTAATTTTGCCAATGTCAAATCGATGTAAGCTTCATATGTATGCCTTTATTTATGGAATTTTAAAAACCGGACAACCATCTTATTTGAACATTCTTTTGAATTAATATACAATTATTCTAGTCTTGTTACTCAGTTATCTCATTAAGAATCTCGATTTCTCGGGTCCTGGTAATGGGATTTTAATAAACCGAATATTTTTTGAAAAGTTACAGAAATTCCTTTCATTTTATATCATGCATGTTCTTAAAATGGTGCTAATTGGGTGGTTTTTTTGTGTATCTTATAAAGTATAAATATCAAACAATATATTCGAACTCTTAACAATTAACAGCAATTTTCATTGTAGTAATTTTCTTTGTCTACCCAAAAAGCAACTTTTTATACGTATTTCGTTTGTATATCTTCACCTTCACCTATCACCTCTGTTGTACTCTCACTGTCGCTTGGACTATTTAAAAAAAATTAAAAATTATACAGTTTAGTAACAGCATGTTTGGGAAAATGAATATGACCATGGCCCAAATAAAGGTTGAAAGTAAAAAGAACAAAAAGGAAGCCAAAACTAAGAAAAAGAGAACTTTGGATCTTCAAAAAGAGATCTGCTGCAAACTAAAGAAAAAATAGATAAGTTGAGAAACGCAGTAAAAACTTAATATTAATTGAACTTCAAGCAAGTAATCGGGATATTTTTGTACTATTAGAGATAGAAATAAAAGATGTTTTTATAAAAAGCTTATTATTAACACCAAACAAACAAATTCGTGATGTATTCATTCAATTAACCAGAGCATTGAGAGGTTGTCCTACATGAAACTAAATCTAACTAAATACTGTAACGTATTTTTTCAGGACTACTAGCACTGAAAAGTAATTTTTCCGTGCAATTTTTTAAATTAATGATTTTCTTATCTAAAACACTCAATAAGGTGAAATACTTGCAAAGTAAGCATTTCTTTTGTAAGAAGTTCAATAATTTTTGTAATTACAGTATATTATCATTGAACTCAAACCTAATTGGTGTTTATCTGAGGACTATATCGATCTTAGGAAATGTTTTGTACCTAACACATGCGGAAAGTGTCTTTTCCGCCCTTGATAACTGTCATCGCGTGCGGAAACTTTCCGCATTGTTAGGTGAATAACTATATTCACTAAAGTGGTTTAAATTTAGACTGGATATAATTTGACAGTTACAGGTTTATGGTGATATATCTAACAACGGAACAAATAATTTTTTTAAATGTCATCATTATATAAGATGACAGTGACATAAGAAAAACGTAATTGGTGAACTAAGAAAATTAATTGCAATGGCAACTAGATCTAATCTAACTCTTAAACCTTTTTAGCGAATACGGGGGTATGGGTCTTAAAAATAAAATATGTCAACGAAAGTCTTGCAACAGAAATTCGAATTCTATTCAGCGAAGCTAGAAAGTTTGAATCTATTGGCAGTGTATTTGCTTGTAAAGAAGAAGCAAGTAAGTTTACAAAATTAAAATAACTTAGACCAAATTAAATCGTTGCGTTTTGCATGTCCCAAATAATAAACAATAATAGTTTTATAGAATATGTTAAAGACTTATTGTTTAAAAAAAAACGTTTTTAAGTGCCTGAAGTAAAAGAATCACTGACCAGAATATGATTAATCAGATTATTAGATTAAGCAGCAATCTTTGTAGAGTACTGTGTGCTTTTTAAATACAAATTATTTGTTGTTAATATTTACCCTGTAGCGTTAGCTTATCATTCACAGGAAGATTTGCCAACCAGGAATTTGTGCTGAAGTGCTTCTTGTTCTTTTTCTTTTCGGGGTCCAGTGGATCGAATTCTTTTTTATAGACAGGATGGAAGCCGTACTGGTGCTTGTTACAGGTCCACTGAGGCGTTTGAGTGAAAGGCTGAATGGTCTCTTCTAAGTTGTCTGAAAACGATGAGTAGGGAGGTTCTTCCTTTTCGCAGCACACCGGGACCCTTTCCATCTTACAGCTCGGTCTGTGTAATTGACCAGGCTTTGGGCAAACGTGGTACTTTGGACACTGCCTCCTACACATCAAAGATCTTAAACTTGGCTTCAGTTTTTTACATTTTTCTTTGACCCTGCATTCGTTGTCTTTTCTCGTTTGTTGTTCGCTCTTCGACAGTGGCTCTGAGGTGGATATAGCGCGAGATGACACCGTCAGAGTTTGCGTTTTTGGTTTCTTTAACGTGTTTGGAGTCATCGTGCTAGGCTTGATTTCCTTCTTCTCAAGTTGCGCAGTCGTGTTAGCGATAGATTTTAGAATGTTCTGATAATCGACTTTGGTCTCTTTTTCTGGCTTAAATAGGATATGATCTAACGCAGGTTTGCTAGGGTTATCTAGCTCATTTAACAGTTTTATCAGTTGTAAGGAAGGCGAGCTTACTTGCCTTTTCAGGGAGGTCTTTGATCCAATGAATGCTGCATTTTTAGGTTTTTTCGTTCCTTGGACAGTTACGGCTGGTTGTTTACTAGTCTTTGGTTTATTTGGAGTACCGCTGGCCACAGTCTGGCTATTTGTGCCATTTATTTTCTTGCTTTGGTACAGTTTTAAGGAAGAAGGGCTACTTGTGTTGCTAAATTTCCTCTTGTGCATATTTCTGTAGATAATACAATTAGTTTTAAGGAGTGCATAGAATGGTACAAATAAGTTTCTGTTTGTCAAAGATGGATTTTTCAAATACAATATCTACTAGACCACCAAATGAGATTGCAAGAAACGCTAACTTTAATAATATACCTAGATTAGCTTTAAACAAAGCTAAATATTTCTCATATCACAATTGGTCCCGAAACTCTTCGTTTCCAGTACATAGGATGGTAATATTTATAATATCTTTTAGTTTACTTGATGTGCCTAAGTTATCTTTTTCTAAATAGACACAAGAGGCAATATGCCGAAGAGAGACGGAGAAAAAATAAATTTACTTATCTCCTGTACTATTAGGTAATATACAAGTGCAGGTTTTGATTTGTTGTTGTCAACTTGTCAAATAATACAATATATTGTCATCAATATTTGCGAGTTCAAAAAACGATAATGCCAGCATTATTTCTATGACAAACTATAATCGACATCAGACTGAGAAAGAAGGTACCTGTGAGAGATACTGTTGAGGAAATGAACGTAGGAAGAGGTACATGATTTGATGTAAGAAAAAATTAAAGAATACTGGGAAATTGAGAAAATATGAACGGAACTTTCAATCAACAACAATTTCAAAATTCGTAAATAAAGACCCAGAAAACAAGAGGTGTGTCAGAGGTATACCCATAAAACACGTGTGGAGATGTGTGGATACAAAAAGGACATTTTTATATAAATATTTGGAACTGGGTCAGTGTTTGGGTTACAGGAGTTTTGCAAATTGTTCAGGGAAAATCTGATGTCTACTGTTTATCAAGGTATTCTTCTTCGAGTCAGGATTCCACCGGTGGAAGTGGTATATGGAGATGGTTACATCTCCTACTACGACAATGTGTGTGTGTGATTGGAGTAGAACACGATGCAGGCGAGCATTGCCCGAGAACGCCAAGTGCAAATGTATACATTATAAAATATGGGAAGGAACTTTACCACGCTGGGTCGAGACTAGCATGGTCCGCGATGCACCGGGACCGCGACCGCCTAATACGTTCCCTCCTTAAGAGCTATCATAGCGCGCAAGGACCAAGTAATTTGCAACAAGTTTATTTTTGCATACCACTGGTTCTAATTTCTCAAAAAGTTTTGAGTTTCGTTCTTGTTGATCTCATCGGGGGATAAGTTCTACACAAATCAAAAGACAAATCTTTCATATTTTGCTGTTACCGTTAATTAGGTTTATTAAAGTTAATTTAGGTACCTATCCATTACACCTGGTGTCACGTCACAGGCAGATTTCTTTCTCACGCAGAGATCTTTTGACTTTGGCGGGGCACACTTATCGGTCCTATCGATACATTTTTCGTCTACTTCTTCGCACAAATCCTGCTGGTATTCCCAGCATCCCCAATCAGCGCGAGGGAAGGCCTTGCAAGGATCCGGTACGATGCAATCCGGCGGATCGTCTTCGCATACCAAACGTTTGAGATTCCAGTCTACCATTGGCCTGTCCTGAAATAAAAAGATAATCGGTTATATCGAATATTATCGATAGATACAAAAGTTTGTGGAAAAATAGTTGACAAATAATTCTGCGTTAATTCGCCACAGTAACCGTTTACTAAATAAATATAAATAAATAAACTTTTAAAAAACAATTTGTAAATGTTCGCATAACCAGTCATACGACAAAATTGTTATGTAATATATACTTCATATACGTTCAAAGGACTAGTGAAGTCTTTATCGACATTAGTATCGATAGGTAAAATTTAATATCGCCCATCCCTACTCGTTCCTATAAAAATGTCTAGCCTTGCAGAAAGACCATTAAGGAAGGCGGTTCGAATCAGTGGAACAATCAGGATATGTTTTGTTTATACAGCCATTTAATGAAAGTGAGATTGTTTTATCAATCACCAAAAATTATGAGCCCCGCTTGACCTAAAAATCTAAGCACTTATACAGTGTCATTTATTTAAATGCGGGCCACCCCTGTGCAAAGAAAACTTTTTTTTTGTATTGTGATAACAAAAAAATTTTATTTTGCAAAAATATTATTCACTTTTGTTAAAAACACAAGATAATTAGTTATTAATTCCCTCGTGAGATTTTTTCAGACCTTTACGTTTAAGGGTCCCTAGATGCCGGAAAACATGTTTTCTCAATTCCGTCTGTCTGTAGGTATGCCTGCCCGTCAGTCTGTCTGTTAGCGGCTTATCCGATTTCTTGCCATGCATGCGAAAAATACAGGTTATATATATACAGGCTATATATATATATATATATATATATATATATATATATATATATATATATATATATATACAGTGTGTCCGAAATTGGTTATGACAGTATTGGGATCTCGGAAACCGTGATAGTTACAAAAACGTTTAAATGGAAAAGTTTTAGACAATTATGTTTGTAATTTAACGCCGTTTTGCTCGCGATTCTATCTTTTTTAGTTTTTGAGATATTTTGAAAAAACCAAAAAACTGTATTTTCGAAAAAGTCCTATATTTATTTATTTATGAAAATTTTCAAAATCTGTAAGAACATTATTAAGGCAACTTTTTACGTAGAGTGCACCTATTAAGTCAGATTTTACATACGACGTTTCGATTTTCTAGAACCATCATCAATTTTGTTTTTTCTTATGGCCGCTATATATATATATATATATATATATATATATATATATATTTTTTGGATATCAAAGTAAAAAATTAAAAATTAATATGTTAAAAGGCAATATGTATTCAACATCCAGTTTACAAAAAATTAGTAAAAACTACTCAATAACATTGCACAATGTTCACAAAAAATGACCAGCCGCAGATAACACTAACATCTTTGCTCAAGTAGGCTTTGGTTTTGAAATAATGGAATGCTTTTAATCTGTCAAAAATGCAACGTTTAAGTTTTATTTTAACATTCATCGCTGTTTTAATAAGGATTACAATGGCGTTAAACTTTTCTAATGAAGAAATGTTTGATATGTTAGGGTGTTATATTAAAAATGAAAGAAATGCAAACAGGGCCATGGATGTGTATTTTGACACGTACCCCGAAAGACGGCAGCCTGGCAGAACTTATTTTCAAACGCTGGTTAGAAACTTGCTTGAGTTTGGCAGTTTTAATAAGATTCGCACAAAGAAGTATGCAAAAGACAACGAGCAACGCAATAGGCAAATCCTAGAATATTTTAATGAAAATCCGACTTCATCTACAAGAAGAAGCGAAACAGAACTTCAAATTTCAAAATCTACCGTTCATGGCATCTTAACAAACTAAATATCGTCCTTACAAGCCAACAATTGTGCAAGGACTTTAAGCAGGTGATTTCGAAAGAAGAATTGTTTTTTGTAATTGGTATATCAATAGATGTCGAGAAAATCCCGCTTTTTGCAATAAAGTCATTTGGTCAGATGAGACTCATTTTACAAACTGTGGCATTTTTAATAAAAAAAATCACCATTATTGAGCTATTGAAAATCCGCAACTACGCGATCCACGCAGGCTGCAAGAGCGATTTGGTTTTAATGTGTGGTGCGGGATTCTTGGTAAGATAAACATAGTCTAATTGAATTGCTTATAATTCAATATTTTCCATTACTTTTTAGGAAATCGTCTCATTGGTCCCTTTATTTTTGATCAGACACTGACAGGCCCAAGATACCTTGCCATGTTACAGAATCAAATAGTTCCTGCCATTCGAGAAGCTGTGCCAGATGATCAGTTTAATAGCTTGTGGCTGCACATAACAGCAGGGGTTTACAAACCTTTTTAACAAAAACTTTTGGTGAAAACGTAATATCCAACAGTGGTCCTGTCCGCTGGCCAGCTAGATCCCCGGATATCACGCCGTTGGATTTTTATTTAATGTGCGAAAAATGAAATATACGAATTTGACCCCCCAGAAAATAGGCAAAAGCGAACCCGAAATATTCTAGAAAATATAAAGTGCAGCGCTTGAAAAGAAGTTCTGTCGACAGTCGTTCTTCGGGGTACATTATGTGCAGTGCACATAGTATTAATGTTACTTAGTAGAACTAACTGATTTTATGCAGAATTTAATGTCCAATTTAAAAATATTACTATTTGAAACTATTAAATTTTAATTTATATCGATAATTCGAAAAAATGTTTAAACAGTCTTATTTCAAACGCAAAGCCTACTTGGGCAAAGATGTTAGTGTTATATGCGGGTGGTAGTTTGAACATGTGTGAACATTGTGCATCAGTTATGTTATTAAGTAGTTTTTATTGATTTTTTGTAGAACTGGATGTTAAATTACAATATATTGCTATTTAACACTATTAATTTTTAACTTTTTACTTTGATAATTCCAAAAAACGTTTAAATATTTTCTCTATCACTTTTTGCACCTTTAGTAATAACCTAATTACAAAGTGTGATACACCGTTGAAAAGCTAAAGAAATACTCTTTTCAAAACTGTTAAAATCGAAGGCAGCGGCCATAAGAAAAAACAAAATTGATGGTGAAAAATGATGGTTCTAGAAAATTAAAACGTTGTATGTAAAATCTGACTTAATAGGTGCACTCTACGTAAAAAGTTGCCTTAATAATGTTCTTACAGATTTTGAAAATTTTCATAAATAAATAAATTATCGGACTTTTTCGAAAATGCAGTTTTTTGGTTTTTTCAAAATATCTCAAAAACTAAAAAAGATAGAATCGCGAGCAAAACGGCGTTAAATTACAAACATAATTGTCTAAAACTTTCTCCATTTAAACGTTTTTGTAACTATCACGGTTTCCGAGTTCCCAATACTCTCATAACCCATTTCGGACACACTGTATATATATATATATATATATATATATATATATATATATATATATATGTATATCAAATTTTGTCTTATAATTCATAAAAAAATTTACTTGTTGTAAACACGCTTTAAAATTGGAACACGTATTCTATAATTATTTATTTCTTGTCTACAAAATTACAAATGTACTAAAAAAGTAAGCAAAAAAATTGTGTCAAATCTAATAAAAAAATTTTAAATTAAAATTCACTGGCTAATATCCAGGAGCCAGTGGCAAAAGCTCTGAGAATCGGTATAAGGAATGTACAGAAACTTGTGCATGAAAAAAAACATAATTTACTTCCGAAGAAGATTAAGAAATGTACACGAAAAATCCGAAGGCAAAAGACATAAGTTACAATGCAAAAATGGATATTCATAATGCAATTTATGATTTATACACGTCAAAGACTAATATAATCCTTCAGAAACTTTTTAATATTATAGACTGAAAAATATCATGATCACTTAAAAACTCCTCATCTTCTGAGTCGTCCTCAAATGGCGCAATGATCATTGGTGCTATTTCGACATCTAGAACTCGTTCTCGATTCCACCAATCCCATATTACTTTCTCGGTATGTTCCACAGATTTCTTCCAGTACTCCGGCGTAATATAATTTAATGAATCTTGCCAAACAATTTGCACTTCATCTGATGTTCCCGTGTTTTTCGTAATATGATTTTACCCCAGCCCATATTAATGCTATTGCGTTAATTGGCAATGGTATGGCGGCAGTCGTAAAACCTCATGATCATTTTCCCGTAATATTTTAACTACGGCATATATTGCTTGTTTTTTAATAGATTTTACCTTTAAAAGAAGTTCTAGTTTCAGCATATTGGGTAAAGGATTTTGTTTTGTTTTATTAGCCAATCATAAATATCACTTTTCTTCCAGGTTGAAGTAGGTTGTTTATTTAAGATTCTTGAATGATAAGATGCATTGTCCAGAATGATTAAAGATGGAGTATCTAAATTTGGAATCAGTTGTTCTTTTAACCACTTTTCAAACAGTTCAGAGTTCATATTATCATGGTAGTCCATACTTTTGGATGTTAAAGAAAACAGTAAACTTGCACCTGGGAGAAATCCTGTTGAAGAATCTACATGCAAAATGATTAACTGTTTTCCCGTTCCACATCCCTTTTTTCTATTGACACTTTTTACAGACTCATCCTGCCAAGATTTCGAACCACTTCCATTAGAAAATATCCAAGTCTCGTCTAAAAATACCACTTTTCTAAATTTTGAATTAACATTTTCCGTGTATTTCTTTAAAAACTGGATACGCTGACTTGCTATAAGTGGTAACTCGCATAAAAATTTTCAATTACAATCCTTTTTATATCGAAAACCCAATATTTTTATTAATTTTTTTAAAGCTTCTTTTAAAACTTGAAGGGTTATATTAGTTTTTGATGTGTATAAATCGTAAATTGCATTACGAACATCCTTATATACATTGTTACTTAAGTCTTCTGTCTTTGGCTTTTTTCGTGTACATTTCTTAATCTTCTTCGGTAGTAAATTATGCTTTTTTTCTTGCATATTTTTCTGCACAGTCTTTATACCGATTCCCAGAGCTTTTGCTACTGTCTCCTAGATATTGGCCGGTAAATTTTCATTTTCGTAATATTTTATTAGATTTAATACAATTTTTTTCGCTTGTGGATGCTAAAAATCCGAAAATTGTTTTCTCTTACTCATTTTATCACTGACTTGTCAATCTGACTTTGAAGCGACATCGCTGAAAGATTTTTGCAACTGCTGGTATTTATATGTTTATCCTCTTTTTTCATACGAAAATATCATAGGTCTATCTAATTCATCTTCCGGATTTTATGCGGAGGATATGATTACACCTAATAAAAGAAAAACTTAAAAAGTTTGTCGTTGATAAATCGTATGACCCGCACGATAACACCGCTTTTGACTATATAAACTGTTTTTGCTGTAGGTTGAATTAACTTGAATGTGTTGAAATTTCAAAGGTATACCTTATGTGGGGGTGGTTCAAAATTGGCTAAAATTACGGCCAAAGTAATGAAATTTCTGTATTTCGTGTACTACGGCTAACTACAGGCTACTAGCGGTGTCACAGGTGGCGGATAGTGAAATACTATTAGATATAAAGGTTAGCTGCGATATAAATTAAGGCACCTGTCTCAGACGAATAAGCGATCCCCGATTAAGCAGCAATACCGAAAGATAGATCTCCTGATAGAGGGCAGTAGCGACCATCAGTACCAAGTAAAGGCGGAAAGGCAACGATCTTTGAACGACTTTTCATTGGACTATCACAAATGAAACTGGAATAGTTTAGAAGGCTGTGACACTGCGATGAGGAAAACAAGTTGGAAGTTACCACATTAATAGCCCCTGGACATCCGTTCACTGTTATCCCTATTTATGTTGGTAGAGCATGAAAAAATAGCCTCTAGTCCCGGGTAGGTCTTCATTGGTCATGAAGTGTGAAGAATCACCCGGTTTCAGCTAGATAGGATATAAATAATTGTCACCTGGAATGTAAAAAGTGTGTTTGCAGCTTGCAAACTGCACAACGTAATCCAAGAGATGACACGATTAAATATTGACATCCTTGGCTTAAGCAAAGTAAGATGGACTGGTAATGGGTTCATCCAATCAAATGGACAAATTTTCTATTATTCGTGCAGCAACAGCACCGACCTACTCCACATACATAGCATAGACCGAATCCTTGTAAGCTATATGCGCGACCCTGCTAAGCACTTTATATCAATTTCAGAGAGAGTAATGCTTATTCAAAATCCATCAATATCAATTTTATATAAGCGTATGCCCCTTCTGCTGATAAGCCTGATACGGATGTAGAACAGTTTTATGAAAATATAGATTAAGGTTTAAAATTAACCAAGATTGATGAAATCATTCTAACAATGGGCAACTTCAATGCAAACTAATTATTTCAAATTCAAAAGGTTCCTCACGAACCGCAGTCTAAACTTTAACATCCGGTACAGAATGATCTGGAAGATGTGAATTCTACGTAGAATGCCTAAAACTTTATGGACAGATTTTGGCAGTAACGAACAGGTACTTCAGAGTGAGCAACTTGTGGGCAGGGAACTTTCTGAGACGGTTAAGAGGCGTAAGATTGACTATTTGGGACCTATATTGAGAGAAGAGCGCTATGAGTTTTAACGCCTTATCTGTTTAAATAGTTTATTCCCAACTAACTTACAGTAAGTTCATTACAGGGAAACTAACTAATTAAGAACTAACTAGTTAAATAAATAATTTTATATTATAGCTAAAGGAAACTACTACCTAATCTAAATCCTAAAATAAAAATATATAATTAATTATACATGGCTATACAATTTTAAATATAATTATTTACTATATTTCCAACATTTTTTCTTTAATACCTTTGTAAATTTAATCATATTTTTGATAACTTTTATTATTTTTGAAATTTCATTGTAAATATGTATTCCTTCATAAACTAAAGATCTTTTGCTAAAATGACTTTAAAATTTTATCGTTTGAATTTGTTTATGTTGTCTAGTTGGATGTTAATGTAATGAAGAAATGTTTTAAAAATTAAATACTGAATGTTTATCTTTTAAAACTTTAAATTTATATACATTTTCTAAATTTAAAATGCCTCTTGGTTTATACAAATGTATTGTCGATTCCAAATATGACAATTTAATTTATGTAAACCTAAACATTTTATTGAGTTTATATATTTTATTTCCTCTCCATTAAAATTAATATTAGGACAAGCATATTTTGTTGATAGGCTTTTACTAATAAACATAAAATTCGATTTTTCAAGATTTAATGTAAGTTTGTAAGCAGCGAACCAAGAAGACAGTAAAGATAAATCAAATTTTATATCACTATAAATTATGCAAATGTTTTTGGCAAAACAAATAATAGTTTTATCATCTGCAAATAATTTAATTCTACCTTTCAGTTTCAAATTTGAAATAGAATTTATATATATTAGAAACCGGACGAGTCCTAACACGGATCCTTGTGGAACTCCACAAGTTATTATTTTTTCTGGACTTTTGAAGCCGTCAATTTTAACAAACTGTTATCGATTATTTAAATAGCTTTGAAACCAACAATACATTTGCCCCCTTATACCGATATTGTATAAACATTGAAATAAAATGTTATGATTTACTGTATCAAACGCCTTTTTAAGATCTAATGAGAGTAAGTAACACTTTTGATCATTATTAGCATTAATTTAAATTTTTGAGACTACGTCCGCTACTGAAATTTCAGTATTCTTATATTTTCTTAAGCCATATCGTCCGCTGAAAAGTAGTTTTTAGCATCTAAAAAATTTTGTAAATAATTTGTTCTAAAATTTTCGAAAAAACTGATAAAACTGAAACAGGACGATAGTTATTACAATTATTTGAATCACGGCTTTTAAATATCGGTGTAGCTTTGCAATTTTCAATTTTGCAGGAAATATACTTGTTTTAAACGAGATTTTAGCTAAATGTATCAACATTGGAATTATATCGGTTTTAGAATTTGTTCTAATTTTGATTGAATTTTCATGAGTATTTATTTTACGAGGAAGACGAGGTGAAGGACGCAAGCAGTTATCTTCGCTACGTAACATCCACAACTGGACCGGCCTGCGTGATTTCTCATCGCTCAGTTACGCTGCTGGAAATAGGGAATTTTGATGAGGGACGCCTACGCAATATTCTTGCATGACACTAAGAAGAAGAAGAAGAAGTATACTAAATTTAAAATAAGTAAATGAACTCAAAGGGGTTGAAAACTGGTTACTTGAAAAATAAACAATGTCACGCTTTAATCGTGGGTCATAGTATTGTTGCATACGTATCAGTACAGTCAACCAGATAAAAAAATGTAGAGGTGACTTTATTATTATTTTTAACTCATTTTATGATAATAATTGGTTAACGTATATTTATCTATAATTACCTCACATGGACAGTCTCCTGGAACGAATTTGGGGAGTTTCTTTGCCTTAACTCGTAAGTTATCGTCAGCCCTTTTTACATCACAGCAAACTTCGCATTTAGGGCAAGGCCGTTCCGGCTCTGGGACATGCAGATCCAACCTCTTAATAGGGGGTGCAATTGTCGGTGCCGGAGGTTCAACACAAGGGCAGGGAGGGCCTTCGAGTGGAGGTAACTTCTTGGGCACTAACTTATAACATTCATCCGCACGTGGGGGACAAGGTTCGATGACAGGACATACTCTTACGGGCCTACAGATCTGGGAAAAATTATTTACAAATTAGCATACAAAATCATTGAGTATTAAGATAATACTGAACTATGAATATTGTAGTGTGGATGCTGGCAAGTGTCATTTTTGAAATTTTTTTTGTGTAGTACACACAATTCAAATACAGGCAGCATTAGCCAAACCAGTAAACTTCGGTTGCACAAAACAAAATGCATTGCTAATCTAATTTGAAGGAAAACTAAAAATTACCTTAAAGCTCAAACAGCAGTTACCAGGTATCAAGTTATAAATTTTCACCCCTCTAGTTTTTTCAAGTTTTTATCGTACAAAAAAATAAAAAATAACTTTGTACAGCTATTTTTATAATATCTGAGTCTGCAATCAGATATTCAATACAACCGAATGTGTAAGGAGTGCAACTAAAAGTAAGATTTTTTAAAATGGTCCACCCTGTATATTTGATCATTATTGAGAAGATCTTTCAAAGAGTTTTTAAAAAATACTCCGTGTATTTATACTTAACAGTTTTTGAAATGTAGGCATTCAAAATTAAAAACAATTCCATTTCTATTGCAAAATAAAAAGCTAAATAAAAGTTAATCTGCATGAACGATTCCTCCCTGGTTACGAATGCATTCCTGATAAATAGTTGGCAATTCACAGACTATTGCATTTTCTATGAAGTGTCTGTTTCTTTCAATTAACCTAAGTAAATACTTCCTGTCTAATAAAATACCCACTTTGGCATTGTCCGAATTATATTTATATAACCCCGTAAAAAATTGTCCAGTGGTGTTAGATCGGGGCTATTTGGCGGCCATGCATAAATCATTTCTAACTGGTTGTGCTTGTGATAAATTACTCTTTGGTAGTCTTTTAGTGACAGATCTTCTAACGATTCTGTTACAAGGTTCTCCCGTTCTGTGTATGCTCTCGATGTTTTTTCATTTTTATCAGTCGATTTGATATAAATTGCTGCCACGCGAGTGGCAACACCCTTAAAATGGCGTTTTTGCCAAATTGTTATGTTTTTTTGCAGCTATTTTAGGAGTATATGAGAAAGTCAAAATCGGTCATCAAACTTTCATTAAGGACTTAAAAGTGAACATGACATTTTATGGCCATTTTCCTGAATTAAAAAAAAAATACTTTATTAGAAAAAAGTAACGTATTTGTTACTAAAATTGTTTTTGACCTATAACCATTGAGGCATCTTCAATAAGGTATACTTCAGTAGATTCAACCATAAAGTTGGCCATTTTTTTACAATTTATTGTCCACTTCAAGATGTGATATTTTACAAAAACGAATTTTCTTCAAAGCCGTTCTTCTTTAATAATCGTTTAATACATTGTTTAAACTCTAAGCTTTCAGTTGAGCCCATATAGAAGTCATTTCGAAAATTTCTTGATAGGTAAATGCATTTGTTTTTAGTGTTATCGTAATTAAAGTTGCAAGTTAAAAAAATTGTAATTTTTAGTTCATTTTTAGCTAATTTTACGTAAAATTTTCGAATTTTTCACAATCAAATTAATTTTTTTTGTGTTTTCTTATTATTTCACCATCTAACTTTGTCTGTAGTGTGTTAAGTATTTAAAAACACACATTTTAAACGCTTCTAGAACTAGTTTTGACTATTTGGTTCCGAGTATTTATCATTTTTACTTGATTTTCGATTTTTCTTTTATTAAAATTTTGCGTTTGGTGGTAAATAAATAAATTTTCTTAGATTTCTGGGATATAATAACTTACAAATACTCATTTAAATTTATAAAACAGTTCACAATAAACATTCTAATGTATCTGAGGAGCAATTTAAATAAAGCAGAGTGGAGGAATTAGAATGATCCTCCATATCCATATTAGTTTTTACAAAAATTAAAACTGAGATTCTTGTATTACTAGGGGTATTTAATTATTATAGTTCAAAAATGTCTGCTTTTTGTTTGTATATTTTTATACTGTAATAAGCCTGTTTGAATAAAAATCGCACATTATATAAAACTTTTATTTTTATAACCTCACTTAATACGGAAAAAGGACCACTGGATACTGTGGAGAAAGGAAATAGTAAATGAAACTCCTCAACGTGTGTTACCACCATTTCTAAACGCGCGAAGATTTAAAATGTATAATTTATATTATATTTTATAAAAAACACTTAGTATATTTATTAAAAACACGTAAATCGATCAAAAATTGACTATTTATCAGGCCCAACTTAGGAATATGGCCTTTTAAATATCTTAAAAATATTTATTATGAACTGTATTATAAATTTAGATGAGTATTTGTAAGTTACAGTACCACAAAAACCTAAGAACATTAATTTGTTTATCAACAAGCGCAAAATTTTATTAAAGAGGAATCGAAAATCAAATAAAATCACGAATCCTTGGGTCTAAATGGTTAACACTAACTTTAAAATCCCTTAAAATCTTGTTCTCAAGTATTAGCTAATTGAAGTAAGAGAAAACACAAAAAAATTGAATTTTATTGTGAAAAATGCAAAAATTTTGCGTTAAAAATTAGCGAAAAATTACGATTTTTATTCTTAAATGGTCTAAATGGCTTCTTAATCCCCTTAAAAAACTATACAATTGAAACACTAAGCCAGATTTTCCAGCAAGTTCAGGAGAGACTTGTACTGCATCAATTTACACGATTTTTTTTGAAATGATCGTCAGGTTACCGAGGAGACCTTCAACACTATTTTTTTGTATTGTTTCATTGCGTATATTTTTTATACAATCTATATTGTTTGCTTCAATTATATGTCTGGACAATGTGGTGAATGCGCCCAATATTCTTATAATTCCAATGGAAGCGTCACCTAACGGAAAAGACAGAACAAGGTCTAGCAGGCCAGCTAGTATTAATTATGACACATTTTATAGATTCATAGGAGTATATGCAAATTTAAGTAGGATAACAAAACTTAATTTTCAGGAAATGCTAAATTTTACATAAAAACGCAAAAATTGAGCTTTTAAAATGATAATTTCTCCGGTGCGAATGATCAATATGACCTCTGTAGGGACTCAAATGAAAGCCTAGATTTTAAGGAACATATTAGTTTTGTAAACAATTTGGTCAAAAAAATGGGCATTAAAATGAGGAAAACTGGCTAACTTTATGGTTGAATCTATAAAGTGCACCCTAATTTTAAAAATACAGAAAAACGGTCAAAAATAAGCGACTTCTCGGGTACAAATAGATCAAATTGCTTCCAAAAGAGCTAAAACTATCAATTTTTAGGTCCCTAATCAAAATTCGTTGGCCGAATTTGATTTGCTCATATACAACTTAAAATAGCGCTAAAAATGGCCAAATTCGCCACTATTAAGGGTGTTACCTCTTACGCAGGTGCAAAGTCGGACCCTTAAAATCCCAAAATGGAGATATGCCGCTGAATAAAGCGTTGTGACATATTTTATATTCAAGAAGGTGCTAGTCCGATAAGTCACTTTTAATATTTAAATTACAAACTTAAGGGTCAATATTTTCACCCCCAAGTAACTTTATCCTTCGAATATTTACCGCGGAAACGATTGTTGGGGCAATTGTAACCATGGAAAATATCCACCGAATAAAATTATACGAAGATGAAAATACCAGCCCTTAGACAGATATATAATACTTACTTCTTCTGGCGCACATTTGGGAAGCCTTTTGAGTTTCACATCAACCATCGGTGGTGGTTCAATACACGCACAATCTCCAGGCACATATGGTTTAAGCGGTTTGTGCTTGTAGGGATTCGAATCGTCTGCTCGTGGCGTCTGACATGGTGGAGGGTGACAAATTACTTTTGGCGGATCTTCGAAATTGAAACAAAGCTTTTCTAGCTTGGGATTGATTGAGGGTGGAGGTTGATCTATACAGGGACACGGACTTAGGGGAATTTTTGGTAATGTTTTTGGTACTATTTCAAGACATTCGTCTGCTCTATCAGAGCAAGGTTTGGGCTTCTTGCAGTCTCTGTATTCCGGTCTAGCTGTACAGGGAGGTACCGGAAGTTTAACCTTGGATGGCAGATACAATTTTTTAATTGAATGTTCGTGTTCACACTTTTCAGGTTCGTAAGGGAAACGTCTCTCCTTCGGTTTTGCAATCGCTTTCAATATTGGAGTACAAACGGTTTCACATTCTGGATTAAATCCTTTTTTTGATTCTACTTTTTTAGATTTTGACGGTTTCTTATATTTTGACGAACACTTGGAGAAACTTTTTTGACTCTTTGCATCATTTAAAATAGTTTTAGAATTTTCCGCGTTGACACCAAATGTGAGTGGAGTGCCTTGCTTAGATACGATATCATGTTTGGACCTGGTGGTTAATGATCTTCTTCCAGGAAGAGTTTTAAACGCGTCCAACATTTTATTAGATTTTCCGGCATTTTTTGTTAAACATCCGACGCATACCTTTTCCTCGTCAGCAGGAATAACAAGATCTTTGGTTAGTTTCTCAGCGTCCCTTTGTCTTAACTTGTTCTTAATCAAATCAGAATACGAAGACTTGTAATGTATAGAACCCTTTCTATTTTCTTCATCGATCCTTTGCCTCCTCATCGCTGCAGTAGACAATTGGTAAGGTGATTCGATACTATCGACAACCGGTTGATAATGTGGCGGCGAGATGTCAATTTTTTGCTGCATTAACCAATGGTCGTCAAACTTATGAAAATTTGACTTTGAATATTCTAAATACGTCGGTAGTTTGGGCGAACTAGGAAATTTCATGTCTCCATTTTTGATGGATTTAGTATCGGTAGAGCTTTTGTCTTTAGTGCTGTTTCCTACTTTTGTTATGCAACTTTTCGTAGTAGATAGTTTTCGTGAATCCTCTGACATTACACTGTGGGTGGCTGTAGAATAGGTCCTGCGTCCTCGATCTGGTGGTGGGGGCATACCAACGTTGCTAACGTCATTCTCTGCAGACTCTCTGGGTACGAATTTTTTGAATTTCTTAGGATACTTCAGTGAATTAGTTGGGCGTATTAACAATGGCGAATAAAGATTATCCGGAGAACCGTACGGTTTCATTTGGTTGGGTTGCAAATGGTAATATCGATCTATACTTTTAGACTTAGATGAGAATGCTTCAATGAGATCGCGACTTCTTGAAGGTCTCGGTTTCGCCGCCTCTAGTTCATACTGCTCTAAAGTTTCAAACTGAGCCGACTCCGTCTTGGGAGATGAATTACTTTCTCTCTCTAATTCGGCCTCGTGCGAATTGGATGGATTTTCTCGCCACTGGATTTCTTTAGGGGTTTCACTTGGGTCATTGTTAGCTGAAACCGTAAAAAAAAGAAGAACAATTATTAAAAGTATTACAAATAACGTTAATAAAAATAATAATTGAAGTAAAGTAAAGGTTATATCATTCTCTCGTGAGCGTATAGGGGATATAGGATACAAACTAGGACGAGTTTTTAGGCTCTAACTTGTGGACCGAATTGTATAATTTAACGAGATTTTAATATTCAATATCATACTGGCTCATTATTGTGTTTCTATTGCTTAGTTACCATCTAAACTGCTGGACAATTGCTTTTGAGCAAGGAAAATTTCGCCCAACTTTCAAGCTCGATTTTTTTGGGAACCAGATCAAATATCGCCTTCCGGTTTTCACGGGCTGACAGATTGTCTTTTAGCGAAAAAAAAATGCTAAAAAAAGTCTCTAATTTTTATCTCAATTTTGTGTAACGTTCCGAGAATTTTTTTTAAATTTCATTTCTATATGCTGTTTTAATCAATGATCTGTAAAAAAAGTTATTTCTGAAAATTTTTATACCTGTTTTAAAAATATCGATTTTTTTCCATAACCTCCAATTTTTCTCAACTTTTTAGCACCTAAACCATCGTGAACACTATATCTTTCATCTTTCCACTTTTTCAACAATCCTGAATTGTTCTTACAGGTAAATTTTATTAGCAATTGTCATCCCTTTCAGTGGCGTGCTAATAATAGAAATTAATAGTTGTTAATGTCATTGAGGGAATATTTATCCCGAGCCGATTACGGTAGGGTCAGAAAAAAATCGAATTTTTTATCACCTGCTGACTTTATTTATAGCTCTAGTTCCCAAAGGGTTTTAAAAGAGCTATGTTTTCCTTATGACAGCCATAACCAGGTGGTCTCTTTACTAAAATTTTCCTATCGGAGTAAATTAGGTTTAACGGCATTTCACAGTAGAAAAATCAATTAGGTAACAAAGTAACCCAATTCATCCTTTTTCGTTTTTGGCAAAAGTCGCAAACATTTTGATCTCCTTCTGGCTCAAACAAAACAATTTTAATGCCAACAGATCACTAAACTTATTACATCTTAAAGCGTTTTCTTTCAACGGTCTTCTAACTGTCCTGTTGCCTACAAGTCAGTTTGTCTGTGCACATAAGCTACATGCTTTTTTTATTTTATTTTCCATTCTTAAGCCTCATCCGAGAGCCGCAAAACAAAAACCGTATTCTACACACTGACTATAATAATAATAATATAATAACTATAACTACACGGAAAAAATAAGTTACTAACGCTTCCATGACAGGCGAAATTAAAAGGGTTAATTCATGACGTGTTCCTTTTGATTCCTTTAATTATTCTGAATTATGATAATGCCTCAATTAACTGAAAATGAAAGGAATAATTGTATTCGTCTTTTGAACGAAGGGTTACCCCAAAGAGATGTAGCGAGAATATATTCGATAAGACTCAGCACTATAAATTACCCGAAATAGCGTTTTCGTCTGAACGCTCATGTCCGCTATGTGCACAGAGGTGGAGCTTCTAGAAAAATGGAGGCACGAGCAGCAAGAACTCTATCAAGAGAGGTTCACAATCACCGAACTTCGTACTCTAGAGTTTTAAATGATAACCGAAGAAGACAAACTGGTATAGTGGCGTCTAACAGGACCATTAGAAGAATGCTAAATCTAAACAATTTTAGGTAAATTGCTTGCTGGATTTTATTAACTGTTGACATTGTTCTTTTTTTGGTTTTAGAGCAAGAAGGCGAGCAAAATGTGTTTGCCTTTTGCCAAATCATAGGGGACACCATGTCGAATGAGCCACCGATAAATTGGCTTGGAAAGACGGCTGGCGGAATTGTATCTTTTATAGCGAAACGTGGTTTAATCTGATACACTCAGATGGTAGGTCGTTAGTATGGAGGCAACCTGGGGAGCGATTTGAAGAGGAGAACATGGCTCCTCAGGAAGCCTTTTGGGGAGGAGGATTAACGCCGTTATTTATCGGAACAACATAATAAATGACATTGTAATTCCATATGCAGAAAATTTTGGGGAGCGTGTCATCATGGTTGACGATAATGCGAGACCTCACAGAGCGAGAATTGTTTAGGAGTTTTTGGGGGAACATAATATACAACAGTTACACCTGCCCCCAAAATCTCCTGATCTTAATATAATTGAACATGTGTGGTCTCGGCTTAAGTTACTGGTGCGATCACGCGAAAATGCTCCTCAAACTCTGGACGAGTTGACTCTTGTCGTAGAAGAAGAGTGGCAAAATATCCCTCAGCCGTTCATTAATCTCTTGGTTGACACCATGCACGGCGATGATATGAGGTTGTAAATGCGAGGGGAGGGCCTACCCGCTATTAGTTAAATAACTATAATTGTCAGTCATTTTTTAATAATTTTTTTAGATTACTTTGTTGCTGTTGTTTAATTTTAGTTTGTTAAGTTTTTTAGTTCACATTGTTTAGTTAGTTTTCTTATTCTGATTCGTTTTACTTAGGTATCTACCTAACTATTGTTTGTTTATTTAATTTAACAAAAAATTAATATTTAGAAACACTTTTTGTGTTTTGTCGTGTGTATTAAATGTACTTAAATAAGGATTTCCTTTTTCATATAATTTTTTGACTGGCAGAGAATTTAATTTACCACCATTAACTTTATTTCTTGATTCTGCTATCATAGTGGAAGAATTTTTAATTGAAATACCTTTAAAAATAAAGCTACAAAGAAATCATCAAATTTCTATTGCTAATAAAATTAACCGGTAAGAACAATTAAGGGTGGTTTAGAACCAAAAAGTTGAAAACATTATTATGGTTATGTAAAATAAGCGATATTTTTAAAACAAAGGCAAATATCAAAATTTTGAGAAATTGGTTTCTTAAGAATATATCCATGATTAAAGTGAAGTAAACAAATGAAATTTTAAAAGATTATTTTTAAAATTATGCGCCTTTGAACGTGAAGATCGGTGAGCCCTTAATAAATTATTCCGAAAATAGGCGATAATTAGTACGCCACTGGACACCACATTACTTTAGTATTTTTTTTATTGAAAATAAACCAGGATATCGTATGGTATATCAATCAGCAGCAAAAGATGCAACATGTAATGTACAGGATGGTTTAGGTGCTTAAAGTTGAAAAAAATTGGACGTTATGGAAAAAATCGATATTATCAAAACTAAGGCAGGTATTCACTTTTTTGCAGATCATTGATTAAAACGGCGAATAGAAATGGAATTTAAAAATATTTCTGAATGTTAAACACATTCAAAATTGAGATAAAAATCATAGACTTTTTTATACCCTGTATTAAAAAAAGATGACAAATGACGATTAAAAAGGTTTTAAAATAGCGATGTTAAAAGTCAATCTGTTAGCCCGTGAAAACCGGAGGGCGATATTTGGTCTGGTTCCAAAAATATCGAGCTTGAAAGTTAGGCGAAATTTTCCTTGCTCGAAAGCAATTGTCCAGCAGTTTACATAATAACCTTTATTAATAAAATTATATAAAATGAAACTAAAGTATTATGCAAATATCTACTTAACATCATTTAGTGGAATTCACGCATAACTGACAGTTCTAAAAGGCTTTGATTGTATTTTTTTCAACTGGCTGTGCAAAACAACGATTTTATATATAGCTCAGAAAAAGAGTTTCTGCTGAACAACCACGTGGCCGTAAAGACATCTAGTCTCTTGTCAGTTTCAAACTGTTCATTTCGTCTTCATCAGTAATGGTAAAAACGCGCCTTTTATCGGTTTTGTCTCTGGTACATTTACCACGAAAACTGATTTTCTATCTTCAATGTGAGTAACTAGAATATTGACAAGCTCTTGTCATCAATAACCACCAAATACACCGAACTATTAATGCAACCTTGTTCATTAAAAACGCCTCATTCGGTGCCTCATGAATACATTTTAAAACATCTACACAGAAGTTTAGATATTTCTGGTTAGTATCCTTTTCACTATATTCTTATTTACCAATACAGGCTTCTTTGCCATTGCATATTTGATTCTTAAGAAACAAGCAAGCATTCTGCCCGCCTACGCGGACGTATACAGAACTCCTTTTGGTTACGCCTCTAATATTCTCATATTTGTTTCGTATTAAATTTTCAATCTTCATCATTATAGTTGCCGCGTAATTAATCGTTTGCTAACCTTGCTTCAGTCGGCCACGCCCAAACCATAAAGATTCAGAAAAAAGTTTCGTTTCTTTGGGTTATTAAATTTTAGTTATTATAAAAATGTTTGAAAACCTATCCTAACCTAACCTAAAGTTGATCTTAACCCAGCGGACCACGCCCAAACCAGACATTTTAAAGATGCAGAAAAAAGTTTCTAATAAAATAGTTTCGTTCCTACGAGTTTATTAACTTTGGTTATTATAAAAAAGTTCGAAAACCTATCTTAACCTAACCTAAAGCTGACCTTAACGCACCGGACTATGCCCAAAACTATAAATTTTAAAGATACAGCAAAAAGTTTAGTTTTGTCAAGATATTTAACTTTAGTTATTAGAAAAATATGTGGAAAAGATAATTGCAAAAGAAACTGAAGTTTGGTTCACGGTTACGCAAAAACGAAAAAATACACAAGCACGCGGCTAGAGGTGATTTAACACACCCAGAAAACTTATCAAATAGAGGTTATGAGCCCCGCAAGTAAACAGTAAAGGTCAGAAACCGAATGATCAAGTTCAAATCTTTGAAATGAGATTTTTTGCTTATTTTTTCCATAACCAGCGTCCAAAAATACGTCGGATCCCGTTTTTTTTTCGAAAATCGAAACTTTCAATGTGTGCTCTATTTATGCAAGAAAAAAATGAAGGAAAAAATAATAAAAAAAAAGCAATCCGTTTTTTTCTCGCTCCGTTGAGGAACTGTCAAAATGACAGCTGTCAAATTTTGACAGGAAAAAAAATGTCATATTCGGTTTTTCCGGAAAATTCTACGTCCGACCGGCGACTTTGGCTTTCGACGTACCTCTTAGTACATTTGTCATTTGGAAATTATACTCACCAAAGGGAGAGTTTTCAAAATTGAAAGAGTTTCCAAGTTAGAAGTGTGAGTTTCGCCCCGAAAAAACACCCTTAATTCGCAGTGCAGAGGTCGCACAGAAAACTTTATTGTTTGCCGGTGCAAGTTATTAATGGCGAAATGGAGGCCGGGCGGGAGCATTTGTTGTGTATACAGGGTGTTAATTAATGTCGTGGAAATATTTCAGGGGGTGATAGTACTCGACAAAATAGGAAAAAAATGCCATGGTCAAAAACGCACCACTTTCGTTATACAGGGTGTCAAAGGTTCCAGGTCCTTCTGAGACAATAAGTTCAAATTTGTGAAGTGTGAGTTTCGCCCCGAAAAAACACCCTTAATTCGCAGTGCAGAGGTCGCACAGAAAACTTTATTGTTTGCCGGTGCAAGTTATTAATGGCGAAATGGAGGCCGGGCGGGAGCATTTGTTGTGTATACAGGGTGTTAATTAATGTCGTGGAAATATTTCAGGGGGTGATAGTACTCGACAAAATAGGAAAAAAATGCCATGGTCAAAAACGCACCATTTTCGTTATACAGGGTGTCAAAGGTTCCAGGTCCTTCTGAGACAATAAGTTCAAATTTAGAACACGTATTACTTTTAAGAACCTCTGCGATAAAATATCAAAATCGTGGATGATAGTATACAGGGTGTTACATTTTTTGCACCTCCTACAAATTTATTTTGCGGGACTTTTTTTGGGAGCACCTTGTATGAATTCTGATGTAAAATTTAAACTCTTTGGTAATTTCTTCAGCTTTTTGATATTTCGCATTATTCTCGTATCTATCACAGTTTTCGACTTATTTGCAATAATCGATGCATTGCATCCCTGGCACGTATGCTAAATTAAGCAAAAAATTAAGTTTTATTTTAAATCAACCGACATGATAATGAACAATCAGATAAAATTATTACAGTTAAATTTAAAATAAAACAAAATTAAAAAAGTTGTTGAAAATGTCCGCCTTTTGCTAGAATGCAAGAATCAAGTCTTCGTCTCATAGACTGACGGACTCTGTCAAATATTCCAGGAGTATTGCGAATGATGTCGCTTGAAGCTATTATTCTGTTACTTAAATCTTCTCCTGTCTGGATTGGGGTCTGATACACTAATGTTTTCAGGTATCTCCAGAAAAAAAATCCAGGCTATTCAGATCTGGATATCTAGGGAGCCATGGCTGAGGTCCCCCTCGCCCTATTCAACGTTTGTTAAAATTATTATTTAGGAACTCCCTCACCTCTATGCTGAAATGTGCTGATGCACTATCGTGCATGAACCACATTTGATTTCTAAGAAGAATTGGCATGACTTCTAGCAATACCGGGAGTTCGTGGCAGGAAAAATAGACCTATAAAATAATCTCCAAGAATGCCGGCCCATACATTTACTAAAAATTGTTGCTGGAAATTATTTTCATGTATCGAACGAGGATTCTCTTCTGCCCAAAACTAATTGTTATGAAAATTACGTATGGCATTCCTAGAAAAATTTGCCTCATCGCTAAATAAAATCGTGTATCCAAATAATGGATTTTGGGCTAGCATTCGTAAGAACCACTGGCAAAAATTTAAACGGAGTGGAAAGTCACGTGGGAGAAGAGCTTGAACCCTTTGGATGTAGTAAGGATACAATAAGTTGTCTAACAAAATTTTCCATACAAGCACAAATGAAATGTTAAATAATTGTTGCAGCAATTTTCCTCGTACTGGTAGCAGGATCATTGACTGCATTCAGGACTGCTTCCTCGACTTCAGGAGTCCAAACCATTCTATTTGCTCTTGCTAAATGAGTGGATTTCTTGAATGATCCATTTTCACATAGCTGATTATGTACCTTTGCAAATGTTTGTCTATTGGGCACCATGCGATTTACATAATTCTGTTCATAGAGTCGTCTGGCTTCATAACAATTGCCGTTGGCAAGTCCATAAATGAAATGAATTTCTGCATATTCTTGATTTGTGAATTCTACCATCATTAAGCAACTCGAAACAACTACGGAAACGTCAAACAAAAAAATATTTCTTACAAAATGTTGGATTAAAGAACAGAATTAACAAATGACCTGCCTCAGCCTACTACCTTTTTTTCCATTTTCATTATTTAGCCTACACTTAATTTGCATCTATGTCAATTATTGCAAATAAGTCGAAAACTGTGATGGATACGAGAATAATGCAAAAGACGAAAGAGCTAAAGAAATTAACAAAGAGTTTAAATTTTATATCAGAATTCATACAAGGTGCTCCAAAAAAAAGTTCCGCAAGATAAACATGTAGGTGGTGCAAAAATGTAACACCCTGTATACTACCATACACGATTTTAATATTTTATCGTAGAAGTTCTTAAAAATAATACATGTCTAAATTTGAACTAATTGTATCAGGAGAAACTGAAAAAAAAGCAAAAAACGAGAAAAAAATTGAAACTTTGACACCCTGTATAACGAAAATGGTACGTTTTTGACCATGTATATATATTGGCATTTTTTTCCTATTTTGTCGAGTACTATCACCCCCTAAAATATGTCAACGATATTAATTAATACCCTGTATAGGTGACAGTGTGTAATTCTATGACATCTTTCTTGTTGATGTTAAAATTAGACATAAAAAAAAGATGTATGCCTCAGCTGCTCTTTGTCGTGGCTACTTATAGGGGTGGTTCTTTTTCTTACCCTTTTCCCATTATGTGTTGTTTGCAGTTACTTAAGTTAATCCAAATCACTAAAGTATTATAATTTGGGCGCCATTCATGGTCTATCAAAAAGACTTATTGGATTCAACTGACAACTAAGGTCCCCTGAATAACCCTAAATATGATACAGTCTGAAATATTTAATAAAACTCTAAAATCAGATGTTAAAGATGTTTAATATAATAGGATTGCGTTGAGATTAACCTGTAAACTTTAATCAAAAGTTAGATAATTGTAAAATACCCTTTTATAATTGTACAATTATTTACACTATGGGTTGCGCTGATCTTTTAAATAAAATATATCTAAAAATTTCGCGAATTGTGCGTTTAGCTTTTTAACAATGTATTTATGTACAAACTTATCTTTTATTAATATCCTCCTGGGGTTGTTCTTTGAGGTCCTTGAACTTTAGCCGGTAAAATGTTTGATTATTAATTTCCAATACTCCATGTAGTTCTCCAAACTTGGGTTTCGTGACTAAATAATGCCCTTGCTCAACAAGTGGCCAGTAAGATTAAAATTAGCCCACAAGCGGCTAGTAACTAACAAAATGTTTCTAACACCACGTCTAATAATCTAATTCATAAGAAGTTTAAAATGAACAAAACTGGTGTTTAATAAAACATTAAACTGGCGTTTAATAAAACTGTAGATTAATAAAACTGCAGATTAATAAAACTGCAGATTAATAAAACTGGGTTGCCTAAAAAGGAGATCAAAAAAAGGGCTTTAGAATCAAAAAAATAGAAAAATACTAGTGAAAATGGGAATTTTACTAAAAACTCACCCGAACGACGTTATTTCACTTCCTTCCATTTATTTTCATCAAAGGATGATTAAAGATTTCCATAAAAATGGAATGATGGGCTATAAAAGGTCTACCCAGTGACAAAGGTATATTGGAAGTAACCTAACCCTTCAGTCAGCTGTCTTATCCGCTGAATTTTCAACCGTTCAGGAATGACATCCAGAATTCTGTATTACCGATTGTATTTTTACTTTGAAACTATAAAAACGAAATTCCCCAATATTCCACTTAAATGAGATTTATACATAATCAAGAACAACAACCCACAGTTATGTAATTTATATTTATACCAAAACTTGTATGAAAGAACATTACTAGCTACACCCAAAATTAAAGAGACTTGAAATTTGCGATCTGTAGTATTTACTTATGATTTAGACACAATTGGAATTTTAAAGGAAAACTCGGAGCGCCATCTATGAATCAATAAAATCCTCTCTAATAGAGATGAGCTATTCTGTAAATACATGAATTTTAATTTGTAGCATGTTTTCTGATTGGTGCATGAAAAATCAAAAAACGGAACGTTACAGTTCATTTTCTTCTAGCCCGATAGGTCGGGTTTTAAAGATTGTTCTAGCCATAAAGTACGCCAGAAATGTTGTTGAGCTGCATCTAATGTGAAAGGTTATTTTGATAACCAACTAACTTATTAAAACAAACGTATCTTTGCTCATTAAGACTTGATGGTTGCAGTTTGTATAGTTCCAATATAAACCTTTCTCCAGCTTTCTCAGTTTCTTCAGGGATTGACTCTGCGTTGTTAAAAACATCTACGATACTATCAAGGTCTCCTCTCCTATTAAATATGTTTACGTATTGTTTATTTCCTTTCCCAAAAAATCCTGATGTTGTGTCACAGCCACCTATAGCATGAATAAATAAAATAGATTCTTTTAATTTGCGTAAAATACAATATGATTGTAAGTCCCTCGAACTGTAAATTCGTCTTTTCACATTACCTATGGCCTCTTTTAGAAATATATTGTCTCTATCTTCACGGCAAGGTGCTGTTATTAAAACAAGAAGGTCGACGTATTGACCAACAACCAGAACTTGTTCATTTTTTCTGATATCCTGATAGCAGTACGTGCAACCTGGATATTAGTGCTGAAATATTCGTATTTAGGTGTACACAAAGCTGTAAAATGAGTCTTCTAATATTGCTTAGGAATTCACTTTGTTCTTTAATGAATAAGGTATTATTATCAAAAACGATCTCACGACCCGTGAGAGTAATTGCCTTTCACGTTCGATAAATTGTATGCTTGTACTGTTTTCGGAGTAGCTGTCGAATATCACAGTAACTTTTTGACCAATTCGAATAAAGTTGGTATATGCAGCATAAACATCTTCAAAGGTATCTTCTTTTGGCCAGACCATGCGGTGGATAAGAAAACCACCGTCAAGTACAAAGTGCTAATTTTCTGTGTTGATTACATTAAGGATATGATAAATTACTCATTTGTTTGCCTTTCTCATCATTCCGTTATGATCAAATAAAGATAAAGGCTCAGAAGCAAGTTATTGCTTGAGGCAAGAACGCAAATCGTATGGAAAATTGACAGTGCATATTGTTCGGTGAAAAAGCTTAGTGGAATCGACTTGAAAAGTGTCATTACCAACTTTAATTTTTCCATTTGATGAAGCCAAAGTCCTTACTATGTTCGAACTCTTCAATAAAATCTTCTCGTTTGCTATCTTCTCTGAGCTTGCTAACGTGACCTAAATTCATCAAGTCGTTTTTGGCTTGAACCGTTTCACCTTCAAATAGCGATTTTTTACAAATCTCACAACGACTTGTTGACGCCATATTACGGCTTATGGTTTTTAAACGTTATTAAAATCACAATTATTATTGGTCCTTTATGTTCTAATATTATTTGTCTTGTTTTAAATTGAAAACCAATAACACAATTGTTATAACACATACAAATATTTCATGTAATGATTAAATATACACAACGGAAATATGACATATAACTCATGCACGGCCGAGAAAAGTCAACGCCTTCTGCGACTGCCGAAAGTGCGGCGCCGCTGCCAGTGCTGCAAACTAGTTGTTTCTTGCTGTCGTCTAAACGTGTTTGTAATCTAGGCTGAATGCAACCCCTGACTTCAATCGCTAGTTGAAGAACATTTTCTGTTCGTCCAATGGTTTCCGAGGAAAACGCTAAAAACATAGTGCGCATTAAGGGTGGTTTTTGGGGTTGAAGCTCACGCTTCAAAGTTGAAAAATCTTTTGATTTCGAAAATATCCCTTTGGTGCGTATAGTCTACAAATGGCAAATCTTCATTTTTTTAATTATGCTAATGTCAGTGTACTACCTGGTTTCGACATATTTCCGTTTTTTCCATACCCCGGTGTTTTCCTTTCAGAGATAGAGGCTAGGAGAAAATGTTTTAGCCAGATCACCGAAGTATCCAAGAAGCATAGTTTCATTAATATATTCTTCATAGTTCTCTGCCATCCAGTTTAATAATTTTTCATATTTTCTGTCGTGAGTGGTCTACGATTTCTTCGTTGTAGCAAATTTTGTGTTGCTTTTTGCGTTTTTTTTTTTTGCAGTTTCAAACCTTTCCTTCATTTTGACTTTTTAAGTCACAGCATTTCCCTAGCAATGATAGTGTATACTATGATGAAATAAAAATGTTGTTATAATCAAACTGAATATTCATTTTTTTTAAATATTTATATTCTGGATGCAATAACGAACTAGTATAAAATAAAAGTTTCTATGCATCCCGGGTATTAATAGATGTGCATGTCCTCGGGCGACTTACAAACCTCGGTCCAGAGACCCTCGGGTTTTTAGGGTCGTCGCCCTCAGGGCATAAGCATTTATTTAATACCCGTGGACTCATAAAACCTTAGTACACTAGAAGTTTTACGTAGTCAGGGACTTGCCACTACACTCGTGGGGTTAAATTTTTGACAGGGGTCATTCTGCAAAGCTGAAAACTGATTTGCAATATTATACCATCAGTCGTTTTTATTTGTTTATCAATGTGTTATTGACCATACTAGTCAAAATTGTCTGATGATTGAGTACACAAGAATTAAGTAATGGAACATTATTCCTAGAACGAATTTGCTGCCATGAACCTAACTTAATGACAAGCACTCGGCAATTAGTTATTTGCTATATGTATCTAACGAAAAGTAAATAGACATCAAATCGTGTCCCCAGATAAATATCATAATCTTACAAAACCATATAACAGACCCAGTACCAAATATTTCAGGTTCAAAAACGCAGGGAGGCGGTAACGTTTAAAGGAATAGCGAAACGTCTGCTCATTGGTCGTGACGTCACTACGCTTATAAATTCGGGTCATTTACATATGATTCCAAGAAGAGTTTATGCTGAAACATTGTCAAATTGACGTTTGCTACACCGAGGAACTTAAAAGTTTGTATTAAGAAATGTACGTTTTACGAATTAGAGTGTAAAAAAAATGTTTTGAACACAGTGCGTAAAAGTATGTAAACGTCAGTAGAAATAGTACAGGGTGTCCCATTTTGGGTACCTTTGCGGGCTATCTCCGTTATTGTTATAGATAGAAAGTTGAGGTTTTCGCGACAGTTTGCTACATTTTCGTAAAACTAAAGATGCCGTTAGCAAAATTTTCATAGCCTTTTTAATTTTTAAGGTACAGGGCTAAATTGAAAATATTGCATTTTCAGGCACGTATCTCAACTCTCAGATAACTTATCGAAAATGTAAAAACTGTTTATTGTATAACTTTTCTCGTAAAACTCAATTCGCCCTTCGGAATTAGTATACATGGTCAGGTCAAAAAGTTATCGGATCCTAATTTATTTTTTTAAAAGGAACACCCTGTATAGTTATAGACTATAAAATTTTTCTTTTTTTTACCTTTTGAAAAATATATAATAGTATGCACTTTTTTTCAGAAACACGCAAATAAATGACAATTCGGGAATTGTTGAAAAGACATAAATTATTACAATACACAAATTTTGAAAAAAATAAATAAAAATAAAATAAATTAAATAAAAAGGTACCTAGAATTGTACAAGAACTAGTATATGAATATACCTGATTTACAAATTCACAAACTGGCATTGAATTCAACAAATGATCGAAAATATGAAATGTCATCGAAAACATTGTGACGTCTTAACACTTCATTGCTCGCACCAAATCTGAGAGATATGTCACTAACTACATTTTAAATAAGTAGATGGCGCTAAGCGCGATGATCAACCCCGGCTCGCTATCTTCCTGGCTTAGGCAAGTCTACAATTCGATGTTTCAGTCTTCAAGCTGTGACGTTTAATGTTAGTGTTACTGATTATAACTCTGGGATACAGCGCGACTAATAACGTGAGTATTTTAATGTGCGCATTTATTGTTTATTTTTTAATTATCAAACACTTCAGTGTTTTCATCCAGTGCAGTGAAGGTTCTTGAAGATAACATCGTAAAGTTATTTCAATTTGACACGGTCTAAACTTAAGAACCACGATTTCTTATTTAACTTTTGTTACAGAATTAGCATGGCTTCGAAAAAGATGTATAACCTAAATAATGAGGAAGACATAAAAGAAATCCACAAGCTATTGTTTAAATCGGATGATGACTCCAATGAAAATAAAAATAGCCCTAGAAAATGCAAGATTCCAGAAAACAATGTCGAAGTAGTAGAGGAAGAGTACGCTACAGATGCATCCGAAAAAATAGAACATAGGAAGGAAGATTCCGAAAGTGAACAGAGCGATGCTGATTCATATACGACTGAAGACGAAGGGGATGATCAGGACTCCTATAGTCAAAAGCAGTGTTATCGTGCCGATCATACGATTTATCAACGACAAACTTTTAAGTCTGTTTTTCTTTTATTACGTGTAATCATATCCTCCGTATAAAATCCAGAAGATGAATTAGATAGACCTATGATATTTTCATATAAAAAAAGGATAAATATATAAATACCAGCAGTTGCAAAAATCTTTGAGCGATGTCACTTCAAAGTCAGATTGACAAGTCAGTGACAAAATGAGTAATAGAAAACAATTTTCGGGTTTTTTGCATCCACAAGTGAAAAAAATGGTACTAATTCTAATAAAATATTACGAAAAGGAAAATTCACCGGCCAATATCCAGGAGACAGTATTAAAAGCTCTGGGAATTGGTATAAGAACTGTGCAGAAAATTGTGCATGAAAAAAGCATAATTTGCTACCGAAGAAGATTAAGAAATGTACAGGAAAGAAGCCAAAGACCTCACCTTATATATATATATATATATATATATATATATATATATATATATATATATTTAGAGATTTTTTTTTTTTTATTTCTGAACCTTTTATACATATATATTCTAATTTTGTTTTCTTGGGTATTTTGGTTCGATAGTAGGAATAAAATTAAAACAAATTTAATTTCATTTTTGTTACATTTTTATAGACGTTTCGACCATTTATGGTTGGTCTTCATCAGTATTTTAACATTTTAGATGACTTACCATAAGAAGGATCTTTCAGAATTCATCCTTATGCAACATTTAAAAACAGCATGTTTTCCATACAACACTCAAAAACAGCACATTTAAAAACATTGAAAAGAACGTCATACAGATTAAAATTACTATAATATTAATTGCTACGAGTATGTCTATCTTCGAGCGACACTGCTTTAACTGGCAGAATGCATTCATGTGAAACGTCGGTTAAGGAATTCTATGGGTTTTTTTTTATATATATTAGTTTAAAAAAGCAAAGATAATTAGATTTGTTTAGAACTGTTTTATTATTTAAAAGGTGATATATTGTTTATTTACTTTTGAATTTAGAAGAAAAGGGGCTAATTTAGTTTGTTTTTTTTTATATTAATTTAATGTATATATGAAATCAGTTTTAGAGTTATTTGATAACGTTATAATATATTTGGCTCAAATTCTTTATGTCTGTTTTGTCATTTATAGCATTGATCTCCCGTTTTATGTATAACATTTCCAGAAACTCTCTCTTTTTTTGATTAATTTCCGTATTTAGAATAGTAGTATCTTGAAAGTTAAAAGTATGTTTATATTCTGTTTCGTGATTTGTAAGCGCTGTTTTATTTTTTTTATCATACTTGTGTCCATTCAAACGATTTTTAAGATACTGTATGGTTTGCCCTATATAGACCTTTGGGCAGTCGTTGCATTTTATTTTGTATATAGTGTGTGTTTTTTGAAACTTAGGTGTTTTTGATTTTAAAGAGGAAAAAAATTGTTTTTGTAGGGTATTGTAACTTTTGTGAGATACGGTTAGATCTTGTTTTTTAAGGGATTTTTGTAAATTTTCCGACAGTCCTTGAATATAGGGTATTGAAATATATTTATTTTTGTTGTTTTGATTGTTGCTGGGGTTAGAATTATTTTTATTAATGTTATTTAATCGGGACTTGAAAATTGAGTTTATTAATTTCATTGGGTAGCTGTTTTTTAATAAAGTATTTTTTGCTTTTTGGATAGCTTCTTGTCGAAATTCTAGATCGCTTAATTTGATTGCCCTATCCGCGAGCCCTATAATGACAGATTTTTTTTGGGAGTGTGGGTGTTGCGAAAGATAGTTTATGTATCCATACCCTGCTAACCGAAAAACGGCCAAGCATAATTTAATCATGAAGTTACCGGGTGTGACAGGTGTTGCAAAAAATGTTTACGGAATTCTAGAAGCATGGAAGTGCTTATTTGACGAAACGATGTGGGACCAGATTGTGACTTTCACCAATCAATACATTGAGAGTGTTAAAAGTAAGTACACAAGAGCAAGAGATGCTCAATATACTGACCTAATTGAAATTAAAGCTTTTATTGATGTATGAAACGGGCAGATTGAATTTACAGGATTGTAGAATGATTGAAGAAAAAAAATCGTCCGCCTAGCACCTATTCGAGATCTTTTTGAGAAATTTGTGCAAAATTGGCAATCGTGCTATTCAATGGGTAATAATGTCACACTTGACGAAAAATTAGAACGTTTTAGAGGCAGGTGTTCATTTATTCAGTACATTCCCTCGAAGCCCGCCAAGTATGGCATTAAAATTTTCGCACTTGTTGACAGTAAAATGTTTTACACATGCAAATTAGAAATTTGCTGATGGGCTTTATGCTATCAGTAATAAGAGCTTAGATGTTGTTAATCGAATGATTCAACCGATAGATAATTCGGGTGGCAATGTCACTGCCGATAATTGGTTTAGCGATGCATCCCTATTAAAATCTAGCAGAAGAACACCGTCTCATGAATTGAAGGATATAAAAAATCAAGAGGTTTGTTCAAGAATTTTCGAAAAGAAGGAACTCTTGTTTCTTACATTCCTCAAATCAAAAGTTCAAAAAAAAATGTGATTTTAATATCAAGTATGCACCAAGATGGGATAATTGAAGAGGCGTACGGACATAAAAAGAAACCTGAAATCATTACCTTCTACAACAAAAAAAACAGGTGTAGATATGGTTGACAAAATGTGCTCTGCTTATAGTATCGCAAGAAATACTAGAAGATGGTCTATGGTTGTCTTCTTTTCCATGCTCAACGTTGCAGGAATAAATTCTATGGTAATATTTTTGGGAAGCCAAAATGAACCTCTTCCTAGACGAAAATTTCTTAAACGTCTTGGCAAAGAATTGGTTTAAGAGCATTTAATACTTAGATCAAAAATCAGCAACCTACCATTATCAATAAAGTTTCAGCTAAATGAAATGTTGCCTAAAACCCATCAATCTCGTCAAACACAAATTGATAGTGGCAAGAATATCTCCCGTAAACGATGTAAGTCCTGCCAGCAAGATAGAAAATAGTTATTTATACCATAAGGGATGTAAGTAACATTTACCAGTTGAGGACGAGTTTGCGCCCGAGCGATAGCGAGGGCTGGCAAAAAAGTTCGAGTTAATGTACTTACATCCCATATAGTATATAGTATATAACATTTCCTCCTTTTTCCCCTCATTTCCCCCTCCCTGTATTGTATGTTTACAAGAAAATGCTGGATATATTTTTGGATTTTCATTATCATTACATTCGAAAGCATTCTCATTAAATTATGAAGGCAGCCGTGATCCGTTGCCAGAGCAACATAAGCAGTTTTTATTTTATCAACAACGTCAAGTTGACAATTCATAGCGAAAAGTTTGAAGAAGTCGATTTGTTTGATTCTGTGTGGACAAAATGGATGTTTCAGACATAGAAGAATCAGCAAATATTGCTTGTTTATCTCTACTATCGGAAAAGTCGAAAAAAGGTATGAAGCAGCATATAAATCCTTTAACAATTGGTGCCAAAGCAAGACGGCTACTGCAGTCTCAGAAACCTTGTTTTTGGCGTATTTCCACGAAAAAAGTGCTATATTGAAGTCCCCATTAAGCTTATGGTGCGAGTATTCGATGTTGAAGTCCACTCTTTTTATAGAGGAAAATATAGATATTTCTAAGTACCCAAAACTTCGAGCATTTTTGATAAGAAATAATGATGGTTAAGGAACCAAAAAATCGAATGTGTTTAACAGGGAAGATGTGAGTAAGTTTATGTTTGAAGCCCCCGATGATATATACTTATTGATGAAGGTCCTAATGTTAATGGGAGTTGCTGGAGCGTGCCGTTCTAATGAACTCTGTGAAATGAAAATGGACAATGTTAAAATAAGTCAAGAAGTCATAAGTTTGAGAACTTCAAAATGTATACTGGACACTCTTTTACAAGAACGTCGGCAAATTTATTAGCAAATACTGGAGTTTATGTATTAGCTATCAAGCGACATGGTGGATGGAAATCCGCTACTATTGCGGAAAGTTACGTAGCTGAGGGGCTCAATAATAAAAAGTAAGTAGCGAATAAAATTTTATATAATAAGACCCAACCAGAATTCTCTTGCAGTGCTTCAACAGTGACAGAAACATTGGTTAGAAATGAAGAATCTGTGGAGTCAGAAAATGTAATACACATCGAGAAGAAACAAGAAAACGTGTTTCCAAATTTTGTTAATAATGTGAATAATTGTAATAATTTCACCATTAATACTCATATCAATTAATATCACCGGATTTTTGTAATATGTTGATGAAATCAAAAATTAAAGCTACTTATAATAATTTTAGATTATTATTTTCCTAGGGATGTAGGTTGACTTACATCCTGTCGTTAAGAGCAACCAATACCATGTTGAGTAACTTTTACTTACGTCTGTCAAAGCAGTGTCAAAATAGGTTGCTTACAATACAGGAAGGGGGAAAACAAGATTGACACGGTATACCTGCAAATATTGTGGATCTTACCTTTGCCTCCAACACACTGGCTTCATGTGTCCCGAAGGTTGTGAAAAAAATAATTCAATTAGCGAAGAAGAAGGATAAACACGATTAAATTAATGTCTAGATGGGCCAAGACGATGTTTGAGCACCTAAATTTCTTTGCTTTATCCTAGTGTTTTCGTTTTTTTTTTTTAATTTTGTGACTTACAGAAAATAAATATTTTTGCAGGACATGTTTTTATGATGTTTTACCTCCTATAAAAATAGTATAATCACTTATATTAGATAAATTTCTTCGCTTTATCCTAGTGTTTTCATTTTTTTTTTAATTTTGTGACTTACAGAAAATAAATATTTTTGCAGGACATGTTTTTATGATGTTTTACCTCCTATAAAAATAGTATAATCACTTAGATTAGATAAATTTCTTTGCTTTATCCTAGTGTTTTCGTTTTTTTTTTAATTTTGTGACTTACAGAAAATAAATATTTTTGAAGGACATGTTTTTATGATGTTTTACCTCCTATAAAAATAGTATAATCAGTTAGATTAAAGAAAATCAATCAAATTTCTGAGAGATACGGCGCGAGCACTGTTGTTTTTGTAGGGTGAACGACTAGCGGAGTGTTAACCGCGCAAAGCAAGTGTTTGTGTTTTGTTTGAATTTTACCGGTCATGGCAAACTTCGATTAGTTAGTTGAATGCTTTTAATACATTTGAGATAAGAATTTATAGCGATAAAACGAAATAGAGGCGTTTTATCGCTGTAATCAGGATCTGATTGGCTGAAATAGTAGAAATGCAATTTCATCACTGGTTTGCCTTTAATATAGTCAAAAGCAGTGTTATCGTGCGGGTCATACGATTTATCAACGACAACTTTTTAAGTTTGTTCTTCTTTTATTACGTGTAATCATATCCTCCGCATAAAATCCGGAAGTGAATTAGATAGACCTATGATATTTTCATATGAAAAAAGAGGATAAACGTAATAAAGACCAGCAGTTGCAAAAATCTTTGAGCGATGTCGCTTCAAAGTCAGATTGACAAGTCGGCCACAAAATGAGCAATAGAAAACAATGTTCGGGTTTTTTGCATCCACAAGAGAAAAAATGGTATTAAATCTAATAAAATATTACGAAAATTAAAATCCACCGGCCAATATCCAGGAGACAGTAGCAAAAGCTCTGGGAATCGGTATAAGGTCTGTGCAGAAAATTGTGCATGAAGAAAAGCATAATTTACTACCTAAGAAGTGTACGCGAAAAAAGCCAAAGACAGAGGACTTAAGTGACATTGTAAAAATGGATGTTCGTAATACAATTTACGATTTATACACATCAAAAACTAATATAACCCTTCAAGTTTTAAAAGAAGCTTTAAAAAATCGAGGCAAATTAGAAATTGGACTAAAATCGTTGTCAAAATTAATAAAAATGTAGGGTTTTCGATATAAAAAGGACCGTAATCGAAGATTTTTATGCGAGTTGCCACATATGGCAAGTCAGTGTATCCAGTTTTTAAAGAAATACAGGGAAATGTTAATTCAAAATTTAGAAAAGTGGTATTTTTAGACGAGACTTGGATATTTTCTAATGAAAGTGGTTCGAAATCTTGGCAGGACGAGTCTATAAAAAGTGGTTGGGGGGGGGGGGGAAACGGTTCATCATTTTGCATGCAGGTTCTTCAACAGGATTTCTCCCAGGTGCAAGTTTACTGTTTTCTTCAACATCCAAAAGTATGGACTACCATGATAATATGAACTGTGAACTGTTTGAAAAGTAGTTAGAAGAACACCTGATTCCAAATTTAGATGCTCCATCTTTAATCATTCTGGACAATGCATCTTATCATTCAAGAATCTTAAATAAACCACCTACTTCATCCTGGATGGAAAGTGATATTTATGACTTGCTAATAAAACAAAAACAAAATCCTTTACTCAATATGCTGAAACTAGAACTTCTTTTAATGGCAAAATCTATTAAAAAACCAACAAGATATGCCGTAGATGAAATATTACGGGAAAATTGACATGAGGTTTTCCGACTGCCGCCATACAATTGCCAGTTTAACGCAATAGAATTAATATGGGCTGCGGCAAAATCATATTACGAAAAACACGTGAACGATGGTCTTCCATCAGATGAAGTGCAAATTGTTTGGCTAGATTCATTAAATTATATTATGGGATTGGTGGAATCGAGAACGAGTTCTAGATGTCGAAATAGCTCCAATGATCATTGCGCCATTTGAGGACGACTCAGAAGATGAGGACTTTTTAAGTGATGATGATATTTTTTAGTCTCTAATATTAAAAAGTTTCTAAAGAATTATATTAGTCTTTGACGTGTATAAATCATAAATTGCATTATGAATATCCATTTAGATTTTTTCATGTACTTTTCTTAATGTTCTTCGGAAGTAAATTATGTTTTTTTTTCATGCACAAGTTTCTGTACATTCCTTATACCGATTCTCAGAGCTTTTGCCACCGGCTCCTGGATATTAGCCAGTGAATTTTAATTTAAAATTTTTTTTATTTGATTTGACACCATTTTTTGCTTACTTTTTTAGTATATTTGTAATTTTGTAGGCAATAAATAAATAATTATAGAATACTTGTTCCAATTTTAAACTGTGTTCAAAATAAGTAAACTTTTTTGTTAATTATAAGACAAAATTTGATATATAAAAATCGGTAAAATCACTTTACCAGAAACTCGGGGCTAACAAAAATACATATATATAGCCTGTATTTTTCGGATGCATGGCCCTTAATTTGAGACTGTAAATTTGAAGAAATCGGATAAGTATTTTTTTAGATATGCCGCGAACAGACAAACTGACAGACCGACATGACATACCTACAGACAGACGGAATTGAGAAAACATGTTTTCCGGCACCTAGGGACCCTTAAACGTAAAGATCTGAAAAAATATCACGAGGGAAGTAATAACTAATTTTCTTGTGTTTTTAACAAAAGTGTATAATATTTTTGCAAAATAATTTTTTTTATCACAATACAAAAAAAACAAGTTTTCTTTGCACAGGGGTGGCCTGCATTTAAATAAATGACACTGTATAAGTGGTTAGATTTTTAGGTCAAGTAGGGCTCACAATTTTTGGTGATTGATAAAAAAAATCTCACTTTCATTAAGTGGCTGTATAAACAGAACATATCCTGATTGTTCCACTGATTCGAACCGCCTTCCGACTTTATTAAGGCGCTTGCCATTTTCTGCATTTTTGTTTTTGCAAACCAAAAAATTTTAACCAAATACATATTTAGCGAATTTTCTTATTTAGTCCCTCGGCATTTTATATATAAAATAATATTAAGTGGCTATCTTAATAATATTGCGTAATATAATAAAAAAACTATTTTCTTTCTCCCTGTATATTTGTAAATAGCCCATCGAGATTTAATAGCTCGATATAAGAATCACACAACATTTTGGAATCCACTCTGTTTTCTTATTTGATTCATAATGTTGGTGACCTTTGGACCCGCACGAAAACACCGCATTCGACTATAAGTGAACTAATCGAGGTTAAAATTATTAATTTAATATACGAATAAAGTTTAGATTTTATACTCGTGCTTTTATATCGCTCTAACAGATACTAGTGCAAAACTCTATTACTTTACGCACTTGTTACCCATTAAGTTAAACGAAAAAGTTATTTATCCACTTAAGTTAATTATGTCAGACATGATTTCCGGACCATCCTGTTGCTCTTTGCGTTTTGAGTGGACGGCTAAACGGATTCCGTCTAAAGGAGCCTGATAAAATTTTCCCGGAGAACTATTTCGACCTATTCGGGCAAGTGAGCAAAACAAATAAACATTTTCCACTCTTTTACCGTAATATTCCTTACTAAAGCAGAGCGTCCTCGCCTGAGGCTTTCCGGAAATATCCACTACTGAATAGCCTCTCTCTGCCCGAGAACACGACACGGACCTTTCAGCTGCCACAGGAGTATCGGGCCGCAGCCTTTGAACTGGAGACAACGAGCGGAAACTTCTTTTACGATATAACGATGCAAAGGCATATTCCTGAAAAGAAGCGTAACATTTTTATACTTTGATAAATACTAAAGAATCTCATATTAATTTAATTAATTGTAAAAGGAAAAATATTTTAAAAAATCTGTTGAAGTATTTTTATAGTCCAGGGGACCAGTGGAACTTACACTTGGAAACAAAGCTCTTTCAGACACATGTTTATACAAATCTTTTTTCTTATTTTGCGTAGTACAGGGTGTCCCGTTTTCGTTGCTTTTATGGGGTATCTCTCTTATTAAGGAAACAAAGGATGACCCAAACAAAATTTTCACAGCCCAATTCGTTTTTAAGATACAGTGTGAAATTGAAAATATTGCATTTTTAAGCCCTCCTCGTATTTCGGTTGTTGTTTAACTTATCGAAAAGGTAAAAATTGGCTCTGATACGGTTTTTCACGTTGAATCCAGTGGCGTAGTCAGATTTTTTATGTGAGCTGTCGTTTTTGAGATATAACACAAACTTATAATTTTTTAAATAGAACACCCCGTATATTTTTATTTTATATTATTCAGTTCACAATAAGCTTCTCGAAAATATATAATAGTATATACTTTTCTATTCGAGTCGCCCAGTAATTTGCATTTTTTTGAGATAGACTCAGTTTTTGGTAGTAGGCTGGGATTGCCTAAACAAAACAAAAGAAAATTGTTGTCATGTTAACCCTTTGTTAGGCGCTATGGCGTAAAGAAGTACGCCAATTCGTCGCAACTGTATATTACTTCGTGTTCCCCTACTCTCGACTCTTTTCCGTTCAACGTATCCTTTAATCATTACATTTTAGAGTTCTGTGCATGGCCTTTTTTTTAAGGAATTTGTAATGATTGGGGATGGGCAGTATTAGATTTTACCTATCATTAGGCGATATCTTTTATTCATTCATCGAACTAGCGATAGCCATCTATCGATAGTTCAGTACCTACTACCTACGATATATCGGAGCCCAAAATTAATAATTGAAAAACAAAAAAAGTTCGCCTCTTTGCAAATATCTAATCGGTTTATCCCTAACTATAGATTTTCTCGGCATCCTTTCGATATTATCACCTACCAATCGACTAGATTGCGCACATATCGACACATAGATAACTATCGATGTATCGATATTTTTTATTTACCTATTATTTCATGTCCCTGAGCTATCGATCTATCGACAAACGCCCATCCCTAGTAATTATTATCTGTTGATAATTGTTTTTATTACCAGGGATGGTGTTAAAATCAAAAATCCTAAAACTTACCGACCAAGAGTTAGAAGCAATAGACAAGAAGATGTTCGAGGAGGCTGCAGAAGAACTGGTGGTTGGCAGCGATGATGACGGGGAGGAAGAAGTAGTGTTACCAAGTGAACATGACTCGGAGTCTGAAATAACCGGAGAAGAAGAGGAGGTTGCTGATACAATAATTAAGGTCGATGCGAGTGCCGAAGGTACTTGTAAACTAATGGGGAGACCAATAATGAAAGGTAAAGACAATCAGATTATATGGAAAAAACACCAAATAAAAAAAAGTTTGCAAAAACTCCCGCTAAAAACATAGTAAAAATATTTCCGAAGGTACTGGTTGATCATGCTCTAGTAACGGATGAAGTAACGCATTTTTGCAGTTTTTTTCAAATGAGATGTTTGAAGATGTAACAAAATAAACCAATATTTTTATCTCGTCAATTCAGGAAAATTTTGAGGGGAAAGAGACGCTAACCAGACTACCAAAAAAGAAATTTTTTTGGTAGTCTAAAAAAAGAAAATCACACCAACTTTTAAGACATTTGGGTACGGAAATATTTCGTGCCTGTACACATGTAAAGAGGTTTTTGTTTTACTGCGGGTTATAAGATTCGACGATAAAGCAATACAGATTCGTAGACAACTGCAAAAAAAATTATTGTGTAGGTGAACTAATGACAATAGATGAAATGTTGGTACCTTACCGAGGGCGTTGCAGCTTCGTGCAATATATACCAAATAAGCCGGCGAAATACGGTCTCAAAATATTCGCTTTGTGCGACTCGAGAATGTTGTACACGGCGAATTTGGAAGTCTACTGCGGGAAGCAACCGGATGGCCCTCGTTCTGTCTCTAACAAGCCCTCGGATATTGTGAACAGATTGATACAACCTTTCAAAGGTAAAAATAGGAATTTAACCACGGATAACTAGTATACAAGTTATCCGTTGGCTATGTCCTTATTGACAGATAAGATAAAATCACATTGGTGGGAATCTTGAAAAAAATAAGAGAGAAATTCCATCGGAATTTCTGCCAAGTAAAATCAGACCGGTAAATTCATCAATATTTGCTTACCAAGAAGATGCGACTCTTGTTTCCTATTGCCCAAAAAAAAAACAAAGCTGTGGTACTTTTATCTACTATGCATTCTGAAGGCACTGTTGATGAAGTTACTCTAAAACCTGACATCGTTTTATTTTACAACTCTACTAAAGGAGGCATATATACAACTGATCAGATGAGTGCAAATTACTCAGCTCAAAGGAAAACAAGGAGATGGCCTCTAGTCTGTTTCGGATCTTTCAATAAACCGCGAAGCAAAACCTATAACTAGGAAAACGAGGAAGACGTAGTTAAAGTTCTAGCGTCTATTGATGTAGATCCTTCAAGTTCTTGCAGAAAAATCTATCAGAATGTTGGGGTTCCAAAAAGCCGGGTACAAAAAATTTTAAGGAAACGAGGTTATAAAACATTTCAATTCAGATTGGTGCAACACTTACATTCGGGCGACGCGCAGCGTCGTATAATTTTCTGTAACTGGTGTCTAGAAAAATGCGATAATAACCCTGTCTTTTATAGAAAAGGAATACAGTTCGATGAGGCATTAATAAGTAGCGCCAGAGTATTAAATAGGCATAATTCTAGATACTGGTCGCAACAAAACCAGCATCGAATATTTCCTCACGAACGGCAGGGTAACTTTGAATTTAATATTCCTTGTGTCATATTGGGTTCAAAACCATTGTATAGTATATAACAGGGGAGCTTAGATACAGATCAGTATATAAGAGAGATACGCCATACTGGACCTTATTCTACCGGAATTACTCGATGATCTGCCTTTGGCCTATATACGCGACATATATTTTCAGCAGGACGGAGCACCTGCTCATAATTCCGGTAGAATGCGGCAGTATTTGGAGAATAATTTTCTTGGAAAATGGATAGGGACCAATGGTCCTGTAAGATGGCCGGCGAGATCGCCAGATTTCTCCATTTTGGATAACTTCCTGTGGGGCACTTACAAAATATGTAGGACAAGACATGACACCTTAGCCGATTTCATAAACGCCACAAGACGGGCATTAAATGAAATGCAACAACGACCGGTTAGTATTTTCAATGCCTTAAGGGGGAATGGATCATTTGCAAGCCTTCCGCCGCTGCAATATTATTTTAAAACTATAAGCGATATGTATTAGCTTCAATGTGATTTCAATAAGGAAATATGTATAGTTGGACGCTAAACGCGATTTTTTATGAAAAAATCTAATCTAGAATTATAAAATAGAAGTAGATTTTTCCATTTTCGACCATTTTTCGACCACTTTTTGACGCAAATGCCGTCGCATATAATTTTTTTTCCACAAAATGGCTCTTTACCGCCTTGCATTGATCCTTTGTCTACGTAACTGCAAAATTTGAAATGGTAAATCGTACTCATGTCTTTGCATTTCTGCAGCGCGTGAACCCTTTTGAACCCATTTTTAAACGAAATGTAATTTAAATTGCCTATAGATAATGGACATCATTTCGGGCAATATCTTTAGGGTATAGAGTTAGTTTTCTGTTTATTTTAGTGGTAGTATTAGTTTTTGTTGTTGTTGTTGTTGTTACCTGTTTAGAGGTATTAGAGGTAGAATTATTAACATACTCATTTTATTCAATTAATAATACTTTTCAAGATTGATGGATTCACGGGCTTAGCAGCTCAAAACAGGTTAATAATTATTTTTATTATAAAACTGAACTTTCGGTTCGATTTTGAACCTTCTTCAAGGCAACAGGCTAAAATTATAAAAATGCAGGATAAATAATGCTATGATAGTTATTACAAATCTACTTATATTTTACATTATAATTATTGAATTATTAAATTGCTAAAAATTGAAAACGTCTTGTAAATAGTATAAAACAAGGATATACAAGGTAATAATTTATTGTAATATTTTTAAAAAAATTCTTGTTAGTATAAATAGAATATACCTGAAAAATTCATTTGTTTTGTAAGCAATCCCAGCATACTATCAAAAACTGAGTCTATCTCTAAAAAAAAATGCAAATTACTTGGCGATTCGAATAGAAAAATATATACTATTATATTATTTCGAGAACCTTATTGTGAACTGAATAATATAAAATAAAAATATACCGGATGTCCCATTTAAAAAATTATAAGTTTGTGTTATGTCTCAAAAACGACAGCTCACATAAAAAAATTGACTACGCTACGTGAAAACCTATATCAGAGCCAGTTTTTACCTTTTCGATAATTTAAACAACTGAATTACGAGGGGTGGGCAAAAATGCAATATTTTCAATTTCACACTGTATCTTAGAAACGAAGAGGGCTATGAAAATTTTGGTTGAGTCATCTTTTGTTTCACAAAAAAGTAGCACCATGTCGCGCAAACCGCAACCCTCTATCTTCCTTAATAAGAGAGATACCCCATAAAAACAACGAAAACGGGACACCCTGTACTATACGATAAATCTGATGAAAAGGCTTATTTTGTATCATCATATTTTTCCTATGTATTTTTTATGGAATTTGAGCAAAGTTTAACATACTGTATCTAGTAAACCTCTCCAACGATTATGTCGTGACAATAGAAACTTTTCTAGTCTAGTTACTTACAAAGTGTTGTTTATGTTGTTTAGTTTTGTTTTCGTGTTACTTTTATTGTTAAGGTCAGTTGGGGTAATTGCGTGCTTGGGGTAAATGCGTAATATAAAACCACCAGTTAGTAGAGGCAGTGCTATGAAAAGATATTTAACAGGCACTAATCTTTATTGCATGGAGAAATGGCAATGTTGTATGAACGTTCAAGACGACTGTCAAAATTTGTATTCGAGCTGGTAAGTCCATATACAAAAAAGTATACTTTTAGCAAGATGTGACAACAGTGTTTGAAGGTTCAAGGCGGCTGTCAAAATTTGTATGCGAGCTGGTAAGTCCATATATACAAAAGTATATTTTTAAAATATGTATACGCAGGTTAATGTAATATATTTGACTAGATACCATCAAAGTTGTTGTTCATTGTGTTAGTTTCATCAAAATATTAAAGATTGCTATTCCAGACGGTGGACGCACTTACCTCTCAAGAAACCTGGAGAGGGCAAATGCGTCCTCTAAGTGAACGCAGTTACCCCACAGTCAAAATTATTTTTTTCCTTCAGAACAATGCCGTGCATTTAAAAGAGAAAAAGTCAACGAGGCTCTGGCTAAGAGAATAGTAGTAAAATGTGGTCAAAAGCTAAACCTGCCTCTGGAATAAAATCTATGGAAAGAGAAGGATTTGGATTATCAAGATTAGTAGTTATTGAAAAAATGGTTTGTGAGAAAAAATAATTTGAGAACATGGTTTAAAAATAGATTCCCCGGTCCAGACTCGTTTATAGGCCTTAGAAAACGGCAAGGACTCTCAATAAAAAAAACCTAGTCTGTTCAGATTTATAAGAACTGTATGGACTCTTTCATCACTTATAACTATTTCGAACTGTTACAAATGACAATAAGCGAATTAGGCTTGGAAAATATGCCAGATCATATATGGACAAAACAAGTTTCTAAGGGATGACCCAGAAACACCGGAAATAATTTATGAAGCTACCAAGAAAAGTTGGATGGAATCAGAAGGGCTCAAAAATTATTTTGATAAAGTTTTACTTAAAGGGTTAGAGAGGAAAAGCGACCCATACTCCTAATCTGCGATAGCCACAGCACCCGTATAAGTATTAGTTTAATCGAGGAGGCTTTAAAAGAGATGTAACTATCCTAAGGCTGTCTCCACAATCCAGCCCCGTCTTGCAGCCGCTCGGCCTATCTGTGTTTAAACCAACCAAGGATAAATGGGATGCTGAGCTTGTAAAATAGCAACGTCAACGTCCAGCGCAAAAATTAAAAAAAAAACATTTTCAATATTAGCAAAGACAATTTGGAAGGATACAGATCCTCTTATAATACAGAAGGGTTTTAAAAAGCCGGGATTTACGTTCAATGATCAAATAATTTCCCAAGACAAATTCGATTAATTAGCTTATAAGAGATGGCAAGATAGCAAAAACAAATTACTTCATGTGACAGCAGATGTAGATCCTGGTAACTTTACCGAAAATCAAATCCCAAGCCCATAGAGTAACCGAAGAGGCAAAGATAAACCATTAGAAACTAATAAACCTACTGATGAAGAACGTAAAGAGGGTCAACAGAAACCTAAGGAAAGACTACCGAGGCAAAGGAATCAGAGAGCAGAAAGAGGAAAAACCATCCAAAAATAGTGACGAAGAGGACAATGAAGACATACTTTAATTTGAAGATGAAGATAAAACAATGAGGGACCTATGTCGGGAAATAGAAGAAGGTATGGAGCTTGAACAAGTCACGAGAATTGTTGCTAATCTAGCCGTCGGAGATTGGATTCTTGTTAAATTTCCGGGAAAGAAACAGATAAAATATTACGTAGGAAAAATATTAAAAATTAAAATAAAAATATAACAAATGTTAATAAAACTATCGTTAAACCTTTTTGTTTAAATTTAGGAAAACTATTTAATGTATATTTGGAGAAAACCAAGTAAGTTTGGCAATTTAGAATCTATATTTTGTCAAAAACTTCATAATTGACAGTTTAGCATTAGAAAAGTAGTGACATTTCTGAAGTTTCTTGCTTATTTATGAAAAGTTTTGTGATTTTTTTTAATAAAAAAACTTTTTTCTTAAATATAGTAAATTTAAGGTAAGCTTCCTAACAAAACCAAAAAAAGGTAAAAAATCGAGATGTATTAAATCGTACGAGTCCCAAAATTAAAATGCATCCAAGCTTTTTTTGTTAAATATACTAAAATTTGAGGTAAGCTTCTTAATAAAACCAAAAAAGGTCAAAAATCGAGATGTGTTATATCGTACCAGAACATATTGCAGGATAACTAAGGTGAAAAAAAATTCAACATTAGAAGCGTACTCAGCGTCCCAATACCTGCTAGGGTGCCCAAAAAAAAATTAAATACTTATCAATAATAAAATAATTAGGAAACATTAACGAAAATTCAACTTTAGTTAATATTTTTTTTCAACATTAGCAATAAGATTTCTATTCTATAAAAGGTAACTAATTATTTTTTTTATTTATTAGAGGATAATAATACTAGTTATTAGTGACATTAACGTCAAAAAAATACGATTAGCTCTTTTAAATACTTAAATCCATATTTCCATAAAAAATAAAAGTTCATACGGTACTTACGCTCGTGGTCTTTAAACTGGGAATTTTTAATACCAAATTTCGAATCATTTTTACAGAAATTTTGCGCTCTTTTTGGGTGAAATTTGCATGACGTTACATTTCTGTCGTTGCTGTTACCTGGCGAATGGTGGTTTTCGTCAAAAACGTATCCTTGGATACCTAATTTTCCAACAATGTAGGTGCTTTTGAATCTTTGAATAAATAAATGTACAGGAAAAAGCCTAGCCGTGACCTTGACGAGACCGGGAAAGTCCCAAGATTTAAAACGATTTTCAGTGGCATATCCACTTTGGACTTTAGGAAGTAATTTGAAAACTTACACTTTTGAAAGAGAATTATGATTAAGGATAACAAATTAGTATTAACTAAATTCAAGAAGCCAATTAGTGTGATACATTATTTCAGGTGCCAGTTTAACGAAACACTGCTGAAACATTAAAATGCATGTCGTTAACATCTTACTTTAGATATTATTAAATTTCACATTTTACATTTAGGAGTTTATGTTCAACGTTTGTTGTTATTAATGCTTTAAAATTGACATTGGGTTTGAAGCAGCGACTTACCAAAGTTATAAGAAATGTGGTAATTTTGCCGTCTGGGCAAAATAAATTAACATAGCGAGAGCGCATTCTGGATGATGAGCTGTCGTGAGGCGTGCCCACTAATTACAATAATTTTATCTAAAGCTTGCTTCTAAGAAGTACTTGCAACTAAGAATTTAACGGCTCAACCATATGAGAGCATATTTGGATAAACTGGCAACAAAATTGAAATTTATATTAGGCTTTCATAAGCTGTAAAATGCCTGGAATTTTTCTTGTTTGTTTCGTTTCGACTATCCTTTTGTATTTCAGCTTTGTTTTTATTACTTTACTTGAATTTGATAATTAAAATTTATTGATTTTTTTTAATAAGCAGTATCGCTATTTTTAGTTAAACTAGGAAATTTTATTTTTTCTAAGTAACTGAAATTATTTAGAAAAGTTAAGTAGATACCTTTGAACTTTTGTATAAATAAATGTACAGGGATGAGCCTAGCCGTGACCTTAACGACACCGGGAAGGTCCCAAGATTCAAAACGATGGCCCGTCAAAATGACAACACCTTGTTTCCGGTTTTCAGTGGCGTATCCACTTTGAAATTTAGGAAGTAATTTGAAAACTTACACTTTTGAAAGAGAATTATAATTAAGGTATGGACTAAATTAAAGAAGCCAATTAGTGTGATACATTATTTCAGGTGCTAATTTAACAAAAAACTGGTAAAACATTAAAATGCATGTCGTTAAAAGCTCACTTCAGATATTATTAGATTTTACATTTTACATTCAGGAGTTTATGTTCAATGTTTGTTGTTATTGATGCTTTAAAATTGACATTGGGTTTGAAGCAGCAACTTACCTACTGGTAATTTTGCCGTCTGGGTAAAATAAATTAACATAGCGAGAGCGCATTCTGGATGATGAGCTGTCGTGACACCTGCCCACGAATAACAATAATTTGATCTAAAGCAAGAAGTACTTACAACTAAGAATTTAACGGCGCAACAATATGAGAGCGTATTTGGATAAACTGGCAACAAAATTGAAAGTTATATTAGGCTTTCATAAGCTGTAAAATGCTTGGAATTTTCTTGTTTGTTTCGTTTCGACTATCCTTTTGTATTTCAGCTTTGTTTTTATTACTTTACTTGAATTTGATAATTAAAATTTATTGATTTTTTTTAATAAGCAGTATCGTTATTTTTAGTTAAACTAGGAAATTATATTTTTTCTAAGTAACTGAAATTATTTAGAAAAGTTAAGTAGATACAAAATATTAACGCATTTAAGTCGCAACAGGCCATAAATAATTAATTATAAATAACTTTATTAGTAAAATCTAAATTGCGTTTTAAATAAAAACAAGCACAAGTATTATTATTTAATTTAAATTTAATCCAGAACAAAACATTAGATACATACCTTTTTACAAAATGTCTACATCTAAGACACAGTAGGTTAGAAGAAAATTCAGTAAAATTAGTATTAACTATACAAATTAAAACAAAACAAATTAAAATAGAACTGCTATTATACGGTACCAATAAATTTTATTGGTTAAAAAAGCTTTATTATATTTTAGAAAAATATTAATATCAGGTATCCAATGCTTTAAAAGTACTACCTTTAAATATTCTGATTTGTAAAATAGTGTCGTCTGTAAGATGAACGTTATATAGGTGTCAGAAGCTCCTATGCCTTCATTATTATTTAGTACTTCCTAGTTTGCATAAACACTTATTAAGCCAAGTACAATAGTCAGTTATGATTCTTATTTCAAAGTGCAATAACACTCACATAAGATGTGCGTGTGCATTTTTTTTTAGAAAACGCAATTTAATATTTTTACCGTAGTAGTAGACACAGTTTTTGGTAAAATTATTGGTGAATATGTAAAAAATGTGTCAATTTGAAATTCTCTACTTATTTATTAGCTATTAAATTACCTACAAACTACACCTCGTACAAAAAACATTAAATGACTTTTTATCCCATCTCTCGCTAACTAGGTTATCTTAGAAATTTAAATTTCTCAATTTTTTTATTTTACTTTACGTGTTTTTTGTGCACCTTGTATATTATATGGAATATTTTTTGTATTGTATATATATATATATATATATATATATATATATATATATATATATAAATAATTGTTATTATAATTAAAATCATAATTCTTAAAATGTCAAACAATTAGATTAGTAACCAAATGGTATATAAAAACACAGTGTTAGGCACTTCATGCAATATTTTGTTACGTCAAAACATTTCAATTACCATAAGTATGTTTTAAAACGAAACAAAAAAAGTTATGGGTTTCTAGGAACAATTTTATGGGTCAAAATGAGTTATTATATGATATTCTCCTTTTTTTGGGTCGGATACTGTGCTGAACGGAAAACAGTTTGATTATATTTATCAACAAATGTTATTTGGTTAACTGACTTACTCTGACTAAGCAAGAACTAAAATATGCTTTTTTTGTGGAATTTAATGGGTACACGGTAAATATTTAAAAAATAAATACTACATAATATATATATATATATATATATATATAAATATATATATATTATATATATATATATATATATATATATATATATATATATATATATATATATATATATATATATATATATATATATTATATATATATATATATATATATATATATATATATATATATATATATATATATATATATATATATATATATATATATATATATATATATATATAGTGTTAGGTTAGGTCTGGTTAAGTTAGTTTACGCTTACAATTAAAGTTTTTATTGTTAGAATTTTTGAGATATCTTAAACGATGTAAAGTTTTATAAGGTTAGTTTTTGTACTGATTTAAATTCATTTTGGGTTAGACTTAAAAAATATATCACACTAAGAATGGCTCATGAAAGCACACATATTTGGGCTACTTAGGGTTAGATTTTGATTACCTGCAATAAGTAAATACAATGAATACAAGAAAAATACTATAAGATATCTTAAGTGTTTATAGAAATTTAAAAAAAATGTAGGTACAGGTATATTTTATTTTTCCTAAAAAAAGTCTAAAACATTTACTCTCTGTTAAACAAATAACATTTGTTGAGAAATATAAACAAACTGTTTCCCCCTCAGCACAGTGTCAGACCCAAAAAAAGGAGAATATAATGTTAGATATTAAAACTTACTTTATCCTATAAAATTGTTCCTAGAATATCATAACTCCAACTTTTTTTCCGTTTTAAAACATACTTAAGGTAAATTAAATGTTTTGACCTAACAAAATATTATACGAAGTGTTACGCTACTGTATTTTTATATACCACTTGGTTCCTAACCTAACTGTTTGATACTTTAAGAATTTTATTATGATTTTAATTATAATAACAATTATTTTTGGTTTTAGATCGGATTTAAAAGTGCCTTGTTAATTTTTTTACTTACGAAAATGCAAATTCACTTACCGCTGGAACGAAATTCCTTTCTTCCTTGTACGTTTAAGACGGGTACGACTGCACGCCACACAACTGGCCATTTTTTGTATTTTGGATAATGCAAAGATCGAAAATGTGTTTGTTACGTTTTATAACACACAACACAACTTATTAATCAACTTTTAGATTAATTCGATGTGTGTAATATTTATAAAGCGCTAAAACTTAACTTACACGTTAACAAACCAAAACGTAAACATCAACAAAATAAGGTTCCAAAAATGGCGTAGTTCCGTCAAAGTTTGCTAATTTAAAATAATGCATGGGGCTCTTTCCTGTTGTCTATTTATTCAAAGCTTTGAACGGTATGATGCTATGACTGATAGAGCGAGAGCTGGTTTACAAAAACTCAACGTCATTTTATGCCGGTTTTCCACCAACCAGACAAAAAAAAACTCGAGAAAAAAACAAAATTGCGACATCTCAGAAACTTTTGTGAAACTCGAGTTTTTCACGAATATCTATGTTTTGTTTTTCATGCCTGACTGGAAGCGGTAACATCAAAACCATTCGACGAGTTTTGGAACTAGATCTGCTTAATAAAAAGACTTATGTTTGATTAGTTCCTACGTGAGTATTAATTGGTTGGCAAGCGTATTTTTAATTAGATTGTAAGTACTAACCGCCAACAGACACACCACGTCAGACCAACAATGACGCACACACATCGGGGCTGCAGATATGAGCACTATGCCCCTAAGTTAAAATTGAGTGTGACATTTGTGATGCAAACTATCCATGGTAGGCTGTCATCAGTGTGAAGACAGATAAATTTTTCGACAGCATCCGAATTAGATATACATTTCTTGACAATCTCTGGAAAAGATGCTTGATATGTTGGTCTTAAGCGTATTTGGGATCCAAAAAGGTACTAAGAAATTTCACATAAGGATCATAAGAAACACTACTATTGCCCAGATGAAGCGAGAAATTTAAATTTTGAGGTATGGTCTGCTTTAAACTCAACCGATTTACCAAAAACAGTTGGTCAAGTTGTCCTGTGACTCACTCATTATGTCCTCTGGGGAATTTGTAGGAATATATTTTATGGTATTAGTCTATAATCTGCAAATAACATCAGATTTGCATCTCATTGGAAAGCGGACAAGTCATTTATATATATTAGGAATAACGGAGGTTCCAGAACTGACCTCAATGGTACACCATGCCTATCTGCCCGTTTCTGACAATTCAAATGCTCAGAGAGACATGGCGGTACCAAGGAAATACTATTGCCAGCAAAGTTTTAAATGGCAAGCATCTGTAGTAGAATATTATATGACACACAGTCAAAAGCTTTAGTCAAGTCCTAGGAAGATACATAGACATTTCGTTCTTCCTCCACTGCGTTCGTTACCCATTCAAAGAGAATGTTGATCATAAGATATATCGAAATTTTGTTGCAGAAACCAAGCCGGTTTTGTAGGAAAAGTTTCAGTCTTTCAAAGAAATTATTGATAAGATCTTTGAAAGAAGGTTCTTTAATAGTACATTATTCTTCAGGTTTTCGTGGCCTGTCCAAAGAAAAAAATAAACATAATTAAAACATGGATAACGGGATTATGATATTTCGATACTATAACCCTTGCTCCTATCACGGACCTAGTTCTTTTTACCGACTATCACATATTTTTCACTTTAAAACAGTCAGGTGTTGCCAGTTTAAACATTTAAATTCAAAATTCTCATATATGAACTTCCCGGCGCGAAAATTGTACGAGTTCGAGGCAACACACCCAAAAATACGTTAAGTACATCAGTCATTAGCCATACATCGCGGAAGCACCCACGATTTCTTAACAAGCGCTCCTAATTTGTATACAAATTTATTTAAGGCGAATCTATAAATTAATGTAAGTATTAAACGATATTTATTAACTAGTAGCTTAAATATAATGTTTCAATTTATTTTCTATACTCAAATTTTATATTTTATAACAAATAATGGTATAACTAATAAAAAATTATTGGTCGGTGATAGGAGCAGTCATTATATACAATGTCTTTTTTTACCGACCAGTCGGTCGGAATCAGGAGAGTGCACTATTTTCTTTTTCTTTAATTTTTTATTTAGTAACAGAATATTAAAGGACAAGGACTATTTTTTTTCATATAAATAATAAGTTTTAGAATTCATAGAGCTATTACCTACCACTTAAATATTTTTATGTGTCTTCATTATGAGTGTATAGAAACAGTAAAATAATTAGCTTAAACGTCGAATGTTATATTTGTGTCCGATATAAATTTGCAAATATTAAGATTCTTTTGTCGCCAATACATATGATAAAAACGTTTTCTAACACAGATTATGCGACATTACCCTAATATGATAAACATATTTGCCCAGTCTAACTAACTAAAAATTTTATTTAAATCGATTAAAAAAAGGTCGGTAAAAAGGACCTAAATTCTTATCGGTTTTCTATGACCGACCAACGGTCGATAAAACGTACGCCCAAGATTTTGGCTGTGTTTATTATCGACCGGTCGGTCGAAATTAGGCGCCAAATTTTGAGCAATGTATAGCTCTCTTAAAAATTAATGGGGGTTTCGGACTTATTCCCGTTTTGAATCAAATAATATTGATAATTCTAAATTACTTCTTCCAGTAGCAACAAACATTACGCCAAAACAGAATTCAACTGATTGTGCATCAGATTCTTCCATTACTTTATCACAAATCGAACGACAGTTGTATCAAAGAAAACTTAAAGAATGTTAAAACAGCGGATCGATTTAGAGTGGTCCAATAGACGATAAAAGTTTATTCTATTTTAGGAAAATAGTAAAGGTAAAAGGCACATCAGCTACTGTTCCACTTCTGGATTCGATTCCTTAGATCTAGGCTTGAATTATTCCGAAAATTTGTGGATGGACATGGAAAACGAAGAGTTAATCGATGATCCTGATCTAACGGCATCTACGCCACAAAATCATGGCAAATTTGAAATCCTATGCATCGAACCCGTTGGACAACCGGATGCTAAAGTATCGGTTTATAATCTCGCTGAATCAAGTAATATTTTATAGAAACGTAGTATTTTTAGTTTACTTATGTTACATTTACTTTTTAGCTCCAAGCCCCGTAAAAAAGTGATAATTATGTCTATAGGGCCCCTAACTCTCCAGTTACCGTTTCTCCAAACCTTGCTAACAAAGATTTGTCTCTGAATCGAAAAGAAGGCAATACTGTTAGCGATTGCCAATGTAATCTTAATGGTAAGTACTTATAATTAGTAAGTGTTATGTGTCACTCATGTCCCAAATATATGAAATCAATTGTTTTCAGTTATTTATTATACTTTACTTTTAGATGCAAGTTTATTGACAATTAAATTCTTGATGCCTGTATGTCAACCGTGAAGGCAAAGGCATTAGAGGGACAACTAATGCGCTTGAAAAAATATCTATACCAAGCACTAAAGAAGAAACCAATTTAAAAACTCCAGAAGCTCTTGTACCTTCCAACACAAGAGAATAACACTTACAGTTGCTACATCGGAAGAATATATAGAGCACCAGAAAAAGATAGATGCGGAGAAAAAAAAAGAAAAATCAAAGGGCGAAAAAAAGAAAAAATAGAGAACAAGAACAACCAAAGAAACAAACGAAAAAAGTGAAAAAAGCTGTCAATTCTAAGCCAACTATGATGATAAATAATAATGACACAAATAATAAGACAAATGAGACTGACAGCGTGTGGACACTGTGGACCGAAAAGGATAATATACTTACATACAGTTCAAATGAAATTGTACGCAAAATGAATCCACCAAAGTTAATTTACAACCTAAGCATTTATTCTGTACGTGATTTTGAAGAACTTAGGAGGTGTTAAGAAAGCAGTTTGTTCCAAAAGGAACATAGTTATAAGGGTTTATGTTTAAGTTCTTGCATTATACTTACATAAACTACAAAAACTAAATAAAAACAACTAAAAAATCAATGTAAGTATCAGTGATATTCTGCATAAAAAATGGCAGTCGGTAGTAGGAGCCAAAATGGTCGGTAATAACAACATCACACAGGAACGGTCGGTAAAGTGTACATATCAGAAGTTTCAGATAAAAAAAATATTCTTTTTTTCAATAAAAAAATTAATTTTTCCGTTATTTTTTACTCTGTGTTTCTTAAAAACATTTTAAACTTCAGACTAAAAATATCAGAAAATTGAGTTTTTACTTACAAACCTTAATATCAACCTTTTTCTGAGGAAAAAGCTTAGGTGGTCGGTGAAGCGTATGTACATTTACCTTATATAGGTAATACTATTTTTGTTTTTCATTCGGATTTAGAACAGCTTGCTTTTAATTTTTTTTTGTTTCAAAAAACTTTATTATTTTGTTTATAGAAAACATAGGGTTTTTAATGCATTCTGTTATAAAATCTAGACTAACTAACTTCATTAAAACTGTTTTCTTTTTAATCAGAACGATTTTATTTATAAAAATCGGTCAATTTTGTTGTGACGAATCCTCTTAATCTTATTTGGTATGCAAAGTAAATTAAATTTTATGTAATGCTACTATGATTGCTATTGTATTTTAGAACAATATAATTACTATAGTCCTTTATAATTTACCAAACTCTCTGCAACATCGAGGTTCTGTTAATTGATTGATCACTTGTGATCGCCACATAATCAAGTTAGGGGATTATGGAATTGCGTTATTCGGGACTATTTTGCTTAAAACGCGTTTCAGTTTTGCTTTTTTTATAAACTTATAGTTTCTATATTTTTTACTCTTTTATAAATAGCATGTCTCAAAAGGCCTTAATCTTACACATAGATGCAAGATTAAAAGTTTAAAAATCGAAGTAAAATATCAGGGGGTTATAAGCAAGACAATGTTGTCGGCGAAGAGGATAAATCAGTTTCTCTGTGAAAGCTTCAGAGTTTCGCCCATCATATATTGGCAGTGTGAGGCGGTGGTTAAGCCCTCAGTAGCCTCTATAGTTTGGTAGAAAGCGGTGGAGAATCAGTTGACAAGTCTAAAACTCACGAGGGGCCAACGACTGGGGTGTTTAGCTATCCATCCTGTGCTAGCACTCGCCATGAACATTTTGTTGGGCTTGTCCTTTTTAGCCACCGATGTCAAAAAAATGACAATTGCAGCATACCTCTGATTATGGCCACATCTCAATAATAGCGAAGACGGACGTGACTGCAGATAAGAATAAATTAGATGAGCTTCTGGGTAGTTAATTTTGGAGATAAAACGCTGGTCTTACGATGGTGGCACGAAAGAAAGAAGTTAAAGATAGTGCAGAGGAATAATTGATCATTTGCTCAAGTAGCTAAGCTGCATTGAAGGCGCTCAAATTACCTGGGACCTGCACGGTCTTTACTGAAGTTTGCTACGACCTACTGAAAAAACTGGCAAGGAGAGTAAAATTGATTTGGGTCCCAGTCGCTGATGGGAATGAGACGATGATGAGGAGACGACCAATTCTAGAAATATCAAGACAGCAAATCAAGTAGTAATCTATTTTTAGTAAGAACTATAATGAAAACATTAACGTGTCCGATTTAGTTTAGATCAGGGCTATCGCAAGCCAGTTCCTGTTTCGAATATACCTTTTTTGCAAAAATGTAGTTATGGGCTTTTACTCAGGATCGAGACATCGGACGAGCCACAACAGATTTAGACCTTAAGTAGTCCTGCAGAGGGACAAAGGTAAGGGTCTAAAAATAATCAGGGGGAAAAGATCAAGGAAATGACAAAGTAGATGGTCGGATCGTGCTCTTGAGCCCGCAAGGCCTAATTTATATTACCGGCTAGTTTTTGGCCTACTTTCAACTACTACTACTTCTTGTATTGTTACAAGGTTATAATATGATTAATGATGCTTAAGAAAGTGTAAATCTAGTCATAATCGCGTTATATTGAAGAAAAAATGTTTGCCATAGATTTATAATTCTTGACAAATTGTAAAACACTATTTTCACCTACTTTATTTTTTCCGATATTACTGAGTAAAAGTATGTAAATCGAAAAACATCAGTATCTTTTGACTATAAAAAAAGAAACAACTTGTTACTTTATGGTTGGACAAGGTTACAGGTTTATACAAGTGGCAACCAAGCTCATATAGAAAATAGTGGCGGGGGTTAATGCTCTCCGTTTTTCTAGCCTATTTACCCATCACATGTTCTTACGAATTTATATCATATAATAGGCCAAGTTTTTTTTTTTTTTTTAGTATAGATATAAGAATAAGGAATACTAGCATGAATAGAGGTATGTAGTCAGAATTCAGTTCCGGGGGGAGGCAAACCAGATATTTATCTCGGAGGGGAGGGTCAAACGCTAGGAAAATTAGTACGATACATGCCTACATCAACATATTCTCAGAATTTCGGGGAGTCCAGACTCCCAAGACCCCCCTAGCTACGTACTAGACTATTAAACATATTACACAAGCAGTCAGGTGAAGCAGTATAAATTATCACAATAAAATATCGGCAAATTTCCTTTACCCGGAACTTTTCTTTATGAATATCTCTTTTTAATTCCCTCGTGAAAGGGAAGTATTGCAATCGTGAAAAAATCACCCTCCGAAATTTTTTCAGATCTTCACGTTTGAGAATCCCTAGATGACGAAAAATATGTTTTCTCAATTTGGTCTGTCTGTCCGCGGCGTAGCTAAAAATCACTAATCCGGTTGACCTCAAATTTTGTTCAAAAATTAAGGGTCATATGGGGATGACTTAGTGTGTACTAGTTCAAGATGGCCGAACAAAATGTCGGCCAAATAAAATGTTTGTAAGAGCGTCACTGATGCCAAAAAATATGTTTTATCAATTCCGTCAGTCCGTCTGTCGGTCTGTCTGTCAGTTCGAGCATAGCTTAAAAACTACTTATACTATTTTGGTCAAAAATTAATGAGTCATATGGGGATGACCTGGTAGCATTTTGGTAAAAATCCAATATGGCGAAACATAATGGCGGCCTAGTGAAATGTTAAAAAAATTATTATTAAAAAACTACTCACCCAATTAGTCTGAAATTTTGCAAAAACATCAAAAATTATGTTGGAGTTAACTGGTAACAGTTCGGTACGAATCCAAGATGGTATCACAAAATGGCGGCTTAATAAAATATTTAAAAATTCAGTCTGAAAAACTACTTAAGGGATTGATTTCAAATTGGGTGCCATAGCTAATTGAGTAATAGGGTTCAACTAGAAAAACTGTGATACTATTTCAAGATGGCAGAATAAAATGGCAGCCAAATAAAATGTTTGTAATCGTGAAAAATATCATCCTCTCAGGTTTTACATATCTTCACATTTTAGCGTCCTTAGATGCCAAAAAACAGGTTTTATCAATTTCATCGATCCGTCTGTCGGTCTGTCTGTTAGTTCACGATATAGCTTAAATAATACTTCTAATTTTGACCAAAAATTAAGGGTAATATGGGGATGACCTAGTAATATTTTGGTAGAAATCCAATATGGCGGAAAAACGTTAAAAACAATTTGTTAGAGTGGAGTGGCGGCTTGTAGATATAAGAACGGGTGAAAGGCAGCGTAGCTAGGTGCACAGCGTCGTAGGCAAAAATAGCGCCGCAGATGAAAATTTTTCGGAGTGCCATGTCCAAAATGGCAATTTTTTAACCTTTTTATGATATTAATTATTCATAGCTTTGGAGCGTTTTTTAATACTTAGGGCAAATAATACAAATTTATAAGATTTTAAATATATCTTTTGTTCTTAAAAAACAGTTATGTACCTATATCTTAAAGCTAATTTCGATTCGATTCGATCGATGCAAAACTGCTTCCGACTTCGATGATCCGAACGCACTAATTTACATTAATTCTATAACCAGCGAACAAGCGCCTGCAGCAGCAGTTTCATGCCGCTCCCATCTCTATTTGGCTTACGGATATTCACCATTGCGTTGCCATAACAACTGCCGTAAACAAATCTAAGCGTGAAAGCCGGCGTGTGGGGGAGTCTGAAGCGGAATTTGTTAACTGATGATTGTGCTTATTCCTCAACGGGTCGCTCTTATGAAAAGGTGTTCAGCGTGCTACGTTTCTATTTCAATATTATTTTTTGAGGATATAACGCACTAGTTTTGGTAGAAAATAATGGATAATGTTTCACTAAGAAGTGAAGTGTGAAATCAGATGTTAAGAGGTATGGTAGCCGTCAGAACTGGTATAAGTACTCATCCAAAGTACTTATAGAAACCAATATTAAGTAGTTGCAGTATTAAGTACCAGTATGTTGTAAAGGTACTTAAAATATTCAGTAGTTCACTTAAATATGGAAATCTAAGTATAAGTGTTTAGTACATGCTCTATTTAGTTTTAAGTACGTTTCTTAGGTACTTATCTAAATACTTAAGTTCTTTTAGGTATTCAGTATAGGATCCAGCAAAAAAAAACAAAAGTCTATTTTTAAATAGTCGACGTTTCGCAACTTTATTGTTGCATCCTTGGGTCACCTACATAGATTTAATGTCCTGGATGAAACCCATATTATCAGTGTTTACCTACTCTGTTGGTCCCCAGAAATTTCCCAGATATTAAGTTTTATAAATGGTTTTCGTTAACGATCTTCTTGTTGTTATTTGCAGACCTACGGAGTAGGTAAAAACTGAAAATATGGGTTTCATGCAGAATATACAATGTCTGTGCCCTAAGGATGCAACAATAAAGTTGCTAAACGGCGACAATCTAACAAGGGGCTTTTGTTTTTTATTTACTGGATCCTAGCCCCTAAAAACTGAAACTGGTACGAATTCAACATGACGTAATAAAATGTCGGTATGTGGCAACGTAAAAACTACTTATTGAATTTATTTTAAATTAGGCTCAAAAGTCAAATGTGGCATAGATAAAAAGAAAATGATAAAATATTGATAGGAATCCAATGCGATGGAACAAAATGGCGCCCAATAAAAATTAAAAGACAGCTTATTTAATACATGTGTACGGTGACTATGTACTGAACTAAACTGGGTCCCATTTCACTGTTACTAGCAAATGGAAAAAAATCATAACCAGGGAAGTTCCGGGTAAGGAAATTTACCGATTTTTATTACCAGTAGGGAAGTGTGCCCAAATTTAGTCCCGTCAATAGTCGTTCGTTGAGTTCCATGTTGTACCGCCATAATGGATATGAACCAATATTTTACTAGTTTCTACTTCTGCTCAACTTGAATTTTTGTCATAATTTAAAATAAATTGAATTAGGAGTTTTGTACACTAAAGTAAATTTCATTAGATTGCCATTTTGATCTATCATGTTGAGTTCCTACCAAAATTTTACCGGTTTATTCCTACACTGTATCTAATTTTTGAGTAAAATTTTAAATCATTTGAATATGACTTTTTAACGTTCAACAAAATGTAAAAATGAATAGTTAACAGCTACCAACAATACTTATGATGAAACCGGATAAATTGGCCTTTTGACAAAAGGAGTAAATGACTGCGACACGAATTGCAGTATTTATTCGAATTTGACATTAAACACAAATGTTGCTGTACTGTGGCTGCCTGCGAGAATAAATCACGCTCCGAATCTAATTCATTATTTGCCCTAGACAAACCTTCGTGTGTGTGCATGCCATGGAGTAATTACACAATTAAATATTTATCCATTTTTCATGGTCCAAACAGAAATTAACATCATACGTTCATGCCGCATCGTTTGTAAGTATAATAGTGATATTTGTACAGGGTGTCTCACTTAACATGGCGTACTACTTTATGGTAGATGGTATGATAAAAAAAAGTTAAATACAAACGCCTCTTCATCTAATTTGATTTATTGATTATACACAAGTCAACACTTATAATGCATCATTGATTTATAATGTTAATTTCAAATGCATATATTTATGTTGTTATTCAACCCATTTTGACAAAGTTTTTTTTTTCCTGCTAGGTCTGTCGCTTCTACTTTCTGGAGCCCTAGACAGAGTTGAAAATTTTGTTGTAATATAAATAAATAAATAAATAAAGCATTATATTATGGATTGAATAGACATTATACTTAGTATTATAATATAAATTGTTTAAATTGACTACTAACGCAGAACCAGACCTCGACCAAAATTAATAACTTTCTAATTTACGACCGATGTATAAAGGTAAATTTGATACGAATATAAAAAAGAGAGATCGAAGAGGGAGATAACAATAAAATAAGAGTTAGAATATACCAAAAACTAGCATGTAAAGTAAAATAATAATCTGTAAAATAAAAATGTTTAAAAAAGTTAAATTAAAGTTAATTTAACAATACATTTTGTTCACTTAAAAGATATTCTTTATATTCGTTTTTAAAGGTATTAAAATTAAGGGCTAAAAAATTTTCAGAAAAAGCATTGTAACATTGCACTGCGTTAAAACTAAAAGACCTCTGGGACATGGCACTCTGACGATGTGGCACTGTTAATCCTTCCCGAGAACAAATATTAAGGGAATGCACGTCCCAACCAAAAATGTACAGAAATGTCGTTTTCTTTTTAAATCTATCCCTAGCCTATTCAGATTACGAAAACTATGGGATATATGATCATATTTTCTAAGACCATATATAAAGCGGGCACAAGCATTCTGCACCCTCTGCACACGTAAACGACATTCATCAGTTAGACACCAACCATACACAAAGTCACAATAATTAAAATCAGACAAGACTATGGATTCGCACAAAATGTTTCTCATTCTCAAATTCAGAACATGTCTGTTACTGTATGGAACCTTCAAAGCTGAATAGGCTTTTTGAAAAATTTTTTTAAGTGTTCTTTAAATCACAAGTCGGTATCCAAAACAATACCAAGACTTTTCGCGTGATCAAATACTGATATTCTGTTTCCATCAATACTAAATTATTTTTAATGCACTAATTTTTTTTATTGCCAAAAAGCAGCAGGTTAGACTGAGTAGGGTTTAATTTAAGGTTATGTTCTTGGCAAAGCTGGTTTAAGATACTTAAGCCTTGATTAATAAGTTCTTCAGATTCTAGAAGATCATCAGTATTAAAGCAGAAATAAATTTGTGTGTCATGTGCATATGATTGAACTTTACAGTTTTTTACAGATAGAAGATTATCAGCTGTATAGACCAAAAAAAGTAAAGGTTTCAAAATGGAGTCCTGTGGTACCCCCTGATAGTATCTGAACCTGATCAGAAAATTTGTCGTTGGAAAATACCCTTTGAAAACGACCTGATAAAAAAAACGAAATTAAGACACACGAAGACTCATCAAAACCATAATATCTCAATTTAGATAGGAGCTGGTGGTTAATTGAATCAAATGCTCTAGAGAAGTCTATATGATCAGATGCACCTAAAACATCATCAATAACATTTGTTAGGGCAACAGATGTAATATGACTGCCAAAAAGAGACGGGACATGCAGATTTAATTTTTTCATATGCTACGGATACGTAAAGTTTTACTTTACCATATTACCAATTTTGTAACTTTGATTTATAATAGAGGGTGAATAAAAAAATATACACTTTAAACCATAACTTAGAAATAAGGTTAATTAAAAACAAACTTAGCCATTGAACATTTTTGAATTTTAACTTCCCTAAACAGGGTTGCCAAATTTAATAACGTATTTGTATTATTATTTTTTATTCTTTATTACTTGGTATAGGTATCAAGTAAAAAGACGCTAATGTGATGTCTCTCGAATTTATTCCAGATATATTGGGACTAGTTCAATTGAAAATAGTCTTCGAAAGCATCGAAATTGCAAGACAACTGCAAATCAGGATCATTTTATTAGAATAATGGGTCCGGTAAACTATCCTGACAGACGATTTTTGCATATTTTATTTGTTTTTCAGAAAGTACCCATTTGTAATATTAAATTTCAAAAATTGCGGATTGTGCAAGAGTTTCACTAAAAAAAAATAATTAAAAATCACACTCTGTCACAATTTGACAGGCTTAAAACGAAAAGTTTAGCAACGTTGCCAGATTTTAGATTTACCAATTTGTTAAAGTAAATATAATGACTAATTGAAAATTATTTGGACAACAAAATTGTAATTACTTATTTTTATTATTATAGTTTTAATGAAGATTAACCTAACCTTAACCTGCCATGTCCACCTAACAGTATAGGTTTTGTTACAGAAGCATCCCCCTTTCAATATAGACTTGGAATTCGGTTAACGAGCTGCTCTTTCTTTACAAAAAAAAAACCTAACTGATCCTAACCTAACCTAATCCGCATTTTTATTAATTATGTTTTGTTATAAAAAAAATTAGTTTTACATGTATCATCACTTATAAGTATTTCTTTAATTATGAATATGGCAACGCCGCAAATCAAATTAAAAACAAAAATGGCGTTGAGAACAGTCGGAAAGTTGTTTGAAATCAAAATTACCTTTAATTTGTATAATAATCACATTTTAAAGTAATTTTTGAGTGCTGATGAGAGTTTTATACACACTTTCTCAATTTGGACTGCTATAATGGCCGATAAAAACAAAAATAAACGAGATTTAAGAATGTCAAATAGTTTACCGAAGCCGAATACTAGCAAGGAGAAATAGAACAACAACATCAACTGTTATAAAGGAACAAATTCGGGCAGCACATCACATCGAGGTATCAACTCAAATAATTCGTAGACGGCTACGTGAAATAGGCCTGACAAACAGAAGGCCCCTGCGAGTTCTCAAACCTACACAATTGCAGAAAGAGACAAGGTTAAATTGGTGTGTCGAACATCGCCAATTTCCGGAACATCAATCAATGGAAAAATGTTCCGATGAAACCAGAATTGACTTAATAACCGATGACCGACGGGTTCATCTTTGGCGAGTTCCAGGACGAGAAGCTAGGGCTGGCAACTATAAAGAAGTGCTACCATATTAAGGCATTACAACCATGTTTTGTGATGGGATAATGTGGAATAATAAAATGCCCTTGATATCTATACCCAGAACGATGACAGGTAAAATTTATATAGAACATATCCTGGACCTGATTTTTCGCATGTGGCGAGGTACTGTAGGTTTCAACTTCTTATTCATGGATAATAATGCAACGGCAGATAATATATAAAGAAGTAGAAAGAAATACTAAGTTTGGATTGGGCTCCGCGGCTGCCGGACTTAAATCCAGTCGAAAATGCTTGGGATATATTGGGAAGGCGTGTAATCAAAATAAACTAATTTTTTCCAGGTTGTCCCAAGCTTATTGAAGCCGCTGTGGAGAAGTGGAATGCAATTGAAAGCATGCCAAGAATAATTGAGCAATGCATTAGAGCTAGTAGAGGGCCAACACATTTTTTTATATCTTTTTTGTCGCCTTTTTATAGTTTCTTTTATATGTTTGATAATAAAAACTCATTTATATTAACTGTTTATTAGTGTGTTTTTTAATGGGCAACATCTGTGAAAAAAATCTGTAACTGTGTCCTCAAATGTAAAATAAACCATTTGGACCTAGAATTTTATCTACCCTGTATTAAGTCTCCAAGCGTCAAAGCTTGCGATGGCATACAGTAGCTCTAAAATTAGCTTTACTTCTTTACTTCATGTGTATACCGAGGCATAAAAATAAAAAATAATAAAAATAAATAATCTTTTAAATTACAGGCAACACTATTCAAGGAATTTAAAATTTGGAGTACATTTCTAGGTATTTAAAAAGGTTCAATGGCTAAGTATATTTTTAATTAACCATGTTTCTAAAAAGTGTATATCTTTTTATTTACTCTGTATTAAAAATTAAAGTTTCGAACTTGGTGATGTGGTACAGTAAACCTTTACGTATCCGTAGCATATGAAAAAATAAAATCTGCATGCCCCGTCTCTTTTTGGCAGTCATATTAAATTTAGGCTTATTTACATGCTCATGTAATTTTTACTTTTCCCTGTACAATACAACAAAATTTTCAACTCTATCTAGGGCTTCAGAAAGTAGAAGGACTGACTTATCAGGAAAAAAAAACATTTGTTAAAATCGGTTGAATAATGACAAAAATATATGCACATGAAATTAATTTCGAAAATCAGTCATGCATTATATGTGTTGACTAGTGTATTATTCCTTTCCTCGTATAAGGGAAGTAGTATAATCTTGCAAAATTCACGTTTTAGGGTCCCTAAATGTTAAAACATCGGTTTTCCCAATTCCGTCAGTCTGTCTGTCGGTCTGTCTTTACACGGCTGTCACCCTGAATTTTCTCAAAACCAAGGTGCAAGATTGCTACGCTCTTATTTAATAATTATTATTACTGTTTAATTTAAAATTATTTCGATCACAAAATGGTATCAAGATTACAGCTCGTGGTCAACAGAGCGTGCAATGTAGATGCCCTAGCTCAATTAACCCGGAGAGTAGGGCGTGGGAAAACGTAAGATGTCTTAAAGAAAAAAAGAAGGAAAAAAAAGAAATGAGCGCCACCAATTTATAACGACCTAAATTGGAAAGCCCCTTGATCTTCGCGGCACTTGCTTCCTCTTGATACTTTAAAAGAAAAAGAGTGAGCTAAATAAAACACACAAATGAAGTTAAGAAAAACGTCTATTTATCTGTTACTGTATAAAAGAAAAAAAAATATAAACAATAAGTATGTTATCAGTTACGGTGTAAAGAAAAAAGGTAAACAATAAGTGTCACCAAATCCAGCAGCCCCTGGAAGTTCTGAAGCGCTCCTAACTTCAAACTAGGCCCGTGACATGGGATTAGTCCCGAGTCTTGAAGTTAAGTCCGTGACTTGAAATTGTCTGTGACTAACAGTTGGCCCCTGACTTGAACCCTATGAAAACAAAAATTTTCTAGAATTTTTCATAGTGATTCAAAGTCTATAACGAAAACCCAAATAATTTTAATTAATTTAAAAAAAATGCCCAAAAGGTTTCTACTGATTCAAAATGAACTGAACAGTCAGAACAATAATTTAATTTTAAAAATTTAGTCCTACCGAGAAGTATAAAAAAATATTTAATTAATTTCAAGACACTAATCAGAACTTTTCTGTAAATAAATTAAAACCGCAAGCAACAAAATAAAAAAATACAATTAAATAATTTAAAATGAAGTCACTAAAGATACCATCAATAAGCACAAAATGCCCTGATGGGTATCGAAAATTCAGTTGAAACGTTGTCAATAAATCCAACAAATCCACAAATACAAACTAAGACCGGAAAGGAGAATTCTAAAAATTTACTTTATCAAATACAATCTCAATAACCAGCGTTAACACTAAAATAAATACAAGGTTTTGACTGAATCCGAATGATTTAAATTAGAAATACATAATAAAGTAAAAATAATTCTAATACTTAAAAAAATTTAGGCCCTGATGATGACCTAAAATTAATCGAAACGTTGGGTAAGAAAAATATAAGCACATTATTATAAGTGACTCCAATAACTAAATTCAATTTACAATAAATAAATTTGTAACAAAATCGATTACTATAACAATTTCCCGTATAAAATAAATAGAAAATTTAGACTGACCTCGGCCAATCTAAATAGAAATGAGAATAAAATGAAAAAAAAAATAACAAAATCTTAACAAAAGAAGGTATGTATAGACTTGAAGAATAGCAAATATTTAAGCGAAACGTTGTGATAATACTTAACAAAAAATATAGATATAATAAGGCAGCAATAAGAAAAATCAAAAGGCACAAATATATTTAAATTATAATAAAACCAGCTTAAAAAAGGGGTTTTATTTAACTAATTATTTTCCAGCCGCAAATCAAAATGCAAAAAAAAACCATAAACTAAAAGAAAAGCAATTTACGTCATACTTAATTGTTACTGAAAACCTCTGCAAGCCATTTATCAATCTGTTTATTATCTATTAAAAAGAACGAATGCAGTAATCAAATCACACTATGCAAGCTGCTTAAATATTATGGTTTTATTTTAAAATAAAATAGAGCCAATTTACGATCCATAAAATATGGTTAATATAATAGGAAAATGAATCAAATTACTGAGGTAAAAGATGTTCGACGAAATACAAACTAAAAATTATCTTCGCATGAATTCGTTACACTTGCATTTAATTTTTAATATTTCAAAAAAAAATATATAAAAACTAGCCCCCGTTGCATCAAAAAAATAATCGTCTCACCCGAGCAAAAGTTAATTTCAAAAAAAAAAAAATGAGAAAAGTTACCAAATTACGAAATTGAAAATCATGCAAAATTTCAGAAAAAAAAATATCCTTTTCAGGATAAATGATATTAAAGCAAATTACCTATCCAATAGGGTCACTCAGTTCTAGTCAAAAAGTGGTTTCACGTGCCAAGTACAAGGGCATGGAAAATGGCGGTCTGGTCCAATCTTCAGGTCAAATCCTCTCTTAGAGAGATTTTCTAGCACGAAAAATAACACTCACAGTGCAAACTATAATGTGCCCGAAAAACTAATGCGGTGTTGAGGAAAAATCCCGCTAACGGATTTCCAAGATTTTCCTGGATTGTTTCCTCAGACCCGCGCTGAAGACCTGTGGTTTATCTGCAGGTGACCAGAAAAATGAAAAATGTGTTCCCCAGCTTCCTTTCCATCTAGAACTTTGGTTAACTAAGGTGGCGGAATACCATTGGCTAGAGTATGTCAGGTGCTAACAACCTTGCCAAAAGAGCACATAGACGGAATAAAACAAGGATATGATTAACATGTTAGACAAGAAAAACGACTCTCCATTGGTTGAGAAAGATACAGGAAATAATGCAGGAATACACTTGGCAACAGCGAAAAAGAAGCCTGCGCTCTGGATATGAGGAAGTACCGGATGGAGGGTTCTGAGAATAAGTTAATATGGAAGTCTTAGCCGAATAGATCCGAAAAGTTCCGAGACGACGCAATAATAACATTGACAGAAACAACTAACCTGAAATTTAAAAGCAACGCCAAGGCGAAATGGAAATGTAAATAAACAAATAATATTTAATTAATTACTCTAGTACTAATGGAAAAGGACCACTCAGAAAAGTCAAATATTAGTCCGGAGTAGAGTACCAAAGAGTCAAAAAAAAATGATGTGCTAATGCAGGAGTAGTTAAATAATATAATAAAAATGAAACGTAAGTTGAGTTTAATTTAATAGAATTTTCCCAACTGTATAAACTCATTATTTAACCATAAAATAGGAATTTATTCACACAATTATTAACTATTTTAGGAAATGCATCAGACGCAGACGTAACGAAATTTCAGTTTATATTAGGCCCCAAGTAATTATGCAACTATGGACAAAACAAAAGTCGATCTGAATTTCGGAACATCAAACATTGATAGAAATTATAAGAAGGCTGTAGTTTATATAGTCTCAGAAAAAAAAGGAAAGAATATTAATATTGAATCGAGAAATACCTTTGGTTTATTTATGTCTAACTTAAATGAAAATACCTTTATATGTTACATATTCACAGCAAAAGGAAACACGAATAATAAAATGTAGATTTAAGAGAAAGTATGAAGTGGTGTATATATAGTATCTATAGTCTAAAAATAATCCTATGTATATCTGAAAAGAAATATTTATCAAGGCAACCTTTTTTTATACAAGTATTTACAGTTCAATATTAATACATAATATCGACTTTATATCAAAGAATTTATTGGGGTACTAATGATTTGTTTTTTTTTACAGCGACAGCAGAGTTATACAAAATACACGCTCGAATCTAAAAATGCAGCATATCTAGCCAAAGAAAACGAAAATCGCAAGACTTGTATAAAGGACTCGAAAACAGGTTTTCAAAATTAATAAAATTTAATATATATCTACTCTGTAAAATATATGGGAAATAAATAGTTTGTCTAAAGTGCTATTTGAAGTTTTTCTTATACAGTATATAATTATTAAATTCGGCAAAATTAAATAAATCCAACAATTATATTTGAACTAATTTTTTTTTGCGACATCTATGAACGAACGCTAAACTTATACCATTTACTGAAAATTATTTCTTTATAACTTGAGTTCAGATATAGGTACAAAATTAACTACTTATCGAGAGGTGACACTGTGTGTACCGAAATTTGCTGCAAAAGGTGTTGAATTTATATTTCGCTTAAATATGAACAATGTAACCGCTTCTAATAAGAAAACTACTAAAATCTAAGGTATCAAACCAACAAGGCGTACATATTAATCACTAAACTTAATACTAAAGTAGTAGATTATAATATTAAATTAATCATACAATGAAATGCACTTAAAACAAAATTAAACTGTTACACGGCATAGCTCAGAAACTACTTATCCGATTGTCTTCAAATTTTGGTCAAACATCAAGGGGCATAAGGGGATGAAATATTTACATTTTGGCAAAAAACGAACATGGCGGAACAAAACTGGAGCTTAATAACTGCTTCTATAATTTACCTGGAATTTTGCACAAATATCAAGTATCACCTAGAAATGAAGTGGTCAAATTTTCGTACGAATTCAAGATGGCAAAATGAAATGCCAGCTTAATAAAATATTAGACATTAGCCTGAAAAAACTGCTTATTAGATTGATTTCAAATTGGGCAAGAAATAAATTTAATATAGTTAAAACCGAGGCCCAGTAAAAATAATTATTGCAAGACACAAACATTTGCAAAAAAAATTGTGGTCTGACAACAGCAATTTTGTAATAACCGGTGGTTTATTCGCAATATCCACTACCGTTGGACTCACGGAAACCAACACATTCACAGAAAACAGCATTGTAGGAGAGATTTCATATCAATGTTTGGATGTGAATCATGGACTTTAAAGTAGTGGGTCCCTTTTTTTTCGAAGAGCACCTAAATATTAAAATGTATCTGAGTTTTGATTTTCAGGATATGTTAGATGATTTTCCATTTGTGGTAAACGGAAATATCCAGTATTTACAGCAAGATAGTGCCCTCCGATCACCGATAGACCAGAGTTCTTATTAACTCAATACCCAATCGTCAAATTGGTAATAGTCATCCCAGAAACTAGCTACCTCGTTCCCCCGACTTTGCACCATTGGATTTTTCCATATGAGGTTACATACAAGATCAAGTATACAAAACCAGTCCCTTAAATGATGATGATCTCAAATGTACAATTCAAGTAGCCTGTAAAAAGTTTCTCACAATATGCTGCGAAATATCTAAAAAGTAGTAATAGAAAATATAAGACTGTTTTTAAGAAACAATGGGGGACATTTTCAACATTTACAATAGTCTTATCTATTGCATTTTTCGAATTTAAATAGGTATTTTGTTTTGCTAGCTAATGTATTAAAGTTAAATTAAAAATTTGTATAGTTAAATAAATTATTATCAGTTTATGTGGGTATTTTTTCTCAATAACTTCACATATCACAATTTAACACTCAATTTTAGACAAAAAATGAAGATATATACCTACTGGAGCAGGAAATGCCGTATTTTACCTGTGCGAAAAATAAATCGGTCCATACTAAGGAAAAAGACTTTGATGATGGCTATTTTCATGCCGAAACGTCAAGAAAAAGAGAGTGACAAATTATCTAAAAAAATAAAATATAAAAGTCATGTCCTTATTTAAAAAAGGTGGTACTGATATCTCAAAAACTAGAAGTGGCGTGAAGTTGTCAACTGAACCATTTTGTAGAAAAAAAAATCTTAAAACATTTGCAGTAAACACTTTCTCTAGTTAATGAATTTTGAAATATTCAATAAATAAATTTTAGGTAGTTTTGTATTTTCCCTTATAACTCGAAAACAAACAAAATTTGACAACCCTGTAAACTTACATTCAATGGACACTAAAACCATAGTAGAAATAAACTAGTAGCAACACTCTCCCAAATATTTTCCGCCTGCAGACAAAATTCGGCAGATTGGCAGCATGCAAAGCGCTTCAGTTGAACAAATTCCTGTCTTGACGTTACGTAAACGTAACATAAATGTAAAACAGTGAAGCTGAGTATTCTTGACCATATGGGTTATAAAAATAAAATTAAAATAGGTAGTATTTTAAAATCCGAAATAATTATAGTTGTTGAGGAAATCTTGAATTTTTGCCACCTCCATCTCTTAGCCTAAATTTTAATTATTTAACTAAATTGTAGACTAGATGATAACAATGACAAATTTATACATAAAAAAATCCCCTTACTGATATATTACTAAAAACACATTAAATAAATGTTAAAATTAAAATGATGTAATGTAGTAGAAAATCTCTGAAACAATAACATATTAAAACTTGATTTTCCAGGATATTTTAAGTTAAAAAACCTATTTCTTATTTAAGTGGAAAATTTAATGTGTCAAATTTTAAATCTTTGGGTTCCCAAAATTCATAATTTATTTAATTTTATATACTTATTTAAGTCAGAATTAACAAATTTGTATCTCTAAAATATCTGAAAATTTAATTATACCTAAATTTTAATTATTTAACTAAATTGTAGACTAGATGATAACAATGACAAATTTATACATAAAAAAATCCCCTTACTGATATATTACTAAAAACACATTAAATAAATGTTAAAATAAAAATGATGTAATGTAGAAGAAAATCTCTGAAACAATAACATATTAAAACTTGATTTTCCAGGATATTTTAAGTTAAAAAACCTATTTCTTATTTAAGTGGAAAATTTAATGTGTCAAATTTTAAATCTTTGGGTTCCCAAAATTCATAATTTATTTAATTTTATATACTTATTTAAGTCAGAATTAACAAATTTGTATCTCTAAAATATCTGAAAATTTAATTATATGTTCGCCGGAAGCATTTAAAAAGGTGACACGCCAAATTGTTTCCATAAAGAAAAACACTAACTTTGTAAGTAAAAGTGTGTATACCTAAAAATCCGTAATAAGAAAATACTATGTGATTTCACTCTTAAAATAATTTTTTGTCGCTTCATGCCCCTTTTAAATCCTTCATCTAAATTGATTATGCCCAAAATCAGTCCGGTTAACTGGTAAAATAATAGACATACGGAGATATTCTTTAATAAAAATTGATTTTTACACGTTGTGAGAAACATTTAAGACGGGTTAGATAAATATAAATAATATTTTTACCGTATTTGTTCTCATCTTGCAGATGCAGAAGCGCTGTTGCTTACATGAAAGGTTTTTACAATATCCCGTAATTTTTATAATGATCAAATGATATTTGTTATTTTATTGTGAGCCCATATTAATAATAATTAAATACATCTCTGGCGAGTGTCCGACTTCCTTTTACGGGCCTCGGGGTTCGGAAACTTCCGCAACAATTCGGCCATATCCGTAGGCACCAGTGATCGCGCGACGCGGAAACAATGTGTCAGAAATGAATTAAAGGTTTTGCCAAGGAGTGGACCTTCTAGTTTATTTCTACTATGCTAAATCCTGCCCTTTTTCTCTAATTTAACTGATCTCGTACCTCTCATCGTTTTGGAGATAGCAATAGTGGTATCATTTAAAACGGTCACCCTGTATACCACAAGTTACATGGAAATGTTAGCCTTATTGTAAACATTACAGTGGTTGATTACCCAGCCTTAACAGACGCAAAAAATCGCACCTATTAAGATTGAGAGGTTGTAAATGCTATAATGTTGTCATAATAGCGAGGCAGACAGTTCGCAGCTCACTGTGTTAATTGGATCTTTCCCTTGCGATTAGACTATTTTAAAACGGACATTTTATCAACTCAAATAACCGTAAAGCACTATTTTTACATTAACTCGCTATTAGCATTCGGTATAAAATTTCGCCTTTGATGAGTGCTGAACAAACAAACAAATCTCGCAGCCTCTCTACGAGTAATGAGGCGTGATAAAGTAGAACAAATTCGGCCAGAAGAGAACCGATTAATTAATGGTAATGGAAGTACAAATAACGACGAAACGTGTTTCCCCAAAATGTTTGCCGAACTCTTAACGATTCTGGCTCCGTCTCTTTGCATGGACGTTTTCGTCCATCCACCCACTTCTCTTCGGTATTTACCTCCTCAATTACCGAGATTTGGTTCTCACTGTTACAGTATGATTTAAGCAAATACCCAATATGTTGCCGAAATCACTTGTATCTTCAGCTGGGAGTAGTGGTTAATAGGTTTTAGATATTTTTGTTGTATTTATTACATTTTCTTTATTTATGTTACAATTTCTAAATATAGTAAAACCTTTATGTATGCGTCGAACTTTTCCTAGTCGTATAATTGCTTTTACTTCCCTCATAAAGGGGAAGTATTGAAATCGTGAAAAAATCACCTTCCGTGATTTTTTTAGATTTTGATGTTTCCCTAGCTGCGGAAAAACATATTTTCTCAATTCCGTTGGTCCGTCTGTCTGTCTGTTGGTCGAAAATTAATGGTCATATGGGAATGAAATGCTAATATTGTGGTAAAATTTCAAGAAATCATACATTAAAAAATTATTGCTAAAGAACTACTTATCCAATTTACCTGAAATTTTGCAGGTATCACGTAAGAATAAACTGGTAAAGTTCTGGTACGAATCCAAAATGGTTAGACAAATTGGCAGCTTAATAAAATATTTTAAAATTCAAACTGAAAATACTACTTATTAGATTGATTGCTATTATGTGCAAGAATTAAGTATGATATACTTGAAAAAATGGTGGTAGAATGCAAGATGGCGAAACAAAATGGCGGCCAATTAAAAAATTTTAGGTTCCCTAAATGTCAAAAAAACATGTCTCCTCAACTCCGTCGCTAAGTTTTAGTGATTAGTCTGATAGCTAGGAACAAGAGAAATTGATAAAATTAAATTTTTGTTTTTATTTTTTTTTTGATGGCGACCCTATTTGGACAAGCCCTTTTTATAAAGCGGATTTTTCTACGAATCTAACGGCACTAACTTTTTTGCGATTGGATTAAAAATAAGCTCAAAAATTAAATATTACTAAGAAAAATACTCGATAATCAATTATTTACTTTTATCAAGTGTGCCGTGGATATCCATGCTGGATATTAAGTAGGATTTTTAATTGTGATACTTGATTAATCAAGATTACTTACGTTGGATCTATTTATGCGACATGTCACGTAAAGTCTGTCCAGCCTATCTCTGTTGATGAAAAGAATGCATGCCTATGCGCCTAACGCCCGGATCAGCATTTTTATTACAGTTTTCTGTAGCCCCTCTTCAGATATCGTCAACAAATTTAGGCGTGCAAATCTGTAGCTTTGACTAACAAATAGTTCAGAGTAGTATTAAACAAAAATATAACTTCAACTAATTTCAATAACGCTGTGAAATGTAAACAATAATATTCGAGTTTACTGTAGTTGTTTAAAGTGCATTCCTCCTTGTTCACAAAACATTTCCGCTGGTTCAATTGCTTCTCTCAACACTGTGCAGCATTTGAGGCGTAATACTTCTAAATACACGTACAATCCGTTATTCTAAGATTTCAAGAGTGGCTGGGGCTGTAACATAGACTATTTCTTCAACATATCCCTAAATAAAGAAATCGATAACAGTGAGAGCCGGTGAACGGGCGGGTCATTGTATTGAAAGAAAACAGCATTTAATACGTAACGTCTTCAGGAAACTTCCTTTTATGCACAAGATCATGAGAATAACAGTGAATTCATAACGCATTGATGTTCTAGACGTATAGTTGCCATATTAAACATATTAGATATTCCTTTATAACCAGAACAGTTAATATTTATTTAAAAGACGGAAATGTTACAAAAAGCAGGAAATTCCAGTTCATCCCTTCAAAATTTAATATTCCGAATATATTTTTTACTATAATTCGTGTATTTTATTTTACGTTTGTGTTCACTCACTCTATTTATTTGTCAAATGATCGCTTAAAATATCTGCCAATATTCGTTATTTTATAAACTGCTGACACAGCCATCGTGATGGATGTTATTCAGGGAGAATATAGTTCGAATCAAAAATAAATATTAAAATACCTTTATGAAAGAAAAAACTTGGGAAAAATCAAATATCCGTATTTTAACAACTGACAAATCCAGATTTAAAATTCTGTAAAAAAAGTGGATTTCTCCATAAAAAAATAATGGGATAGCAGATTTTTTTATTCGTTTGGAAACACACCATAACAGTTGTTTCGATACAGAAGCGGTACGTTTTTTTAAAGGTTTTCATACTTTCAAGATCATAATTAACTGCTGCTTTTATGTTTGTAAAATTTTTAAAGTTATGATACTTCTAAGAATAAGATTCATAGATTCAATCAGTTATATCTTTTAATAATTTTTCTCGAAAAAAAATTGGACCACCATATTGGACTAAACTTATATTCAAAAAAATATTGCCCCAATTTTTATTTTTATCGCCTTGTTTTTGGTAAATTTGCTCAATTATTGTTCCTGTTAAAAGCAATAATTATTTTGTTCGTCCAGCTTCGAGGCGATTGTTTTATATTGATCTTTAATATTAACAAAAATTGAATAGTTTCCATTTTTTCTAAGTTCTGCAAGAAAAAATAAACGTATAAAATCTTTGCGTAAAACTAGGCATTTTTTAAGATATTAATTATTTTGTTATAAATGTGCAAACCAACCAGTTTTTTTTTTGGCAACCAGCACCATTTTTTTATTTTACAGGAACAATTCTTTTTTTATTGTATATACTTAAACTTTTGTTGACTGTCGGGTTTCTCAACTACTACTAATTTAAATTGAATTAATTCATAATTCTAGAATATCAAACTTTCAGTTAAAAAAAGTGAAATTTTGACCATTAACCCAACATACGATAGAACTTAAACAGTTAGAATAGAAAAACGCATTTTCCGGAAAATAGGTTTCGATGCCAGACAGGTAGCGTAATATTTCCTTGCAACAATTCTAAGAAGGATCTAAAAAGCTTGGTAAGCGAAGTTTATTTTTATCCTTTTTATTGCAAGCTAAATTTATATCTGTTAATATAAAGACATTTTGGAAAAACCTCAAATAATAAAGTTACTGTTTTTTAGATATATTATAACCAAATAACTATAGAAAAAACATTAGAAATTTGAAATATATTAATTCGAGTTTTTCGATTTTAATTATTATTTTTTTTCCAAATATAATGAGTTAAAAACATTTTCTGAACAAAAAGATAAATGTAGACTGATATCTTTAATCAGGCTGAGCAGCTTTTGTAAGTTAACACAGAAAATAATAAAAAAATTATAGAACATAATAAAAAAAGTATACCCATACATATATTCTACCAGATACAATACATTCTAAGTGTACGTATTAGGTTCTTACTGAAACTAAGTTAAAATAAATGCTGTGTAATACAACTACTACAATACAAATAAACCGAAATATTTTTAATAAAAAAACAAAACAATTGTAGATGAATAAGTTTACTTTTGTATAATCTAAAATAAGTTTTAAATTATTATGGAAAGATTTAAATACAAAATTTCTTACGTCAATATCTATAGTTCGAGGGCTTTTAATTTTTTTTAAAGAGATTGGAAGAATTCCTCGAAAAATGTAACCTTGTGGCTTTTCTCAATGCTATTCTTCCCTTTCCAATTTCATGGGGTTGTGATGTAAAAAAACGCGCTTACTTTTAGGTTTTTTGTAATTTCTTCCATATAGAATTATAGGGTCTCTAGATGACGAAAAACATGTTTTCTCATTCCGTCGGTCTGGCTGTCTGTCTGATTGACTTGAAATGTTCGTCAAAAATTAAAGGTCATGTGGGGATGACCTGCAACATTTTGGTAAAAACCAATATGGCGAAACAAAATGGCGGCTTAGTGAAATGTTAAAAAAATTATTATTAAAAAACTAATCATGCAATTTATTTCAAATTTGGCGAAAACATCAAGTATTATGTTGGAATCATCTGGTAACATTTTGAAAAACTCCTTAATGGTTTGATTTCAATTTGTGTCCTATAACTAATTGTAGTATAGGGATCAACTAGTGAAATAGTGGTACTAATTTAAAATGGCCGAACAAAATGGCGGTCAGAAAGTCACCCTTTCACTTTTACACATCTTTACTTTTTACATTGTTTTACATACGTTTTATCAACTCCGTCGGTCCGTCCGTCGGTCTTTCTGTCTGTTTGTCGGTCTTTCTGTCTGCTTGTCGGTCTGTCAGTTCACGGCATAGCTTAAAGACTACTTACCCGATTGACTTTGGTCAAAAATTAAGGGTTATATGGGGATAGCCTGGTAAGATTTTGGTAAAAGTCTAATATGGCGAAACAAATTGGCGGCTTTGTTAAAAAAATTACTATTACAAAACTACTCATCCAATTTATCTCAAATTTTGCAAAAACTTCAAGTGTTATATTGAAACTGAACAAACAACTGAAAACATTTTGGTACGAATCCAAGATGGCGGAACAAAACGGCTTAATAAAATATTTAAAAATTCAGCCTGCTTAGTTGTTTGATTTCAAATTGTGTGCCATAAGTAATCGTGGTATAGAGATCAATTAATAATATAGCGGTACTAATTCAATAAAAAATCAAATATAGCCGAACAATGTTAAAAAAAATGTGTTACTGTGGTGTATTATTTGGGGTTAAGATCCAGTAACAAGTATTTTTTTTTATTGTCGATGTTTCGGAACTTAATTTGAAACCCATATTATCGATCTTTACCTACTCCGTTGGACCCCAGACATATCCTGGATATTAAGTTTCTAAATGGTTTTCGTTAACGATCCTCTTGTTTTTATGTTAGGGTGTTGTATCATTTGGAGTTAGGGTCCATTAACAAAAAAACTAAAGTCTTTTTTTCTAATTGTCGACGTTTCGAAACTTTATTGTTGCATTCTCAGGACACATATATGGATTTTATATCCTGCATGAAACCCATATTATCAGTCTTTACCTACTCCGTTGGTTCGCAGATATTTCCCAGATACTAAGTTTATTAATGGTTTTCGTTAACGATCTTCTTGTTGTTGGAGTGGTTTATTATGTGGGGTTAGGAAATTTCTGCAGACCAGCGGAGTAGATAAAGACTGATAATATGCGTTTCATGGAGGATATAAAAATCAATGTGCCCTGACGATGCAACAATAAAGTTGCGAAACGTAGACATTTTGAAAATGTTTTTTTACTGGAACCTAACCTCAATAATACACCATTTATAAAGAAGATCGTTAACGAAAAGCATTTAGATACTAAATATCTGGGAAGTATCTACGGACCAACGGATCAGGTAAAGACTGATAATATGAGTTTCAAATTAAGATTGCCAAACAAAATGGCGGCCCAATAAAATCTTTAAAAAATCGACGTATAAAATCTTGTTCAATTGATTTTGCAGAAAAATTAGATGTGAGAATGGGATAAACTGGTACGAATTTAACTTGACGTAGCAAAATGGCGTATCTGTCAATGTAAAAACTACTTATTGAATTTATTTTATTATGCCCAAAAGTCAAGTGTGGCATAGGTAGAAAGAAAATGGTAAAATATTGGTAGGAATCAAATATGATGGAACAAACAAAAATGAAAAGACAGTATATGTAACACATATATACTGTAACTATATAGTGAACTAAACTGGGTCACACTTCACTATTCCTAACAAATGGAGAAAAATCATAATGAGGAAAGTTCCGGGTAAAGAAATGTACCGATTTTTTATTTAATCGTCTATTCGAAATACCATTGGTGTTTGATAATGAATAATACTTCAATCGCTGAATTAAGGATAACCAATGTAGAAACCAGAACCTACCCTTTGAGAGTTTTTCTCTAGATGCTAAAATTGCTAAAAAACATGTTTTTCTCAATTCTATTGGCTTATCTGTCGGACTTTGACTTCAAATTTTGATACAAATTAGAGGCCATTTGGAAATGAAGTGATAACATACTGGTAAAAATCCAATATGGCGGAACAAAATCACGGCCTATTGAAATGTTAAACACCTAATTATTAAAAACTACTTATCCAGTTTACCAAATTTCGCACAAAAATCGAGTATTACGTAGAAATGATTTCGTAAAATTTTAATACGGATTCAAGATGGCGAAACAAAATGGCGATCTAACAAGGTATTAAAATATATTTTAATAATAATTTCAAATTTTGTGTGATATAGAGATAAACTGGTGAAATGGTGGCACAAATTTAAAAATGCGAAATTAGATAGATGCGAAATAAAATGTGTTATCGTGAAAAGTCACCCCTCTAGGATTTTATAGGTTTTCAGGTTCAGGGGCTCCAGATGCCAAAAAAATACATGTCTTCTTAATTGCGTCGGGATGTCTGTCCGTTTAGGCATAGCTAAAAACTATAAAACAAAAATAGGGGTCATATGGGGATAAGCTGGTTACATATTGGTAATAATTCAGTATGGCGGAACAAACTGGCGATCTACTGAAGTGTTAAAAAAATTATAACTAAAAAGTTAATTATCCAATTTATCCCAAACTTTGCACAAAATTCGAGTGTTATAGAGAAACGAACCGGTATAATTTGGGTACGAATCCAAGATGCAAAACAAAATGGTGGCCTAATAAATTATTTTAAAAACAGCTTGAAAACACTACTTATTTGATTGATTTGATATTTTGTGCTAGAATTAAGAGGGATATAGGGATAAACTGGTAAAGTAAGTATTGCTACGAATTCAAGATGGGGATTAAATGAAATGTTTAAAAAATCAGCATCAAACACCTTGCCTGTCACACTCAAGGACGAATACCTGGTGTGGGGCGTATCATTTCAGAAAACCATGTTTTTCGACTTCTCAGCTGGCATATCTCGGAAACTATTAGAGATGAGGCATTGAATTTTATATGTACTTTTAGAGGAGACGTGGATCTTGAGATTTCTTTGAAACATTCCTTTAGTACAATTGATATGGTACGGCAAATTTGTCCAAAAACGTTAACTCCGATGTAACACGGTTAAGATCGCAATTTTAATTTTTTTCTGATGAAACTCTCTGGAACGATGGTTCTTCCGGTCTTACAGAACCCTGTTGTTTTTGGTTGGGTTTCAATTTCGTTTGACGATTTTACGCATTTTGTTTGGTTCGTAAAAGGGTTTTGGAGGGTTTATATTTCAAAATGGGTGAGTCCTATCAAATTTGTCCAATGTTTTTCATAGGAAATATTTAGGAGAACAAAAACATAAATGCATCTCTGTCGGAAAAATATCGAGAAAATAGAAATGTTTAAGAAAAACTAATTTTTTTCGAAAAAGTCATAAAAAGTTATTTAGTCACTTTTTCTTTTTTATAAAAAAAGTAAGCATCTGGTCAGAAAATTAATTACAGTAAAGTTCTTAAAAATCTACACAAAATCGATTATTTAGGAAGGGTCCTGGATTATAAGTTGATAATTTATATTCCAACTTTAACCTCATTTTACCGCTTACTGCGAATAGTAATCGGAATTATTCCCAGATCAGCGGATGCGGCATTCACTTAGCTACAAAAAAGCTTTAATAACATTTCCCTCTAACTATTTAGTAGGTGGGTGAAAATTTGATTTAAAGAAAAAAGTGCGCATATCTATCAACCGATCAGTATACGGCGCGAAATTATCGGTGGCCTTGACCTAGTATGATAATAAAATTTACGGAGATATTTAAGTTTTAGTTTATTTAAAGCAAATATTTTTGTGATATTTTTTATCGCTTCATTTTATGTTCGTACATTTACGGGTTGAAGAGTCGTTTTGACGATTTGTATTTTAAACTTACGAGTTTATGTGTATATGAATTTTCATTGTGTTCAAAGAACTCTCTTTTGAGAAGAAAATTGTGTTTTCTATTGAGAATTTGCCTGAGTTATTAAAAAATCGAAGACAATATAAACGTGGTTCAAGGCAACTGCCTAGGCAGTTTCCGTGCAGTGACCACCATCTCCATTTTATAATATAAGTGTTTGGTTACTAATTTTTTTTAAACAAAAATCGAAGTTTTGTAATTAGTAATATCCTAGTATAATATTTTACATATATTTGATAACGGCGTTGTATTTTGACAATATGATTATTATGTATTGTGTTTTGGACCGTTCTTATTTGATTAATAGGTGTAAACTTGAATAAGTTCTTCCGAAGAAGTTATCGACTTTTAAAATTCTTATTTTCCTTACCGATTTAGTCAATATTTGAACTGTACTATTAAATTTTGTATACTCATACCGGAATTGATAGATTTTCGAGCTTTTTGATCTTTTTATTTCCAATTTTGTATCTACTTCTACCGATTATTTCTGAAAAATCTTTTAATCGCGCATATATTATGAGGAGTACACATAATTAGATTTGCAGAGTATTTTCTTATAATGTCTGATCAAATAGTTTTCCTATTTCTTTGTAATTTGCTAAGTTCCATGTCACAGTAAGTACTTATTTTTTGAAGTATATCAAAGTAATATTTACTTCATTTTGTCAAAGTGTTACGAAAAAGTGTACGGTAATGATCGTTCCAATATTAAAACAGATGCGTATTGATGGGATATTTATTGTTTCATTTTAACATTGCTTTATTAATTTTTTTTAAATGTGCCACTTTAGAACAATAATTCTGATACATTTGAACGAACACCTTAATTTATTTGATCATAGTTAAAGTAAAATATGATACTAATTATATGTTAATAGTTAATATTAAGTCTTTAAGTGTAAAAAAATATGTATTGAAAAAATCTGGCTTATTTGTTTTCCCCCTAACTTCAGTTTCAAATACGGTAGGTACGTTTTATAGTAATATTTAAAAAAAAATTGACATGACAAAAAAAATTATTTTCCCCATAACTTGTGAACGGCTTAAAATTTTTAGATATGGGTTTCACAATTTCTTGTAACTTTTAATGTCGTAATTTATTTTAGAGAAATATTTTTGCAGCTGCTCAAGAAAACGTCTAGTATAGCTAACTTTTAAATGACTATTTTTTTTTAATGAGATTTTTACAGATAAATGTACAGCATATATATCCGTAACCGGATGTATCGGACTAGCGAACGTTTTTTAATCAAAAGTAGCCGTCAAGGTTATGATAATAATAAATCAGGGTCTAAAACAAGTGTGTAGGACTAGATATTTTAGGTCACGCACATGACGGATACGCACACCCAGAGTCCACAGGGACAACCTGATATATCACTTGTTATTCAACTGACTTTTAAATTTTGCACATTTTAGATGTGATTCAACATAAGGAACAAAGTGGCGGTGTAATTTTCTTTAAAAATTGGTGTAAAAAAACTTCTTATTCAATTTATTTTAAATCATTATGCCCAACAATCAAGTATGGCATACATAGATAGTGGTAAAATATTGGTTCGATTCCAATAAAGGAAATATTCATTACCTAGGAAGTCTTGAGTAAAGAAGGTTTATCGATTTTTTTTCGATTTTGACTTTGTTATGTAGATTATATTTTAACTTTCATTTTATCATACATACTTCTAAAAACAAATTATTGTTTGCTGTATCAATAAAGCGAAAAATTTATTTTTGCAATATTTTATGGTAAAATTTATTTTATTTATACTCGTCAGCATATTCTAACTTTGTTTGCATAAATCATCACCACTTACGAGCCTAAATCACAGTTTTGTTATTAGCATTTGCATGGGCAACTAATATATAACGTTGTTAAATATTTAGTTATTAGCCATGTGTGTTCAGGCATGTAAAATGTTCTGGTTTTGTGCCTGAGCAATATTTGTTCTACGTCGAATTTGCCGCTAATTTTGCTAAGGATTACGTTTATTTTTAAATACTAATTTGAATTTATAAAGAATTATTTCTGAAGTAATTTATTTTATATAACGTTTGTGAAAATTGTGAGAAGAAATAGTTTCGGATAAAAATGTTTTGTTTTTTTGTATTTTTGTGGGAATGTATACTATAACTGTACAGGGTTTATTTATATATTTCGACCCGTTGACATTTTCTTTGCTATAGTTGTCAGAACGTAAGTTTAAATTTTAAGTAGATTTATTTGCTCATATTGTTTAAATTAAACTAGTTTATAGCTAATTACATATGTCTCAATTCGACCTGTATATATATATATATATATATATATATATATATATATATATATATATATATATGTATATACATAGCTGAATAACAATTTTCTTTTAAAAGAAAAAAAATGCTTAGCTAAAAATTGTTAATACTTTATTTTGAAGCAAAAATTATGAAATAGAAACCTTAATTATTTTCAATATAACCTTCAATATTATCTAAATATTTTTGATTATTATTAACTGGTAATTTATACTTAGCTGATTGTCTAATGAATTCTGAATGATATCTATTTAATAATATCATTATTACTCTTAATCTTTCTCCAATAATGTTGATAGTTTTTGGCCTGTTGTAATATATTCTACTTTTAAGGTATCCCTACAAAAATAGATCAAGAGGCGTAAGGTCTGGACTGTTCGCATTATTCGGTTTATACATCATATCTGTTGCTAAGAAAATTCCTGACTATGATAGTGTTTTGTGTTGGCGCCCAGCTTGATGCCAGATAATACTGTTGTAGTGCGCAAAAAGAAATTGTTCTAAGAATTAGGAATTGGAATTACTATCCGACGTTTCGCCTTCGGTTGCACGAGGCATCTTCAGGGAACTTTACTCCACGAGATCTGAACACTGAATGAGTTCGAAGAGATTCCGACTGGTTTTTATACCCGACTTGTGCTTGCCGAACCATGACCCTGTGTTAAGATCGGTTTCCACGTATCATGTAGACCAAAACCCGTAATTCTATTCAAATGTTTGAATGTTTCAATAGATTCTCTAATCCTGGAACCGATGCTACAACCTTAGTTTCCTTTACATTTATAATATGGCCTGTGTTAATCTGGTGTTCAGCTACACCAGATTAAACAATTTATTTCTTTTTAATGCATTGTTCATATTAAGTCTAGTTGATATTGAGCGTCCTGTTTCTCTCACATACACCCCTCTACAGGAAATTGTACATACGGACATTCTGTATATAGAAAACCGACGCATACAAATAGATACTTAAATGGAAATGCCCATCACCATCCAGCACTGGAAACATCGAAACAGACCGAAGCTCTCAAAGGGAATGGCTATTGCACTGAAGATATTACGCGTTCAATTAAAATATATAGTAATCTAACTCCGCCAAAAGAGAATGATAAAGGGCCATCGCTGGTACTGTTGTTCTTCTCTACATACATGGCACTACATACAAAATAGGACGATTACTTCAGCGGTCCAACATGCGTACAATCTTCAAACACAAAAGAAGATTGGACAATGATTGCAATCCGCGAAATATATTGTACCTTTCCAAATAGAAGGAGTATATAAAATTCCTTGCTCCTGTGGAGAAGTGTATGTAGGAGAAACAAAAACGATCAATATCAACAAGACATGGAACATGAACGATGTATTAAAAAGAAACAAATTGTTCAATCTGCTGTAGCTGAACACCAGCATAACACTGGCCATATTATAAATGTAAAGGAAACCAAGGTTCTAGCATCGATTCCAGGATATTATAAACGAAAAATTAGAGAATCTATTGAAATATTCAAACATTCAAAATATTTCAAAAGAGATACGGGTTACGGTCGACATCACACGTGGAAACCGAGCTTAACATAGAGTGACTGTTCGGCGAGCACAAGTCGGGTATAAAAGCTCGTCGAAATCTCTTCGAGCTCATTCAGTGTTCAGATCTCGTGGAGTAAAGGTTCCTGAAGATGTCTCGTACAATCGAAAGCGAAACTTCGGATAGTAATTCCAGTTTCACACGGTCTAATCCCAAGAAGCATGATTTCTTAATTGACCAAAGCCGTGAAAGCTTTCGTTCTGTATTTATTCATTCGATTGAAAATTCCGTTAGTCGTGAAGGCGGCATCTGTAAAAATAATAGAATTAAAAAAATGTTGATTAACTCGAAGTCGTTCTTGAATTTCTGGTTAAATTTAACTTTTTAACCGGCTTTAAGGACGATGTTTTCAATACCAGCTGTATGTATCTTTTTTATATTTGTTCTCACATTATGTCTGAATGGCTTGATCGATTTAGATGAGTCCAAGGCTGAATTCTAGAGGACGTTTTTCTGGGGGTCCCATATATTTTGAAATTCGTTTTTTTATAATAATATCAAAATAAAATACAGAGCGATAAAGGCAGCGAGTTTTATAAGTAAATTTACATTTTTTTTAAATACCCTTTTCAAACTAAAGCTTCGAGGTGTGTAATAGACATACAACCCCATCTGCTAAAAACTACACTTTTGCTATCCCATTTTGTAATTTTATGCATACAGGAGGACTATGATAATGTTCAACTTCAAAATCTAGTATTTTACTTGATATTTTCGAGGCATGAATATTCGGTATGAATAAAAATGTTTTTAACCGACTACCTCATTATAATTTTGATTATGTATACAGGGTGATTCATGAGGAAATGTCAATATTTCAGGTACATATTCAGGACCAAAAAATTAACATAAAAGTCTATGTAAATAAGTGTCCGCAAGGCCTTAGTTCTCGAGATACAGGGTGTTAAAATTTTTATTTAATTTTCCTATTTTTTAAATAAAATCTATGATAATGTAAATAATGGAGAGAAAATTGATATACGGGGGTTTTTTGGTATGACAAATTCGAATCTAATATTAGTATTGCTCTTACTTGTAGGGGGCGATATCTACATGTCTTTCTACTTTTTCGAACAATCACAACTTTTTGGTACAGTCTTGTATTACATTTTTGAGTAAAACAAATTATTCCCTTGCCATTTCTACGTCATAAAAGTATACTTGTTAAAAGTGGATACGAGCAACCGTTTTCGAGATATTTGGATTTAAAACAATTTCGGCGCATATAATTTTTTATCGCAAAATTTTAAAAGTTTGTTATTTTGTCCAAATTTAAACGCATCTTGGCACAAAAGCTTTGAAATGAAAGACTAACACATTTTTTTGAGGTGTGTATTCAGTGCCTCAGACATAAACCAAACAAAAGGTATTTAATTTTTATTAAAATTGTTATTATTAATTTGTTTTTAATAAAACCTAGGTTACGTTTTATAATTTTCAAAAATTCCACCATTTGCTTTTAAGCACAGGTCAGCTCTATGGTGTATAGCTCGGGTTGCTCTGTGGATACATTAGGGCGCATTTCTTAGTGTTTGTGCTGCGTTTGTTATCCGATCCAATAATGCTTCTCTTGTATTTACTTTAGTGGAATATACCAGTGATTTGAACCATCCCCAAAGACAATAATCCAAAGGATTAAGGTCTGGCGATCTAGGTGGCCAATTAAACGGACCTCCCCGAGCAATCCATCGGTTTGGAAAGTTTTGGTTTAAAAAATCTCTTACAAGTAAACTGTAGTGTGCAGGGGCTCCATCATGCTGCAAATACATGTTTTGTCTTACATTAAGGGGAACATCTTCTAATAGATTTCGCAAGTGATTTTCAAGAAAGTTTAAATATTTTTCTCCTGTAAGACTACCGTCGATTATAAATGGACCAATTAAATGACCATTTAACATTCCACACCACACATTAATGCTAAATTTATGTTGGAAATTATGTTCTACTGTAGCGTGAGGATTTTCATAGGACCACTCGTGTTCATTGTGAAGATTATTTATACCATCAGGCGTGAACTGTGCTTCATCAGTAAGAGCAATACTAATATTAAATTCGAATTTGTCATACTAAAAAACCCCCGTATATCAATTTTCACTTCATTATTTACATTATCATAGATTTTATTTAAAAAATAGGAAAAACTTTAACACCTGAATCTCGAGAACTAAGGCCTTGCGGACACTTGTTTACATAGACTTTTATGTTTATTTTTGGTTCCTGAATATGTACCTGAAGTATTGACATTTCCTCATGAATCACCCTGTATAGGCACTGGTAAAAGAAACATATGACAGTAAATTATATTAAATGACACTATACAAAAAGTAACAAAGTAAACAGCTCTGATATTATTATTTAAATTATTTTATTTATTTTTCTTAACTATTTATTATAAAATCTAATTTTAATAGTGTCGTCTAATTCTCTATTCGTCACTTTTTGTAATATATTTTATACAATTGAATATGCATATACTAGAAATTATAATATTCTTAAAAATGTAAATTGTAAAAAAATTAAAAAAATAATAATTAATATTACTATTATTGATACTTCCTTCCGCCTTTGAAAAATAGCAGAACATCTAACTTTTCTTTGTTAGGAGCTGCAATTTTTTTTCTTCCATTCTAAGGTGTTTCTTTGTTGAAGTTGTCTTAAAATATACAGGGTGTCCCACGAAAAAGTAACACATTTCGCGACTAAATAGCTCGAAAACGAAAAATGATATCGAAATGCGGTTTTCACCGAATAGCTTAGATTTTCCCCGATTTTTTTCTTGTCAATGATGCCAAATTTTCTTGGATAACCTGACACTTCTTCTTTTCAAAAATACATAGTTTGGGGATATTTATTTTAAGTTCTTAGATTTAAAAATTAGCTTTGTAAACTCTTCAATAATAATTAACCTTTCTGTTTACATGAAATGTTGCTTCGTCTGGCATTATTAATTATGCAATAGGAAATTGTCTCGTTAAATCTAGAACTGTTTCACATGTGTATCTAGTATCTTTGTTCGTAAGCGTGGGGATAATTCGTTGAAATACATGAATTTTTGGACGTCATCCATCGCTATCCATTCTTCGCAATTATGCGACACCATAACCATCAAGTGTGTTTCGAAACAAAAGTATGTAGTCTTGTCGACTATTAAAAATGAGTTTGTTGTCAAATGCAGATGTCAGATTTTTAATTTCTTCGATTTTTAGAATGTTTGATGAAATTGAAAAAGCATTTTTAGTAATCACATATGCAGAAACGAAATCAATAACAATATTCAGATGCAGATTTCGTATAGTACACCAAAAAATCTCCCATCCAGAAAGTCGATTTTGTTATGGGTGCAACGGTTTAGAGATAGAGGCTCTTTGGAGAGAATCAAGCTATTCAGTTCTCGATATATTTTACAACTCGCGGCAACAGTGTAATGTCGCGAAAGACGGCGCGACTGTGCGCGAGCTGCCGAAGGGGGGATCGCTACCGCCGCCGTGGACCGACGGTCGACGAAGCAGAAGGAGCAGTGTGAGAGAACGTTTGCAGAAGTGTGGATGTGCGTCAGCTGTTTTCATTTTCTTTACGTCAACTTATGTTTTGTTCTCTCGCATTCGTTTTCAACACCATAATACTTGTAATATGTTCGAAGTTGTATTCCTTCTTGAAAATTAAAATGTTTTGAGTATTTAGTTTACTTCTTTGGTGTTTTATTAACGTTAGAATTAGCCGAACCAGGCCAGTTATACAGTCAATTAATTACAAACAAATTCATGGTCCTTCATCCGGATTTTTATGTGATTGGAAGGTGCTGCCGTTCCTTACAAGTTGAAGACATCATTCAGGTGGGTTCTTTCCAATAAGATTTCCTTGTATCCCTTCCTAGTGCATGCAATTTAGCGCAGGCTTGATTGAACCACCAATAAAGCGTTTGTTCGTCATTTATTTACATTTACATTTCTTTCCTTTCTTTCTGTTGCATTTTTTTTTACATAAAAGCATTTTAACATGGACGTACTAATCAAAAAAAGGGGTTCAGTCAAGGCCAAACTTACAAATTTCGATAAATTCATTACAAATCTCGAACAAAAATATCCTAATTACAATATCGAAGATCACAATTTATTTCTTGAGGTAGAACAACGTTATGAGCGCTTTCATCGTATTATTGATGACTTTGAAGATCTGCAAGGTCAAATTGAGGCGTTAAGCGAAGAGCCTGTTGCTGAAACAATTTATAAAGAGCGCGAAGTTTTCGAGAAATCTTTCTTTAGCGTTGCTGCCAGGTCTAAACGGTTCTTGATTTCAAACACGTTATTTACACTTTCAGATGGCGGCGATGGTGGTGGCCGTGCATCAGGAGGTTCGGTTGCTGGCAGTTTGGCGGCCTCTAGCGTAGCCTCTAACCAGTCGAGCGCTAACATTTCACAAATTTTACTTCCACAAAACAATAGCGCGGGTACTGGTGGAGTTAAACTTCCAGTGATTGAAATCATAACTTACAATGGCGAGTATGATAAATGGTTAGAATTCAGAGATACGTACGAATCATTAATTCATAAAAATTCCATTTCATCAGATATTCAAAAATTTCATTACCTCCGATCCTATTTAGGCCCCAGTGTTATTGAAATTATTGCGAGCTTAGAAATTTCAGGTTCTAACTACGACAATGCTTGGGCATTAATTTGCGACCGTTTTAACAATAGTAGGATTTTATACAAAATCATGTTAAATCACTTTTCAATATCGATAAAATTTCCACTGAATCGTCAAGCGCCTTGCGAAAGCTAGTTGACAGTGTTGCCAAACATCTAAGAGCTCTGAAAACTTTAAATGAACCCATTGATTTTTGGGATACCTTAATTATTTACTTAGTAACGACAAAATTAGACAATATTACTCTCAGAAAATGGGAACAATTGAAATCTACCTTTACAACGCCTACTGTGGATAACTGATCTAAATTTTTAAAGGAAAGAGCGGACCTTTTGGAGTCCATGGAGCAGACAAAAGAACATGTTGGCAGCACTGAGCAACACAACAAACGCGATAAAAGGGTAAAATCCTTTGTCGCTAAAGATGACAATAATTTACAAAAAACTTCAAAATGTTCGTTTTGCAATAATAATAAGCATTATATTTCAGCTTGCCCTGATTTTCTTAAATTAAATTTAAATGACAAGATCGAGCAGTTAAAAACCAAACGCATTTGCTTAAATTGTTTAAAGGCTGGCCATTTATACCGACAGTGCTTCTCTGGTACTTGTAAAAAGTGCAAGAGTAAGCATCACACGCTCTTACATTCTGATGGTGATGACAACAAACAAGAAAGCGTTAATTTAACGTCTTGTAATAAAGTTATAAATAACCAAGTACTTTTATCGACTGTTTTAATAAATGTATTAGATGTCAGTAACAAACCGCGTACAGCCCGGGCCTTATTGGATGCTGGATCACAAAGCAGCTTTATTACTGAACATTTTGCCTCTAAATTAAAGCTTAACTCATTTTCTGCCGATATAAAAATAAGTGGTATTAATGAAACATATTCAGAATGTAAAGGTAAGTGCTTTGCTTTAGTAAAATCTAAAATTAACCAGTTCAGCCTCAAAGTTTCGTGTTTAATAGTCCCTCAAATAACCGATACGTTACCTAACTTTAGGGTCAATAAACAAGAACTTAATATACCAAACAACTTACAATTGGCAGATCCTCACTTTGATATACCGGGCGAAATCGACCTGCTTATTGGTGCAGACTGTTTTTGGGATATTATTTGCATAGGTCAAATAAAGTTAGGAACAAAGGGGCCTTATTTACAGAAAACAAAATTCGGTTGGGTCATTTCAGGCACAATACAGGCCGATTCGGGTAACGCCGTGCAATGCAATCTCGTTAAAAACATAGACATCGACAAACAACTTTGTCGATTTTGGGAGATTGAAGATTTTTCTGGTGTAAAACCAATGTCATTGGAAGAAAAAGCTTGCGAAAAACATTTTTTACAAACTTTTACTCGTGATTCAGATGGTCATTTTTTGGTAACCATACCGTTGCTGGCTAGTCCTGAAGGTCTGGGCGATTCTTACAACAATGCGCAAAAGCGTTTTTTCTCTTTAGAGCGTAAGTTCGAGCGCAATCACGATTTTAAACTTAAATATTTTAAATTTATCGACGAATATCAGTCTTTAGGACATATGTGTAAGGTTGAAGTAAACCATGATACAAAGCCCACTTATTACATGCCGCATCACGGCGTTATAAAGGAGGAAAGTCTCACTACAAAGCTTCGGACAGTTTTCGATGCTTCGTGCGCTAGTTCAACCGGTCTTTCATTTAACGATATACAGATGGCTGGACCGACCATTCAGTCCGATCTGGTTTCAATACTCATACGTTTTCGAAAGCACAACTTTGTAATGGCTGCGGACGTCGAAAAAATGTACAGAATGTGCAAGGTACAACCTGAACAGACTAGTTTGCAAAGAATTTTGTGGCGTGAAGACAGCACTAAACCAATTGATATTTATGAATTACAAACCGTAACATACGGGACGAAATCGGCGTCTTATTTAGCCATACGCTGTCTTCACCAATTAGGCATTGAATCAAAATCATTTTACCCTGCTGCTTCTCGTGTCATCCTAGAAGACTTTTATGTCGATGATTTATTGACAGGAACGAATGATTTTGAATCTGCGGTATCTTTAGCAAACGATGTTTCAAGCATTCTTAAAACAGCGGGTTTTCATTTGCGTAAGTGGATATCCAATAACAATGAAATTTTACTCTATATCAAAACTTCTGATAAAAACGATTTTATAGATTTGGGCGCAAATGAAAACACGAAAACTTTGGGATTGCTTTGGAATGGACGAACTGACTGTCTTTCGTACAAAATCGGTGTAAATTTTAATACACAAATTACAAAACGCACGGTCTTATCCGAAATATCACAAATCTTTGATCCTTTGGGTTTGCTTAGTGGCACTGTAATATTAGCCAAAATTATTCTACGCGATATATGGCTTGAAAGTTTAGGCTGGGACAGCTCTTTACCACAAGCTTTACACACTAGATGGTTACAATTTCGCGATCAGTTAACTTGCTTAAACAAACTTAATATCAAAAGACAGGTAACTTGTAAAAACTTAGTTCAAACTGAAATTCACGGATTCTCGGACGCGTCCGTCCAGGCATTTGGTGCATGTGTTTTCATAAAGTCACAAGACAATAACGGCAAGGTATACATAGAACTTGTTTCCGCGAAATCCAAGGTTGCGCCTTTAAAGACACAAACCATTCCTCGTCTAGAGCTTACTGCCGCATTATTACTTGCGCGTTTAGTGGATAAGGTAAAACTTTCGTTAAAAATGCCTATTGATAGAACTGTTTATTGGTGTGACTCCACTATTGTCTTGGGATGGTTAAACATGTCTCCAAGCTCACTGCAGGTTTTTGTTGGCAATCGAGTCATGAACATACAAGAGCTTACCGAGGTTTCTGAGTGGAGGCATGTACCAACCTTCGATAATCCAGCGGATCACATATCGCGAGGTGTTAAACCGAATGAGCTTAATTCATTAAAAACTTACTGGTCGGGGCCGGAATGGTTAAGACTTGACGAAGTCGCGTGGCCCAAAGGTCAGCAACCGGAAAATAACTTACCGGAATTGCGAAAGACCGTTGTTCAAGCGCATGCTACGAAAACTACACCGCCAATTATAGACATAAGCAATTACTCAAGTCTTAACAGGCTGCAGCGTGTAGTAGCATACTGCTTTCGATTTAAAGACAATTGTCTAAAACCACTGCATTTTAGAGTTTTAGGTCCATTAACTTATCATGAAATTAAGCACTCGTTTTTGTATCTTGTTAAAATTTCTCAATACGATACTTTTAAAAATGAAATCATTTCGTTAAACAAAAATAAAATTATTGATAAATGTAGCAAGCTTTCAAAGCTCCACCCGTTTTTGGATAAAGATGGAATTCTTAGAGTGGGAGGTAGGCTTGACAATTCAAATTTTAAATTTGACAAAAAACACCCGATAATTCTATCGGCTTTTCATCAATTAACAAAACTTTTATTTCAAAGAGAGCACATCTTGTTACTGCACGCTGGACCTCAGTTACTCCTAGCTAGTATTCGCAATCGTTTTTGGCCTGTTGGAGGTCGCAACTTATCTCGCAAAATTTATCACGATTGTGTTCATTGTTTTAAAACTAATCCACAATTAATTAACCCAATAATGGGAAATTTACCTGATAAACGGGTAACACCAGCTCCGCCATTTTTTACAACTGGAGTCGATTACGCGGGGCCATTTCTAATACGAGATAGACAAGGTCGTGGCTATAAGGTAACCAAAGCCTATATTTGCCTATTTGTCTGCTTTACTACGAAGGCCATTCATCTCGAATTAGTTTCAGACCTGACAACTGAAGTTTTTTTGGCAGCGTTAAGGCGATTCGTTTCTCGCCGTGGAAGGCCTTCGCAGATCTATTCCGACAACGGAAGTAATTTCGTGGGAGCTAATCATGAGTTGAAGGAATTAGGGAGGTTTTTGCAAATAAATGCCGACAGTTTGACTGAATCCCTTGAAAATGATGGTATTGCCTGGTCTTTTATTCCTCCCCACTCCCCACATTTCGGCGGTTTGTGGGAGGCCGGCGTTAAGGCCACAAAATTTCATTTCAAACGCTTCGCAAGTAACGCTTCATTAACGTTTGAAAAATTTTATACTTTATTGGTACAAATCGAGGCTGTGTTAAATTCACGTCCCTTGTCTCCTCTTTCAAGTGATCCTTCAGACTATACACCTTTGACACCCTCCCACTTCCTTATTGGTCGTCCAATAGCGTCAGTGGCTGATCCAGACGTCACCAAGATTTCCGACAACAAGCTGTCACATTTTCAACAGGTCCAGAAGCTTCAACAGCACTTTTGGTCAAGGTGGTCCCTTGAGTACATTTCTGAACTGCAGCAGCGGATAAAGTGGCGCAGCAATCAAGCAACCATAAAGGTCGACGACTTGGTAGTGATTAAAGAAGATGGTCTCCCGCCATGTAAATGGTCATTAGGTAGGATTGAATGTCTGCATCCAGGAAAAGATGGGATATCTCGAGTAGCCACCATAAGGACGAAGAAGGGAAACATTAAGCGTTCGTTCGCGAAGATTTGTCCGCTTCCTATAAACTAAACTTATAGCAATTTGTGGTTGAAAGTGCGTCCTTTCAAGGTGGGCGCGATGTTCAGTTCTCGATATATTTTACAACTCGCGGCAACAGTGTAATGTCGCGAAAGACGGCGCGACTGTGCGCGAGCTGCCGAAGGGGGGATCGCTACCGCCGCCGTGGACCGACGGTCGACGAAGCAGAAGGAGCAGTGTGAGAGAACGTTTGCAGAAGTGTGGATGTGCGTCAGCTGTTTTCATTTTCTTTACGTCAACTTATGTTTTGTTCTCTCGCATTCGTTTTCAACACCATAATACTTGTAATATGTTCGAAGTTGTATTCCTTCTTGAAAATTAAAATGTTTTGAGTATTTAGTTTACTTCTTTGGTGTTTTATTAACGTTAGAATTAGCCGAACCAGGCCAGTTATACAGTCAATTAATTACAAACAAATTCACAAGCGACGTGACAATCGAGCATACGTGCTACTGAATGAATTCTGAGCTGTAAGTGAAATTTTAAGTAATAATAATTATAAAATATCTATTAGTAAAATGGCCAGCACATGGATGATGTCGAAAAATAAAGTGGAGCGACGTTTAAAGATAATTAAATTTAAAGCATACAAAATTCAAACATTTCATCGAATTATATCCCATGAAACAATTCTAGATTTAATGAGACAATTTCCTAATGCGCAAATAATAATGTCAGACGAAGCAACATTTCATTTAAACTAAAAGGTTAATAAACATAATTGCCGCATATGGGGTGATGAATATCCACGAGAATTTGTCGAGTTTGAAAGGGATTTGCCAAAAGTAAATGTTTGGTGTGCGGTGTCGTCCACCAATGTGTACGGATCCTTTTTCTTTATGGAGCATACCGTCTTTGGAGCTACCTACACCGATATGTTAGAACTTTTCTTTTATCCAAAATTTTGAAGATAAGGGATAATTAATGACATATATTTCCAACAAGATGGCCCCCAGCGCATTATTCAAACATTGCGAGAAATTCATTGGATCGAATTTTTCCAACAGGTGGATTAGCTCCATATTCCCATATATATTTTTTCTGTGGGGCTATGTAAAGGAAGGGTGCTACAATCCTCTACCATGAAATTTGGAGGAACTTAAAATTGACATAATAAATGTTATAGAATTAATTCCACAGGAAATGTTTCAAAACTCATACGGAAATTTTCTCTATAGATTGACTAAGTGTGTGGAGGTTAATGGAGGTCACATGCAACAAATGTTATAGCTTTTATTTATCTTTACGAAAATAAAACTTTTTACTTTTTGTTATTTTACTAAATTGTATTTGCAGCAATAAAGAAATTTGAAATTAGGTTCAAAGCAAGAATTTACAAAGTTAATTTTAAAATCTAAGAACTTAAAATAAATATTCCCAAACTATGTATTTTTGAAAGGAATCAGGCTATCCAAGACCATAAAAATATATAGGGTATCCCATTTAAAATAAAACAGTAATTTAGTTCCAAAAAATAGGTATTTCTCCGCAAACCTAGGATGAATGGGAAAATTTGGCAACATTAACAAGAAACTCGAGGCAGATCTAAGCCATTCGGTGAAAACCGCATTTCGTTTTCGAGCTTTTAGGTCGCGAAACGTGTTACTTTTCCGTGGGACACCCTGTATTTTTGATTTAGATGGAGTTTGCCTCTCTGTATATATCCGCTGGTATTGAGCCCGAGCGCTATTATAGGTAGAATAATACTTTGGAATTATCTCTTTTTCCTTCCCAGAGTAGGCCATTTTAAATAGAAATAATATTAGCAACATATGTCATTAATTGAATATTTCAATTATGACATTCGAATTACTTTGCACGGTAATACACCTTACAAGTAGGTAACATTTAAAAACAATGTTATAAATATTTTTGGAAATGCTTAAATCAAACATTAGTAGAAACTGGTAAAATATTGGTAGGAATAAATATGGTGGACAAAACAGTGTCCTGTATATGACTTTGAAAAAACAGCATATATGTGTTTTTAATCGACTTTGTAGTGAACTATACTGAGTCACACTTACCTATTCCTAAATAAAAGGAAATATTTATAAGGAGGAAAGTTCCGGTTAAAGGAAATTTACCTACTTTTTCCCTAACATTCACTTTTTTTAAAACTTTTTTCGTAACCATTTTAGATTGTAATATATCGCCGGCCTCCCTTCTTTTTAGTTGTACCCCAGGTAATTGTTAAATTGAATTAAAAAAAACCAGTTTCTAAGTAATTTGTTTAACAAATAGTAAGAGCGTTAGTGGTTTTAAAAACCCAAGTCAAAGACGAGGATTTTTCCACTTGCTGGAATGATATTTGTTAAATAAATGTCTTAGAAACTAGTATTCCAATTTTTCCTTTCACGAGTGATGTTTGATAAGATTATTTCCTTTTATTTAGTAGAACAATATTTTTTATTTAAAACAACAGTAAGGACAATAATTACTAAACTAAAAAACATAATATAATTACTTCAACTCATTTTGACTTACCTTGTCAAATTTGAATGATATTATTCCGATTTTTTTCCGGAAAAACTGCTGACCGTTAGGTCAGGCCATTTTTCCACTTTAAGAATTAAATATGACGTGCGAATTTTTGTCAGTGATTGGTCAAAATTTATAGGAAGGAAATAATCATGTCACCAATATTATGAATCAAATCAGAAAACACAGTGAATTCCGAAATGTTGTGCGATTCTTTTATCGAGCTATTAAATCTCGATGGGCTATTTACAAATATACAGGAAGAAAGAAAATAGTTTTTTTATTATATTACGCAATATTATTAAGATAACCACTTAATATTATTTTATATATTAAATTAAAACTTTTTCGTTGGCAAAAACAAAAACACACAGAATGGTAACCGCGTTAATAAAGTCGGAAGGCGGTTCGAATCAGTAGAACAATCAGGATATGTTCTGTTTATACAGCCACTTAATGAAAGTAAGATTTTTTTATCAATCACCAAAAATCATGAGCCCCGCTTGACCTAAAAATCTAACCACTTATACAGTGTCATTTATTTAAATGCGGGCCACCCCTGTGCAAAGAAAACTTGTTTTTTTTTTGATAAAAACACAAGATAATTAGTTATTACTTCCCTCGTGAGATTGTTTCAGATCTTTACGTTTAAGGGTCCCTAGATGCCGGAAAACATGTTTTCTCAATTCCATCTGTCTGTAGGTATCTCTGTCCGTCAGTCTGTCTGCTCTCGGCATAGCTAAAAAACTACTTATTCGATTTCTTCAAATTTCAGTCACTCTATATATATATATATATATATATATATATATATATATATATATATATATATATATATATATATATATATATATATATATTATTGTGTATTTAGTTACTTCTTAAACTTTAAACGTATAAACCTCCAATAAAGACTTCTATGCGTGTGCGTGAAATGAACACAAGACAGTAAGAACTATACTACAATACGCGCTACTTCGATCCGGAATAAACGGAACACTACTACGGTTATAGTAATCTTAGTTACATAATACTTTGTATACTTAGTGCTACAGTTCGGAACTACAGACCCATATCGATAGATATAAGTTTAGTGCCGCATTACGCGTGTTAAGTGCTTAAACAATATATCAAAGGACACCGCTCCTCACCATATTGAATTCTATTCGGATTAATACAACTCCGGTAAGTGGATACATAAAAGTTTGGCGACGAGGATTATCGGACTTACGGTGTGTTAAAGTGAGAAAACTATATACTTCAATCATACTAAACTACTCCTACCAAATATTTGTGCAAATCCTGCTATGCGATTTTTAACTGCAATTCTCGACGACTCGTCTAAGGCAAAAAAAAAGATATTTATATATAAATAAATATATTTTTACAGTTGTCCTAGCTAGAAATTAAATACTGTTTACAACCTCGGACTTCTTTCGTGCGGTGATAATATTTTGTTGCATTATTACAATAAAACAAGAAATTTTGTTTTTGGGAATACAAATTTAAATTTTACGATGGGAAATGAAACAGCAGAAAGTGCTTCTACTAGTTCACATATTTTTCAAATACGTCCACCGGAATTCGACCCGGAATGTTTTGAGTTTTCTACTTGGTTTATAAAATTTGAAATTTTTTTGACACGTAGTTCAATAACAAGTGAGGATTTAAAACGAGCTCTACTCAATGACTCGTTGAGTACCACGCCATTTCATGCTTCAGTTTCTTTATGTTTGCCAAAATCCCCGAAAGATTTTTTGTTCAAAGAACTTGTTGAGAAGTTAAATACGAATTATAGGCGTGTAACTTTTGTCTCTACAGAACGATTTAAACTTTTTTCGCATAAGCAGGCAAGTGGACAAACTTTAAATGATTATGCAAACAATTTAAAGGATCTTACACAAAAATGCAATTTTCCTAGTAACTTCTATGAAGATGCTTTAATCACAGCTTTTTTAAGTGGCATCCAAAATAATTCTATAAGAAAACAATTACTTCAGAAAGATTATTACACAATAATTTTCAGAATCGTGATTACAATACAAATAAAATAAATTTCGGACATACAGAGGGGCATAAACAACAAGGTTCTACAAAAACGGCTTGTCACTCCTGTGGGGGTATGCATTTACGCACAAACTGTCGTTTTAAGGATGCAGTTTGCAGAAATTGTTCTACAAAAGGCCATATTGCAAAAGTTTGTAGGAAATCAAGTACTTCGGGTAGGAAAAAAATTTTTTTCTGGTCCACATCATGGAAATAAACATCCACTAAAATTTTCGAAGAAAACTCATACTGTTTTTGTTAATACTGAGCAAAATTTGAAAGATAATTTTGATATTTTAGTAATAAATAAAATTAATACTTTGAATAAAATTCACACTCTTGCTATTAAAATTCCAATTCGGATAAACAACAATACAATAGAATTTGAGGTCGACACGGGAAGTTGCGCAGAACTACTACCACCTTCTACTATTTTATCCAGTTTTTCAGGTCATTCGATTGATTTAATGGGAGAGACAATAGTAAAGGTTAAAATGTTAGAATAGGAAAGGGTTTTAAAATTATTTTTCTGTCGTGGAAATGGAAGTAACCTCTTAGGGAGAAATTGGATTTCAGAGTTAAATCTTACTTCGTATTCAATAAATGAGTTAGGAAACTCATACATATTTTCTGTGACTACTACTTCAACTCCTAAGATTTCTATGAATTCTTCAATAAGAAATCCAAATCTAGAGAAAATTACTTCTGCATATCCGGATATATTTGACGAACAATTAGGCCATTGTACCAAATTCAAGGCACATTTAGAGCTTAAATCTGATGCAAAATCAATTTTTTGTCGAGCACGTCCTTTACCGTTTTCTGTTAGAGATAAAATAGAAGAGGAAATTAATACAATGATACAAAAGGGAGTTTTGAAACCTGTATCGTATTCACAATGGGCAGCTCCAGTTGTTCCTGTACTAAAGAAAGGAGGACAAATTCGCTTGCGTGCTGATTTTAAAACAGGACTCAACAGTAGTTTAAATATCCATCAATGTCACCTTCCGCGTCCGGTAGAAATTTTTGCAACCCTGAATAGAGGAAAAATGTTTACAGTTATTGATTTCTCCGAAACTTATCTTCAAATTGAATTGGATTCCTCTAGTAAAGACTTTTGTGTGATTAATACACATAAAGGACTATTCAGCTTTCAAAGATTTCCATACGGAATTGCTTCTGCACCTGGTATATACCAAAATTTAATGAATCAAATGTTAGCTGGACTTCCAGGCACTGCGTCATATTTGGACGATGTTATTATTACGGGAGAAAATGAAAAACAACATTTACAAAATTTAGAAAGAGTATTTCAGAGAATGCAAGATTTTGGACTTCGCATTAAATTAGAAAAATGCAAATTTTTGCAACCAAATGCTGAATATTTAGGATTTGTTATTTCTTCAGAGGGTCTTCAGAAATCTCCAAGAAAGGTTGAAGCCATATTAAAAGTGCCAAGGCCTACTAATTTAGAAAAACTACAGTATATTTAGGCATGATTAATTATTACTCCAAGTTTATACCTAAATTAGCAGATTTATGTTACTCACTTAATAAACTTCGACAGAAAAATGTTTCTTGGCAGTGGTCTGACGAATGTGATCAAGCATTTCTGACAATCCAAAAAGAGTTAGCTTCTTCAAAATTTCTTGCTCATTATGACCCTAATCTACCCTTAATTTTGGCTGCTGATGCTTCTTCTATAGGAGTCGGTGCTGTTATTTACCACCGCTACCCTGATGGTTCTGAGAAACCAATTGCGCATGCGTCCAAAACACTAAAACCTGAAGAACAGCGATATTCTCAGATAGAGCGTGAAGGACTAGCAATCGTCTTCGGAATTCGAAAATTTCACCAATATTTATGGGGCAGACATTTTCAGCTACTTACAGATCATAGACCATTACTTTCTATTTTTGGTTTCAAGAAAGGTGTCTCAACTAGTACAGCTAATAGACTACAGCGTTGAGCAATACTACTTATGGGTTACTCGTTCGATATGAACTATATCCCAACTTCAAAGTTTGGACAAGCTGACGGATTGTCTAGATTACCAATGGGACCAGATGACCGTTTTGATAAAATTGGGTATTTGATTATGTAATTTCAAATATTATAGAAACTACCCAGAAAAATATTCCAGTAAAATGCGATGACATAATAAGAGAAACTTCCACAGATCCTACACTACAAAAGATTAAGTTTTTTATTTTAAATGGTTGGCCTAAAACTTGTCACGATAATGACATAAAACCATATTTTACTAAACGTAACGAATCATCAATACAAAATGACTGTATTTTATGGAGAGTCAGAACGATTATTCCGAAAAATTTGCGTTCAAAAATTCTTAAAGATCTACATCCAACGCACGCAGGGATTGTACGTATGAAAGCTGATGCACGTAGATACCTGTGGTGGCCTTTCTTAGACTCCGACATAGAAACAATTTCTTACAATTGTACTGCATGTGCTTCTATAAATAAAAATCCTGTTAGAGTACCTATAAATAACTGGCTTCGAAACCCTGGTATAAGATTCACATAGATTACGCAGGACCTTTTAAGAACTCTATGTTTCTTATCATTGTAGATACTTATTCTAAATGGTTAAAAAAAACATTCTAAAAGATTTATTTATCAACTATGGATTAGTACATGAAATTGTGCCAGACAATGGTACAGCTTTCACTTCTGGCGTTTTTCAAGAATATTGTAACCATTACGGCATAAATCATATTACTACACCTATCTATCATCCATCTTCTAATGGCCAAGCTGAGCGCTATATACGGTCGTTCAAGTCAGCTATAAAGAAAATATGTTTGACAGTATCAGAAAACCTTGTACCATAACACATAAAAAATTATCTGTTCAAGTACAGAAGCATTACCCATCCTACCATTAATGCTTCACCGAGTGAACTATTTTTCGGAAGACAGATTCGTACAACTTTAGACTTAGTACGACGGACTTTAAATTCTAAACCAAAAAGTTTTTCTGCAAGCAAGTTCCAAATTGGCGGAAAAGTATGGATAAAAATGTACAAAAACATAAATAATCATTCTTGGGAAAAAGGAACAATAATTGAACAAATAGGCACTGAAGTGTGGATGGTTCAAATTAATAATAAAAAACTAAAAAGACGTTCTAATCAAATAAAACACTATAAAGGGCAAGAAGATACACAGAATGAAATTGAACTTGAATTACTATTGGATACACAAACTCCTTCTACGAGTACGCAAAATGGTAGTTCTCCAACTATTAAGCAAAAGACTTTCCTTGCCAATTGCTTTGCGGAAGCCGCAGAGGCAGTGTGGACCACCTTCAAGGTTAGAATATAAGCCTAAAGAGGGGGACGATTAAATAGTTAATTTGTACTTTAAAATTTCGATTTACTTTCAAAGAATTGTTTTCAAAATTGTTTATTTGGGGTGAGGGAATATTGTGTATTTAGTTACTTCTTAAACTTTAAACGTATAAACCTCTAATAAAGACTTCTATGCGTGTGCGTGAAGTGAACACAAGACATACTACAATACGCGCTACTTCGCTCCGGAATAAACAGAACACTACTACGGTTATAGTGATCTTAGTTACATAATACTTCGTATACTTAGTGCTACAGTTCGGGACTACAGACCTATATCGATAGATATAAGTTTAGTGCTGCATTACGCGTGTTAAGTGCTTAAACAATATATCAAAGGACACCGCTCCTAACCATATTTAATTCTATTCGGATTAATACAACTCCGGTAAGTTGATACATAAAATATATATATATATATATATATATATATATATATATATATGTATTATATATATATATATATATATATATATATATATATATATATATATATATATATATATATATATATATATATATATATATATATATATATATATATATATATATATATATATATATAAATATATATATATAAATATATATATCAAATTCAAATTCAAATGTATTTCAAATTTCTGTACATTATAAAGTAATAACAAAAATGTTAAACAATGTACACCTAAATAAAATATCTGTGTGTGTACAAACAATTTGTTTTTATATAAAAATGTATAAAAAAAAAAAAAAGAGAAAAATGGTATACGCTAAATAAACATAGTTATTTATAAATTTAAACAAAATAAATAAGTTAAATCCAAAGCTAGTACATGTGCCTAGGACAAATGAAAATGTCAAAATTAGGCAAGAAGAAAAGGTAAAACTTGAGCTTGATGCTTGATGCTTGCCACGAATACTTATAGTTCGATGTAATAAAAAGAGATACCTTTTTGGCAAATAGGTGTTTGTTATTTATTTTTCTTAATTCAGTTGGTAATACGTTATAAAATTTCGGGACAAAATATGTTATAAAACGTTGAGTAGTAGTTTTTGTCAAGAGCGGCACCTGTAGATTTCCAAATGTTTTATTTCTAGTGTTACCACAGTAAAATGTTTGTCTTAAGAAGGGTGTTTTATATGTAAATATTAGGACCGCCTTTATGTATAGTTGATGTATATTGAAAACTTTTGTTTCTTGGAAAAGTTGTTCTGTTTGATATCTCTTCTTTTTTTTGTACGCGACTTTAAGTATGTATTTTTGAGATAATTTTATTCTAAAATAGTTGGATAAGTATCCCCAAATAGATATTCCATATCTTATGATGCTTTCAGCTAGAGATGTATATAACATCTTTATGATATGTACAGGCATAATATTACGGATATTATAAAATTTATAAATTAATTTACGTATTCTTAAATTTATGTAATTAATATGTTCATCCCATTTTAGATTTTTATCAATTATAATTCCTAGATACTTTATTTTATATTTTTGTATAAAGTTATTGCATAGTTTAATTTATTAATTCCAATACACTGATAAGAATGTATTTTTAAATTTTGGATAGGTGGTTGATGCACATCATAAAGACTGAAACACATACATTTGATTTTATCTATATTTAATGTTAGTAATTTTCTCCAAGCCACTGGGAGATTTTCGAAAATTCTGTATATATTCATTGCTTCATCCCAGCTGTCACCAGCTGCCAACAGAACAGTGTCATCTGCATAAGAAATTATCTTTGCGCGAGTATCTAAAAATAACAATTCGTTTATATAAACGGTAAATAAAAGTGGCCCCATACTGTCCCCTGCGGTATATATAAAACATCCCATTTCATTAGCAATCTTGACAGATTGTTCTCTATGCGAAGGGTAATCTCTAAGTAATCTGTTTGGTAGTCCTCTTATTCCATACTGATAAAGTCTATCTAAGAGAATATCATGTGAAACGGTGTCAAACGCTTTAGCTAAATCGAGGAAAATTACTAGTTGCTTTTTGTTATTTTCTATAGAATTATATATTGTTTTACTTACCTCAAATAGGGCGTCTTCAGTAGAACAGTTTTGACGAAAGCCAAACTGATTTTTTGCGATAATATTATTTATTTCTAGGTGTTCATAAATTCTTTTTTTAAGAGACATTTCTAATAATTTTCCAAAATTGTTTATAATAGATATAGGTCTGTAGTTACATGGTTGGTGTTTATCATTACTTTTGTATATAGGAGAAATATACGATTTTTTAAGTTCATTAGGAAATTTGCCTTGAGAGAAAACGAGATTAAAAATATAACGCAATGGTTTGCAAATTTCATTTTGTACGTGTTTTATCATTCTTGCAGAAACAAGATCCACTCCTGGGGTTCAGTTATTTTTTAGCTTATTTATATTATTTAGAATTTCTTCACTAGTTATAGGTGTCAAATATAGTGACTTACAGTTTATATTTCTTGAAGGTAAAATTTTAGGGCAGTTTATTTTGTTTGCCAATTCATTCCCTATATTAAGAAAATAATTGTTAAATTGATTAGCTATAACTTGTTTATTAATTCCTATATCATCATGTGAAACAATGTTCTCTTTATTTTTTGTTTGGTTCAGCTCAGTATTTATAACTTGCCAAATTTTCTTAGGGTTATTTTTATTATCTAATATAGTCTTAGAAAAATAATTTTGTTTTGTCAATATATATTATATATATATATATATATATATATATATATATATATATATATATATATATATACATATATATATATATATATATATATATATATATATATATATATATATATATATATATATATATATATATATATATATACATATATATATATATATATATATATATATATATAATGTGTTTTCATTCCGGGTGTACATCCGTTCACTACTGTCGTTCTGAAAAGAACAGTTTTGCTGACGTTTCGCCAAAATCACATTTGGCAGTTTCGAAGCTTCCTTTCTCGCGTCCGAATAGAGACTCGAATAGATTTTTATATACCAAATTTTATTTTATAATTAATAAAAAAATTTACTTATGTTAAACAAACAAGTATTCTATAATTATTTATTTATTGCCTACAAAATTACAAATGTACTAAAAAAGTAAGCAAAAAAATGATGTCAAATCTAATAAAAAAATTTAATATAATAAAGTAATTTTGGATTTAATTAATTTCTGATATTTACAAAACTAAAAAATTGTCAAGATGAGGCAGATCAAAGAAATCATAAGATATATAATGTATGAGATATAAAATAAAATAAATGTAACCCTACAAACAAACAGACATATACCCTGCATACATATAAAATAAATGTTCAGATTTTCATAAGTACTTAATACTGTCACTGATTTTAAAAGTCACTTTCTATATTTGTGTTACTTGTTGACTTCTATTAGTAAGGAAAGAATTTATCATATCCTAAGTTCTAGGACTAAATCCAACATAATGTAATAAGTGAAAAATAATTCTTGGTTAAGTAAGTCAAGAGCCTTTGTAAAGTCTAAAAGAACTAGAGCTGTCACTTTCTCCTCACGGTTAAGTAGGTCAAAAGCCTTTGTAAAGTCTAAAAGAACTAGAGCTGTCATTTTCTCCTCATCAGTCTGTTAAAGAATATCATCAGTAACGTCGGCCATTTACCGTTGCGCAACTATAATAAGCCCTAAAGCCAGATTATTTGGGTGAAAGGATATTATATAAATTTAAAAATGATCTTATTTGCAACTCAAGGGCTTTCTCCAGAATTTTTAATAAACACGGTAATATGCTAATTGAGCTGATTTCCTGGAATTCATTAGGCTGTTTTACTTTAGGAAGCGGATTGGATAAGTAGAAGTAGCTTAAAAGTAACTTATTTCTGTATATTTTAGCAAAAAATAGGGATGCAGAGTCCCGGGATTTTAGTAAAACAAATCAGTTAAAACACTGTTTGTAAATCAATGAAAAAATAATGCTAGTCGATTTCTACAGTCTCGTCGACTAAAGTAATTATAAAGGTCACAATCATAGAAATTGTACGAGTGAAATATTTTGGGTGAGATTCAAATAAAGCCCCACTGCAGGAAGTAAGTTTTTGCTTAAAAAATTAATAACACGAAAAACAACAAAAACCTTACGTTTAGACAAAAGAATAAATACCACCCTGTTAAACGAGAAGAACTTTTGCGACTCACCTCGACAATTATCGAAATGTCGGTAAATAGAATTCTTATGAATCTACTACCCGAATTTCTTCCTAATTTGGAGATATCGAGGGCCATTAATAACGCTTATTCTCCGATGTTACTTATGAACGTGCCGCAATAAATCTCGCAGCTTCCAATGAAAGATGAGCATAATTTCCGTATTTCTCATTCGAAATTAAGAGAAGTAGATTATAATTCAAATTAAAGGCATAAATAATTGTCTTGCTCTTTTTCGCCAGTTCCTAGTAATGTGACGTAATCAATTTTAGGCCGGTAACCTACAAATTCAGGCGGAAAGCGAGATTATTTTTTATAAATCTTTAGAAACCTTCTAATAACTAAAATATTAACAATAATAGAAATCCAATCATATTATTCATACGGGTTGGTTGCTAAAACCTAATAGATCAAAGAGGAAGAAGGCCAACTATAATCAATTTTGACGTGATAAAAATGTTATATACATTACGCTTTTGCTAACTGAAATAGTGATTACAATGTACAGGGTACCCCATTTTAGTTTCAATTGCGGCATATCTCGCTTATTTTTAAAAATAAGATAACAAAATAGTCATAGCTCTACTAGTTTCCGAATTGAAAATATTACATTTTTTAGGTACCCCTACTACCTCAGTTGTCGGACAACTTCAAAAATATAAAAACGTATCTTTTTAGAAATCTTTACGTAGAATCTAATGGGGTAGTCAGTTTTTTTCTATATATTTCTGTTTTTGAAATATTAACTAATACTTTGTTTTTTCAGATGGGACACCCGGTATATTTGTCAAAAAAATAATTTTTGCAAGCTTCTCAAAAATATATAATATTAGGGGTCTACTTTATTAAACAACAACAAATCCTAATTTTAATAATTCGCATTAGAAATTTTGCAACACGCCATGCAAAACCATGTTTACCATTAACAGTATCTATATGCTAACAATATATCAAAATAATGTTTAATGAAAGCGATTTACCAATATAGCTGTTCTATATTAATTTTGCACAAAAAAAATGCTACCCACCTAAATGTATGTAACAAAAGGAAAATACATTAATAATTATTACCAAATAAGTCTATTAGCAAAAAAACAACTTTGAAAGTTGTAACATAAGCACTACAGTAATCAAGTAAATCAAAAGAACCGTTCAAACTGATTTCCATTTTGTTGTATGCTTAATTTTCCTAGTTGTTTGACGGAATTAACCAAAACGAGATGATTTTGTAAATAGCGTTAACTTTCTCTCATTTCGTTTCCTAAATCTTAAATATTATCATAATGAACTTTGTAAATTTTACTCTCCAGATATCCCCATAAAAAGAAATCCAATATCAACAAGTCTGGGGATCTAGGGGGCTATCTTACTGGTTTCGATTCACTGATTGGAAAAATTATTCTCCAGAAATAACCTCGCCATTTAAGAATTATGTGCAGGAACCCCGTCCTGTTGACAGTAAATTTCGTTTCTCGTTTACATGCGCCAAAGGAACATCATCAAGCAAATCAGGTGTAGCTATGTCTAACATTTCTCGTAGCGATTGGCAATTAGATTTCCCTCAAATATATAAAATTGTATCTGTGTTCTTAGTTGAAGCAAGACACATTTAGACGAAACCCTCCCTGCTGTCTTCTGGAAAATATTTGGTGTTGGTTTTCCAGGGACCAGAATCTACTCTTGTGCCTAATAAGTATATCAGGATTATTAAAATATGATTCGTCTGACCATATAACCTTCATTTCAATATCTGTAAACAAAACCATTCTACATTAACCAAAACTGTGGTATCCTCAAACTCTTGATTTTGTTATACAGGGTGTTAGGGGTTTGATTACAAACATTTTAACACGTCATAGTTTGGACCAATTTACTATAGGGTCAATTTCCTACCATTTTGAGAAAGTGGCTTTAAAGTTGTATTTTGTTTTATACATTTTTAAGCATATCGTTAACACATTTATTAATTTTATTACGTAAAACAATTAATTATATAATTTTCTACACAATGCCTACAAATTTTTTCTTTGTGAAGTATCTAAACGACCTAAGTTTAAAAAATAAAAAACGAATAAATTGTTTTATTTAACATAGAATGCTTATTTAAAAAAGGCAGCACTGCCCACCGTTGAGAAACGAGCAGGCTTCAAGGAACATAACAATTCGCAAACATATCAGTTGCAGTTGTCTTGTTTTTTGGTTCTTTCACCTAAATTTTTGGCCCTATGAGGCAATTCAATACCGTTTTAATACGTAGTCGGGATTTAGAAACTCGTATACGAATATTAAATACGCAGACATGTTACGTATTTATGGAGAGTGTAGATAGAATGCTCATTTGCCGTCCCAAACATATCGGAAGAGATATCCTAACAGGAGGTGTCCTAATGACAGAATATTTGTGGCTGTTTTACAAAGAGTTCGCGATACGGGCAGTGTAAACGTCCGTCAAACTAATCGGGGGTCTGAAAGGCAAATAACATACGAAATCGAGGAACATATTTTAGCCCTAGTGGAGGCAAATCCTGGGTTGAGCATTCGGGAAATCTTCATGAAAACCTTCTGTACTTTGATCATATGCAGCGGGTACAGGTTTTGACTTTAGAGAACCCTGAAGAAGAAAATTTTGCCGGTGGTTTCTCCGAAATAACCAAGAACCCGAAAATTTTACTTTAAACATACTGACAACCGATCAGTGTTGTTTTACCAGAGATGGAATTTTAAATTATCATAACACTCATACCTGGACTCAAGATTTCAATACCAGTTTTCAATAAATATTTGAGCTGGAATAATCCACAATCGAATAATCGGACCTTTTGAGCTAGCAAGGCGTTTAACAGAAGAGACATACCGCCATTAACTAATGACTTGTCCACTCTTTTAGAAGATATTTCTTTAGCTCAGCGAGCCAGTGCCTGGTTTCTTAATGATGGAGCTTCTGCCCACATTCATAGGAATGTGTTACAACATCTGGATAATACGTTTGATAATAACTGGATAGGTCGAAATGCCCCAGAACCTAGAAAATGGCCTCCGAGGTCACCAGACCTAAAACCCTTGATTTTTATTTTTGGGTCACACGAAAACCTGTGTATAATAGGGTTGAAATTAAAAAAGATGACCTTAGAAACCATATTTTTGCTGCAGCGGAACAAATTACACAAAGGCTTAACGTTCTTGAATCTGTTAGAGAAAATTGGCTTCACCGTATTCGTGCGTGTTTAAATAGCAGCGGTAGTTTATTTTCGGCATTTACTTTAAGTTTTTAAAATACTTTTTTTGGTGTGTTAATTACCTACATATTGCTATAAATTAATATGCTTGGTAGGTTCATATTCTTTATTAATTTTTGAAAACTAATAAACTTAGTCAGGGTTACCCCATATCACAATTTATTAAAAAATTAGTTCATATGTTCCAAAAAAAAATAATCAAAATAAAATAATTGAATCGTTTTCAAACCAACAGGTTTTTTGATACTTCTTTGCTGATAAAACAGAGGTGATGAGATTGTCATCACATTGATGTCTAAGCAATGTTGCCATGTTGTCTTGAAATTAATTGAAACCTTCTACAAAATTAAACATTTTAAAATTAAATAACTCGAAAATCCTTTCCAATTTACCGATGGTTTATAAGAATATTTTGTTGAAAATCATTCATACTATTCTATGTTAAAATATTTGTATTAAAACTCCTAACACCCGGTATGTTTTTGAACGAGGTTGGTAAAATCCTTTTTTATTCGGTAAAAAGTGGATATATTATGTTGCCCCCTTTCTGGATGATATCTAAATGAAAGTTAAGTAGTAGTATTTAAACAGACCTAAAAACGAACTATTTACATGTTAAAATACATCCTAGATGCCGCTTCAACATTTCGTTACTTATTATGAAACAAGCTAACATATTGTATTTCACAAAATGTTCGAAAATTTGGATTTTTCTCATAATCACAAATATTCCTCAACACAATAAATAAATACTAAACACTAAATCCAAATTTAGTTAAAAAATAAAACACCAAATTTATATGAACGCGAATAAGTATGCCAAATTGTATTATCATCCGAACCAGATGCGCATGCTAGATTTACGAAACAAATTACCAATTTGAATTAGATATTTTTCCAACAATATCAAAATACTTAAATTATTGTTTTACGAACAGTCTGAAACAGCTAATTAACCAATAAAACTAGAGTACTTAATTCTCTCACAAACTCGAAGCTTTGAAAAATGAGAGGTTCCATTAATACGGAAAGTCAATTTTTTAGAGCCCCTTTATTCCTAATTTGCGGTCGAAAGGAAGCTATTACCTAGACGATTTTTAATTTAGGGTTTTAGTCTAGGTGGTTTAGCAGTAAAAAAGCGTTTTTACCGATTTTTCCAGATATACAACTTTCAATAGAGTTTACGTCTCTTGTTATGATGAATTGTGCTCTGCTGTAATTCTTATTAATTATTACGAAGTATTTTTTCACAGAAAAACTTTTTTTTAATATAAGTTGTTTGTATTTTTCTACAGTGGCTGTTGCTTTAGCATTATACTAAGTGTTACATAATAAAGTTGTAATAATTTAGGATGAGGCGGCTAAAATTCAGGTCCACGCCAGTAGCTATCAAGACATCACGTCGTATAGATTGACCGCTCACGAAACGCTGATAGTCCAGCATATTCGGTGGCTTCAGTAAAATTTAGTGATTTGGCGTTAGTAAAAACTTTGTAAACACTGATTATTCGAACGATTTGTTTTCTTTAGAATGTATATATTTATATATATATATAAATATATATATATATATATATATATATATATATATATATATATATATATATATATATATATATGTATATAATATTGGATATTGGATTTGAAGACAACATTGACAGTATCATTCTTACCTTCACAGGCAGATTTGAAATGTTAATGTTACCGGCCTTTATTAATGGTTTTAATTAAAATGGTTTTCTTTGGATATGACACAAAAAAGAGGCTTAATGCTAACACAAGGCGGCAAAAAAATCTGTAAAGTTTCTTTTTATTTATTTTTTTATTTATTTATTTATTTATTTATTTATTTACGTATAAAAATACATTTGAAGTTTATACAGAGATTACAGACCTAACCTAACCTAAGATAATTCGTTTAGCTTGAGACTTGAATCTATCTTGCGATAAATTAAAGAAGTCAAGACCTTCATAGAATTTATTGACATTAGCAGATACTCTATTAACTGGACTAAATAATAAGTACCGAGTGTGGCAATATGGAATGTGCAGAAGAGACTTACTTCGTGTCCGGTAATTTTGAATGTGGAAATAAAAACACTGAGGACATTCTGAGCTTTTTATGTGGTAGTTAAAGATATTGAAGGTAAAACAGACATCAAAGTATTCCCTCTACGAACTAGAGTAGTTAAGTCTAAGTAAGTCATAGTTTGGTCATCACTGAGACACACACCACTCTGGAAAAGTTTGTACCTTGCAAATTTTATAAACTTATGTTGCACATTCTCGAGCCTATTGATGTGGGTCTGATAGTAAGGTGACCAAACTATGCATGAAGACTCAAGAACGGATCTGACTAGTGACGTATACAGAATTTTGATAGCGCATATACTTGTAAAGTCTCTAGTAGCTCTCCTAATAAAGCACATTTTATTAGCCCTGCCAATGACCACTTCAAGATGTTCAGTAAACATTAACCGAGTATCTAAATATACGCCAAGGTCTTTTATAACAGAAACTTCAGATAAAGGGACGTTATTTAAGTAATACTGAAAAGGATCTTTATCAACTGAATCTTATATAACAACACTTGTTAATGTTAAGGGACATGTTATTAAGCTGACACCAATCATATACAATATTAAAATCATTTTGTAGAATAATCGTGTCGTGAGTAGACGTCACCCGACGATACAATTTCATATCATCAGCGAAAAGCAGAAAACTTGAGGAGAGCAAGGATCCTAAATCGGTGATAAATAAGCTAAAAAGAAGGGGACCGAAGTGAGAGCCTTGAGGTACCCCGGAAGATGCATGGAAAGATGAAGATAGATAGCCATCAATCTTGACTTGCTGCATTCTGTTAGTAAGGTAAGATTTCATCCATGAAAGTAAAGATCCGGAAACACCATAACTAGAGAGCTTTGAAAGAAGGATGTTATGGTGTACTTTATAGAAGGCTTTACTGAAGTCAGTATATATTGCATGAGTTTCTGCACTGCGTTCAAATGATGAATTTATACAATTTGTAAAGAGAAACAGATTTGTGTCAACAGACCTACCGGCTGTGGACCCTTGCTGTTGACTGATCACAATCTGATGAAATATATTCGATAGAATTTTTTCAACGCCCTGTTCAAACAATTTAGGGATTGCCGATAGAATGCTGATTGGTCTGTATCTTGTTACGTCATTTTTACGGATTTGTGAATCGGACAAACATAAGAAAGCTTCCATGTCTCTGGAAAAACTCCGGAAGTTAGGGATTTGTTGAAAATGTAAAATAGGGGGAGATATAAGGTATTAGAACAAAATTTTAGTACTCTGTTAGGAACACCATCAGGACCTGCAGACTTGTTGATGTCCACTTGTGTTAAAGCTTTCTCAATATCAGTGGGGTCTATAGCAATGTTAGAAACATTTTCAAATCGATCAAAAAATGTACTGACGTTAGCTTTTCTCTGGGGTTTATAAACAGAGGAAAAATATTTACCAAAAAGATTAGCTATGTCAATACCATTAGATGATTTTTCAGTGGTTAGAAACATTTCCTTAGGAATAGTGCCCTGATTAGACTGGGAATGAACGAAATTCCAGAAAATTTTTACATTACTGCTTATGCACTTTCAGTATTACTTATCTACAAATTGTAGCATTCCTTCGTTAGGTTTTTGCATTCCCTTCGAAGTGTATTAAATACATTGTAATCAACAACTGTTCGACTGTTTGTATTGTTTGTGAGCAATTTTCTTTCGATAGATTAGTTTTTTCAATTCATAAGAAAACCAAATATAAAATTTCTCACTAGAATGATGTGCCTTCATGGGTACAAACATATTATAGAAGTCGAAAAGTACAGAATAAAATTTATTGACAGTAACATCTAGATCCTCTGACATAATTGAATGCGAATCTACCGAAAGAAGATATTCATTAATTAAATCGAAATTAGCGTTTTTAAAGTTATAAGAAAAATAATTCAGAGGTTCTAGACAGTTAGTTTTATTCACTGGTATGTATAACTCTAAAGCTGGGCGATAAGGATCACAACGTACCAAACCATTAGATTTGATAATTGAATCAGGCTCAAAGTTGGCAAAACATAAATCCAGGATTGAATTATGATCATTAGTTACCCCATTGTATTGAGATATGCCAACAGAAGCAGTATTATCACATAATAAGATTTCTCTTGTTGCCGTAATATTACCAGGTAACAAACCAGAAAAATCTTCACTAGTGGACCACATTATTTGAGAAAGATTATAATCGCCCAGAACAAGCACATTATCGAACATTTCACAAGCACTAGCAATGGATTTCAAGTGGTTTCTATAGTGCAATACATCCATAGCAGGTGGAATGTAGACACAACCAATACAATACACCAAATCGCCCAATGTCACTGACACCCACGTTTCTTCCAGTGATGCTTCACCAATTGCCAGGCGATGAGATTTAACGCAATTATGTACTGTCAGAAGAACCCCACCTCCACGGCTCTTAGTACTGTTTTGACTGCTCCTATCAGTACGATAAACCGTATAACGAGAGTCCAGAAATTCGGCATCATTGATACTACAATCAAGCCAGGCTTCCGTAAGTGCAATTACTGAGTAATTTCAAGCACGAACAGCACAAAAAGTATGTTTAAGTTTGGTTTTTAAGCCTCTTGCATTTTGGTACAGGATGGTGGCATGATCTAATGAGACCGGTCGTCTCTGTCCCGCCTCTGAAAATTTGCTGTGGAAGCTTTAGCGCCCATACGGCGAGGACGAAACTCCTTAATAGCAATGCCTGCCGGCCAGAGGTTAGGATCAAGCAGGCCCTTCAAAAGTGATTCTTTAACTCCAATTTTAAATGAAACCACATCATCATTTTTGTCCAATACTGACCATTTGACATCAGAAATGGATAGTTCATTCTCCATATAATCAGACATCTGTTTCTCAGTTGTATCTGGATCACATCGACCCAGATACAGCCACTGACGCCTCTCGCCTGCAGAGAATAGACCCCTGTCGGTACCTGTGCCGATTATTACAGGTTTGTTAATTGAGCGCTCTGAGACTCCTACTGGATTAGACATTGATGTGCGCTCCATGTTGTTGTTGTTGACTGGTCGTTGGGATCTTTGTTGACCAGCGGGTTGAAGACCATTAGATGAATAAGAGCTCCTAGGTCCATGCTTCATATACATGGGTACATTTTGAATGGTAGGTTGGATCTGAGAAGAGATTTGCGGAGGTCCTAAGTTTAATGTAGTTGTAATAGAATTCAATGTTGCTGTAAGTAGCTGAAGCTCATTTTCAAGTTTGAGTAGCTTAGTATGCAAGTTTTTATTACTTTGTTCCAGCTCATTTAGCTTTTTATCGTAAACAGCAGATGCCCTAGTGTAGTTTTACCCACATTATTATTAAATCATTGCTTTTATTAGGAATAGTGTAGTGTGATCAAATTTAGTTCAGTACATAGTCGTTTAATAACACATATATACTATATTTTTAAACATTTTTATTGGGCGCATTATCTATCTATGCCACACTTTTTTGGGCATAATTTAAATCAAATTTAATAAGTATTTTTTACATTGACATACACCTCTATTTTCTTACGTTATGTTGAATTCGTACCAGTTTATCCCTATAAATAATTGCATGAGATTTTTTTGCGTTGAATAAAAAAAATATTTTTGGAAGCCATTTTGTTCCACCATCTTAAATTCGTACCACAACTTAACCAGTTTATCCCTATATCACACTTAACGCTTGCCTATATTTTGAAATTAATCTAATGAGTAGTTTTTTTAACGTTTCACTGGGCCGCCATCATATTCGTTTTTTACCAAAATATTAGCATTAATTGTTCATTAAAATCTGAGGTCACTCTGATAAGTAGTTTTGAAGCTATGCTGCAAAATGTCAGACAGATAGACGGAATTGATAAAACTATTTTTTGGAATCTAGGGACGCTAAAGTCTAAAAATACGTAAAACCTGAAAGGGAGATTTTTTCACGATTACAAATATTTTATTTGGCCACCATTTTGTTCCACCATCTTAAATTAGCACCACAGTTTTACTACTTCTCTATACCACTATATTACGGAACATAACTTGAAATCATTCGATTAAGTAGTTTTTTTAAGCTGAATATTTAAATATTTTATTATGCCGCCATTTTGATTTGTACCAAAATTTTAGAATTTGTTTTATGATTCCTACTTAATACTTGATTTTTGTTCAAAATTTTAAATAAATTGGATAAGCAGTTTTTTAATAGTAATTTTTTTAACGTTTCGCCAGGTTATCATTGTGTTTTGCCATATTGGATTTTTATCAATATTTTTCCAGGTCATCCCCATATGACCCCTAATTTGTGACCGAAATTTTTTAATAAGTTAATCGGTTAAGTAGTTTTAACAGACGGACCGACAGACAGACCGACGGAATTGAGAAAACATGTTTTTCGGCAGCTGGGGTCCCTGAAACGCAAAGATCTGAAAAACTCTTGAAGGGTGATTTTTCTAGACTACAATACTTCCCTTTTCCAAGGGAAGTAAAATTATTTGGCGGTTATTTAGTTTCCCCATCATGAATTCGTACTACAACTTTACCAGTTTATCTTTATATCACACTTAATGCTTACACAAACAAAATTTAAAATTAATCATTTTGATAAGAGCCGATAAAAGTAATGTTAGCGTAATAATGAATAAGCAAGTGTATGATTCAAAAACGATGGAATTGTTGTCAGACACTAACACCTATTGTACTATCCAAAACAATATTATTAAGAATTTTCAAGATGAAAATAATTCCTTGCTTAGTGAATGGTGCAAAAATTCTTATATCGATAAAACCACATATTATAAGCTAATTTGCCACAATGGAAATTTATGTAAAATATATGGTTTAGTTAAAATACCCAAAGAATACGTGCCCCTTAGACCTGTAGTATCTAATACTGGTAGCCCTCTTTACGCTATTTCTGTCTTTTTATCATAAATTTTAAAAAACCTAGTTTTAGAATCACCTTACAGTATTAAAAACTCTTTTCAATTGAAAATTGAAATTGCAAATCTTAAATTAGATTCAACAAAACAATATAAGTTTATATCTCTTGATGTGGTATCTCTTTATATAAATACACCGATTGCCACCGCTATCGATTACATAAATACAAATTATCATTGTCTGAATACAAATATACCTAAAAACCAATTTGTTTCTGCTATACAGTTTATTTCTAATTCGTGTGTTTTCTCCTACAACGATGATGTTTACAAACAAATATACGGCTGTCCTATGGGTTCTCCTCTTTCGCCAATAATGGCAGATTTAGCTCTTTTTGCCCTTGAACAGCAAGCTTTCAGTAGTTTCTCTTTTAACATTCCTTTCTATACAAGATACGTAGATGATACGTTACTTTTAGTTGAACCAGAGAATATAAATTATATTGTTCAGTCATTTAATAATCTTGATAACAGGCTCACATTTACAGTAGAAATTCCTGATAATTCTTCTATTAATTTCTTAGATATCACTCTCAATCTTGAAAGCAATAACAAAGTCACCACAAATTGGTATAAGAAGAAGACTTGGTCTGGCAGATACTTAAATTCTTATTCCTGTCATCCTATGAAGTATGAAATATCAACTATTAGGAATCTTGTCGACAGAGCAATTCTATTGTCAGATCATAAATATCATAATGATAATCTAAATTTTATCAAGAACACATTAGAAAAAAACTGCTATCCAGAAAGCCTCTTAAGTCGAGTTATTGATGACCGCTACATCAAACTAACACAAAAAAAACAAGTCCTCGCATCTAATAATACCAATCATGTTAGTAACCCTCAAAACAGTTTGTCTAGTATTTCATACATAAAAATGCCATTTTTCCACACGATTGAGAATCAAACGAAAAAAATTCTACAATCTCTTAATGCTGCTCCCGCCTGGACACCTTCCAATCTTATCTCTAATATTTTCACTTCTTTAAAAGATCGCGATGATAAAACACTTCAAAGTAATTTGGTATACAAATTAGAATGTATGTCTTGTAACCCTACTCTTGTATATATCGGTGAAACATCACAATACACAAAAAAAAAACGCTTTTATCAACACAACTATAATATTCGTAAAAATTACCCCTCGCATTCAGACTTATGTAACCACTCTCTAACAATATTACATGCTATTGATTTTAACAATTTCTCAATATTACACACTGAAGAAAATCGTATCAAAAGACTAATTTTGGAAACGTTATACATTCACAAGTTTCCAAACAATATTAACCAAAAAACTGATTGATAACATAATCATAAGATCAAACGAACTTACCAAGTGATGTTCGATCTTGATTATATGAAGGCCTCGTCGAAATAAATAAACACATATGTAGTACCTCCGCCTCTGGCCAATACGTCCACAATCTTGAAAGCTGAGCAAAAAAGAATCCCTTCGTACCCTTGCCTAACTCTGCCGATAGTATTCAGTCTAGTTTAAAGTCGTTGTTGCAACACAATTTGGGTTTTTTTTTTTTTTTTTTTTTTTTTTTAAATATAAAAAATTGGGTTGGGTTGGGACTTTATTTATTTCGACGAGGCCTTCATATAATCAAGATCGAACATCACTTGGTAAGTTCGTTTGATCTTATGATTATATTCGGCCTCGTCTCATAAATAAAGACATATGTAGATGTTTAAAGAAGTTGCAACAACTAATTACTTCATAAAAAAATATATATATATATATTTATTATTTTTTAAGTTAATATGCAACATTAACGAACATAAAACAAAACATATGCAAATCAACAGTCTAAAAAAAAGAAAATTTTTCTTATGGGTATGTAAGCATAATAATGTAATAAATATGTAATTTATCACAACAGTTTATAACACACTAATCTTACAACAACAAGGAAAACATAAAAATTAATATCATAACATATAATATAAAGGTTTTGGTAAAAAACAAGACAAACCAAATAACAAACATCTTTCCAACGAACAAATTATTATTTATGTTAATTATTATTTTAATTTACAAACTAAGAATTGTTTGGGCAAACTCTTGGTTGGATATCAAAGGTCTATTGTAAAAATTCGCAAATGTGTTTTATCCATCTTGCGATGGTTTGCGAGGTGGCTTTGTGATATGGTTTCTTATATGTGAGAAACAAGGATTTACAAGAGCCTCTTAATTTCTTTGTCTTTTCCAAATATTCTAGGAGAGTCCTAGAAACACATATATTTGGGTTTTCATTAAAAAATGGCAAAACTATAAAAGGCTGACTCTTATTTCTGCCTGATGTCTTTATTCGACTTGGAATTTTTATTTCAATTGCCTCTTTTTGAATTATTATATTGTCAATATCAATCAGATTTAAGGTTTGAATACGCTGTCCCGTTGCCAATGCCATCAGACTTACTAGTTTTTGGGTAAGCATTTCCAAACTAATCTCACTATTTTTAAAGTTTTTTAAATAATTTATAACAATACCTGGGTCCCAGGTATTTTCATATTTAGCCAAGGTTGGTCTTTTCCCAAAAACTCCCTTAAAAAACCTTTTTAACCTAAAATCTTGCCCCAAGTCCGGCCCTGCTATTTGTGCAATTGCAGATCTGTAATTATTAAGAGTTCCATATGAAGCCCCTCTCTTAAAATGTGTGGTTAAAAACTCTAGGACAGTTGGAACTTCAACTTTAAAGGGATTTAAATTATTTGCTATACTAAACTCCCACCATAACTTTAAGGCAGCATTATATTGCTTTAATGTTGCGGGTGTAATTGAGCTTAAACATATATCTAAAGAATCTCTAGGCACCTTTCCTAACAATAGCGCCCTCCTGATAGTCTCCCCGCCACCAGGGTAAGGTTCTGCCAAAGGGGATATGGTAACCTATTAAAGGTAAGTAAAAAATTTTTTAGGATTAAAGATTAATGGTTCACCAACTAGTATTGACTTAAAAATAGGATACCATGGTTGTGAGACCCAGAGAGGAACAACTACTATCCCTTCCGCTCGATCTTCAATTATCTTTTGAAGCACCTTTAAAATCATACAAAAGGGTGGGAACGCATAAAAATTTAGTTTGCTCCAATCCAGTGTAAAGGCATCTACTTTATGTGCCTCTGGGTCTCGCAACCCATGATATAAACATAGGACATTTTCTATTCAACCTACTAGCAAATATATCAATATCTGGTTGTCCAAAACAATTTACAATGTTTTGAAAGGCTTTATCTGATAAAGACCATTCCGTCTCCTTGTGCACCTGACGAGAGGCCCTATCGGCTTCTATATTATGTTTTGTATTTATGTAGCTAGCAAAAATTAAAATATTTCTACTTTCACAAAACATCCAAATTTTTCTTGTTATTTCATTTAATTTATTAAATCTAACACTCCCTTTCTTATTTATACAGGCTACAGCTGTAGTGTTGTCAACACGACATAAAATATTGCAGTTTGATAATTTTGAAACGAAACACTTTAATCCAAAATACAATGCCAAAACCTCTAAATAATTTATGTGCTCTACCTGTTCTTTATCTGACCAATATCCCAACGTTCTCTTTCCGTTGCAAAAAGCCCCCCAACCTAATCTTGATGCATCAGAAAATATCTCTAAGCAAAATTTAGACAAACTAATATTATTGGAAGTATTTATGTTATTTATAAACCAATTAATGTCAAAAAATAACGTCTCTGGTATTTTCATCTGTACATCATAGCAACCCTTAGCCTGTTTTAAAGCGATATGTTTACAACGTTCTAGGGATTTTAAATGAAAGTACCCATATTTTATCGCTGGGCATGCTGAAACCAGTATGCCAATAAATTCTGCAGTCTCTAATCTTAAATATTTTTAATTTTAAAAATTTTTTGCAAATACAAGATATTCTAACTTGCTTTTCAGTTGGTAATGATAGTTCCATTGAAAAAGAGTTATAGATAAAACCCAAAAATTTACATATTTTGCTAGGTATTAGACTGCATTTTGTATGATTAATTAAAAAACCTAAATATGTTAGAGTCTTAATTGCTAAATTTGTATTTCTGCTACATTCATTATATGATTTTCCAAAAATCAAAAAATCATCCAGATAAACTACTAAAAGGATCCCCCTTTTTCTTAGCATACTAACTACAGGTTTTAAAATTTTTGTGAAAATGTAAGGTGCACAGCTGAGCCCAAAAAGTAGACACTTGTTTTCATAAATTACATCCTGGAATATAAATCTTAGGTATTTTTTGATGTGCTTCTGGTACTGGGACCAGATAATAAGCATCTTTTAAATCAATGCGACACGTAAAAAAATGTTTTCTTATTAGCCGGGCAATTACCTTATTATCTTCTATTTTAAAATGTTTGTTTTCCACAAAGGAGTTAAGTTTTTTTAAATTTAATATTAATCTATAGGTCCCATCAGGTTTTGGTACAAAAAAAAAATTTTTGAAATAAATTGTTTTTTACATTTCTTGACAGCTGATATTGCGCCTTTATAACTTTTTTAAAATTAAATTTTCTTTTTGAGACCATTTATTCTCAGTGGGAATGAACTTTTGCACGGGATTATTGGTAAATGGAATTGACAGTCCATTAATATAAGACCTCACTGTCCTATTTATAAATAAACTCTGCCACCTATGTACAAAATGTCTCAGGCGTCCGCATGGTTTACTAATCTGAAAGTCTATATGCGATGACTGCGCCTTCTGTTGCTCGGCTTGCTCTGCGAGTAATTGTAAAATACTTTCCGAGATAGCAATTTTTACCTCGGGGTTTATTGAAGGTGGATTTATTAAGGTACAATTTTCTGGAGGCAAATATTTTTCAATTAGACAATTTCTGGTTTCGTCATCCAGGCCACCAGTTAAAATATTATTCCATCGCAAAGCTATATCTGCATGGATGGGTTTTCCATACGAGTTCTTGGCTACCCCTTCCTCTCCCAAAATGGATAAAATTTCCATATTTAAATTGTTTCTGGATTCATCTGCAAGAGAATGCACCAGTTTAGTTAAATTATCTTTAAATGTATTCATTGATATCACAACCAATAAAAACTATTATCAAGTAATGGGAAAGAAAAGGCCACATAATCCATTTTCCACAAGTGGATATGCGTCCTGCTATCACAAGCAGGTAAAACAACGATATACACATAATAGGGAATCTGTTATCATTACAACAGAAAATATGTGTACTGCTATCACAAACAGGTAATACAAAAAAATATATTATTTATTCCGTTATCACTAACAGAAAGACTGGAGGGTACCTATACCTGTTATCACAAACAGGCAGGTAGGTTTTAGACAACAAACAAAATAAAAAAAATGTTGTCCAAAAAATAGGTGTCTTTTAAACAAAAAATTTTGGGGGGGGGGGTAGCAACCACTCTTCTCCCTCAATGCGCCCTTCTAGGACTTATCCTTTTTCACAAAACATTGGAATTGAAATATATTTTAATTTCCCTGTGCCCGTCATTATCATCTGTTCCACTTATCCCTGAAGCAGACGCAGGCGCCGTCGCGATAATACCAGGATTATTGATTATTTCCCTATCGGAATCAACAACAACAACTCTCACAGGCTGTACGGTGTCACCATCATCTTTGCTATCCTCATCCGATGAAGTCACAGACGTATAGTTGTCTACCTCTCTCTTTCTACAAACAGAACGAGACCGAGATCGAGACGGAGACCGAGAACGGTCTATCTCACTTTCGCTGTCACTGATAACACAACGTACAGGTGCCCGTATTTTACGACCACGACTTTTCTTAACCTTGCATTTTTCTTCAAGACTATTAAGCCTATTATTTAACTTCTTAAACAATTTATAAAAGCCCGACCGTTCTACCGACTGACTACGACTTCTTTTTCTATGTTTCGGCATAATTTTTACGCTTTTCTACAAAAAAAAATTCTGAATTTACACTATCGATTTTGATGATTCACTTGCGACGTGAACGTATCAACACAAAAACGAAGACTGAATACTATCGGCAGAGTTAGGCAAGGGTACGAAGGGATTCTTTTTTGCTTAGCTTTCAAGATTGTGGACGTATTGGCCAGAGGCGGAGGTACTACATATGTCTTTATTTATGAGACGAGGCCGAATATAATTTCATTTTATAAACATCTAATTTAATAGAACATTTAACATCAAAACATATTTTCCTTTTTCTTTCTGATCAATAATAAAAAAAAACAGATTAATACATTATGTAAACCAAATAAAATTAATCTCTGAAAATAAAATCCCGATCTGACATCTGGCGTTAAGCTGTTTAAACCAAAAAAACAAATAGTTTTATATTTTTCATTCGCAAAACAGTTGACAACCCACTAATGTTTTAATATTTAAATAAAAACACCACAGGTGTCTCACCTGTTCAAATTATAAAATAAATTATCCAAATCACATTCTTCCGATACGCTATTTACAGCTAGTTTGAAACTCGTACATTGCAGAGAGTGTTTCTTGTGTAGAAATAACAAAAATATATATATAAAAAAAAAAATGGGTATTACCGAAATATGACTCCACATACTAATTAGAACAACAAAAGGTATGCTTTGAACTGGTGCACACCTCCCAAAAAAAAAGGTATGATAATAATTGTTTATGTATTACATGTTTTGATGCCTTTATTAAACTTAAAAAAAAAAAATAATAATAATACATGCTTTTCTATAAGATATATAAAAAAACCAAAGATTTGTCTCTGATTCCTCTCTCTATGTATGTAATATTTTATTCTTTTTCAACCTATCACCAAAAAAAAAAAACAAAACGTCTACTTGTAGTGTCATTCTATATTTCTGTCCTTTGTATTTACAATTTAAAATTTGTAAATAAAATGTATGTATTTTAGCCTGATGATGGTGGTAAACGACCGCCGAAACGTGGCTGAATAAAAAAAAATCGTAATAAAAGAAAAGTATATCACACTGTTTTGGTCTGATTTATTGGGAACCCTTTGATACCTTGTACAAAAAAGACCGGAAACTATACAATTTGCTAAAATGTTACTTGTTAATTGGGGACAACCTCCCATATCGTCGGCCTCATATGAAAATTGCCTAAGTACCAAAATGTAAATTTTACAGTACGCGAAAAAAACAGTTTTTATCTAAGAATAATAATAATTCTGCATTTTTCTTTTCTAATTATGTTTTTTTTGTGAAAAATGAATTGAGAAATGTTTTTCTATATGTTTCTATCACATGAAAACTCGTTACCTTTTTGGACATACGCAAATTTCATTTAAAAACGCAACCATTTTACCATTAACATTTTTATTAGCTACTTACAAAAGAACAAAACACTATACACTATACTAAAAAATAATTCTAAATAAAACATTAGCTACAAAAAGAAAGCTTATTCATGTTCAAGACTATCATAAAAAGGATGGTAATCTGACTCCATTGTACTTTTTAGGGATTGGAGGTGTTCAAACTTTTCACGTTTAATTTTTAATTTACCTTGGTAAAGTCTTGGCAGTTGTTCCACGGGGACAATTGAGCATTTCCTATTGAATCTGACGGGAAGTATTTGAAACTCATTAGAATGCCTTATCTTATATTCTATGGACCCGTCTGAATTGTATTTTACCGCTCTAATATCTTGCACAGTTGGCTCACCAGTTTTACGTCCAGGACGAATTGAATTTGAAAAGTTGATTTTGCAAAAATCCTTAAAATAAGCGTGGTTTAAATATTCTACCTCATAAGGTATTGGGTTCTTTCTCGCAGTTTTTAATAAATTAACGTAGTCGGCTGGTACATTTATTACCCTTCCTGAAAGCTTCCTTTCAATTCTGGAATGCATAGAATCGCATTCCATTTGCGTATGCCCCTTTTCTAAATATTTTTGAATAATGCAAACATTATTTTCAATTGAAAAATTTATAAGGGCTTTCGACAAAATGGAATTGCGATTCTGTGCACCACAACCGTCACTGTACAGAATAATTAATTTATTGTTGGGATCCATGGTTGGTAAGACCTTGGAATATAAAAATGTACAAATAATCGAGGCAAAACATTTTGCCTTTAACTCTCCTTCTTTCTCGTGCCAGAGGAAACAGTAACCATCCTTTGTATGAAGATTAAAAAAAGTGAAATTATGAAGAATTAATTTAGTTTTGTAATAAAGTGCAGACACCTTTGACTGTGGACACAATAAAACGGATTGAAGATCCATGGTGAAAATTTCGTTCAATGACTCCTTGTCTTTTTCTTTTTCATTTCGCGCCTCATCTTTCTTTATTCTGTGTTCGTGATAAATTAGGTCTGAAACATTTCCTGTCTGGTGTCCAACACAGATGTCACATTCGTCTTTTTTGGTACTAAAAAGAGCCAAATTTTATTCTTCAAAAATATATTTAAAAAGGGTTAATCCAGCTGGTTCAATATTTCTGTCTGTTAACCAATCATTTTTGTAAAAATCGTAGAGTTCCGTTTTGTTTTTCCAGCGGGGTTCTAGGTAAAGTTTAGAAGAGGACTTCCGGCAATAATGAGATTCTAGCTTTGGCAAATTGGCAAAAAAATCTCTAACTGATTTGTGTTTCTCATTATTTCTTAAATGTTTTTCTTTTTCAATATTGTTACCATTAGTTTTTGCATCAGATTTTTGGGTTTCAGGTGAACAAAGACTTTTATTTAACCAGAAAGTGATGGTTGTCATGGACACACCAAGCGTGTTGCAAAACATCGTTTTGCATACTCTTACCCTATCCTTTTTGTTATCTAAAAAAAAGAATAGGAGCATTTTCTGCGGCTCTCCCCTTCAGATTTTCGGTTTCTGGCCCTTTTGACACTTGAGGCAATCGCTCTTCCACTGACAAATATTTTCTTTTCTCCCATTGTGAAACCCCAGAATTTTTTAAATATCTTTTGTCTTTCTTCTTCTCCTATGTTATAACATTTAAACGTGTTTTTTCATGACTTTCCTTCTTTACACGAACACCCTATTTTTAGTTTTCTTTCGTTCTTACGCACAACAAACTTGTTATCCTTCCTTCCCATATATAAAAGCATCCAAACCATTGGTGTTATCCAGCCCTATGATTTTCTCGAGGAATTCTTTATGACCGCTTAAACTGGGATCGATATTTTCTTGCAAATCTTTTGTTGAAACATTTAGAATTTTCTGAGCCTGGATACATTCCTCTTTTAGATTTTTCCATTGCGTCGGCGTCGGATACATTTTCTGAGTTTGAAAAAATTATAACGTCACTTAAAACGGCAACTTTTGGTTCGGGTTTTCGAAGTGGTTGATTAACAACAGGAGTCTTAGGCTTGTTTTTAGCTTGCATCGAAGAAGCACCATCTTCATCCTCACTTTTAAACTTCACCACGTTGTTTAGTATTCTATAACTTCTTGAAGTTTTATCCATTCTGAAAAAAAATGTAAGGCTGTTTTAATACTTATCCAGTAGCGGGTGCAATCTGACCCCGTGTAAACACTTCCATGACACCACTACCATGCCATTGCTGACGTGCGATAGGCGAGTTTATTTATTACGTGGCAAATAGATTTGCGGTTAAATCAAAAATCATGTGACAAGTGTCTTTTACTCAATTTGTTCACAAACGTAATTAATAATTATAATGTAATAAGTAAAATAAATAAAACTCGCCTAATCTGAAAGTTGCGTAACTCCATTTCACATCAGAAAAGAAAAGTGCCTAAGTCCTATAGCTAATAATTTTTAACTACTGTTTAAAATCAAACATTTGTATGGAATATTTTTTGACTAAACTTACTTACCTTGACTCTTTGACAGCTAATAACGACAATTGTATCACCAAGAAACTTATTTTTAAATAATTGAAGGCAAGAATTGCGAACACAAGCTATTCAATCACGATTAAAGTATTGAATGCGCGGACTTACGCAAAATTCACGTTGTGACAGATAAAGTCGGATTTAGGCAACATTCATTTCGGTATTTTGGGGCGCTATCTAGTAAGTAATAGCTAAAATTTAATGTTAGTTTATGAAGTTCGACCTGCTTAACAAGATGGCATTAAAATCCAGATTTTAGTAAAAAGTGGACTTACGCAATTTTCATATGAGGCCGACGATATGACCCTTAATTCTTGACCAAAATTTGAAGTTAATCAGGTAAGTAGTTTTTTAGCAACGCGGCGAAGAGACAGAAAGACGACAGACAGACAACAAACAGACAGCCAGACAAACAGACCAACGGAATTGAGAAAACATGTTTTCGGCATCTTGGGGTCCTGAAACGAGAACATCTGAAAAAATTTCGGAAGGTGATGTTCTCACCATTACAATACTTCCCTTTTACAAGAGAAATAAAAATTATGGTGGTATTGCAGCTAGTTTTTGTTTTTAGACGAATAGTTTCAAAAATTCTGTTCAAAAATTTCAAAAATTATAGTTAGTTTTTACTGCCAAATCAATGCGGTGCCGAAGGTGCAATTCATACCATACGTCGTGCTTCGTTTGGTTTTGCATTCACAAAAATAATATTAAAAGTTGATTCTTTAATGCTTATAATTTAATAAACAGAAATATAAAAATTTCTAGAGTCTAATAATTTTTTCATATATAAGTCAGTGTTATAAAGGGGATGATCATGATAGGCGTAGAGCAATGACGTCACCATAGATCTACAGAAGACCTTCTTACCTTCATAACCCACAGTCCATCAAATTCCACGATTCCACAATAATCCAAATTATTGTTCTCAACATCCCAACCGTAGAATATATTACCAACAAGCGCCTTTCTCCTTTCTCCTAATCTGGAAGTCTTGCTCATAGGTATTAGGGATGCACGATCCGCTCGCAAGTATCGATATTTCGGATCGATCCGGATCGGTCAACAAAGTATCGGTGCAGTAAAAAATTGACTAAGAAAGAATCGATACTCAAAATATCGATATATTTTTGATCCGGACTATTATAATTTTGTAAATAAAAATGTTAGGTTAGAAATGTCTGCATTCTGCAATTTTTAAAAATTTCGATATAATGATAATGGAATCTTCTTGTTTTTATATCAAAGGATCATATTTAAACACAAATAAAAAATACAGTCATGGATTAATATCTGGATTTTATTATTTATTTTCTATATAACATAACATAACCCATAACCTAAATTTACAGGTAACAGAAGCAGAAAATATGTAAGTCTATCAAATATTTGAATTTTTTTCCTTATTTATTTACCTTAACACAGGAACTACTTAAAAAAATAGTTTTTATAAAAACCATAAACAAATCTATAAAAATGCTAATACTATAAGTACTAAGTATAACAAAAGAACAGAAACGAGGAACATTACCGGAATAGTTCTATTCTATAAAAAAACTAGATACCTAATGAATATTAAAAGAAAAATAATTCGACCTTAATATTTTATAAGTCCCAATATTCAAAATCCAGTGATTTTAAAAACAAAAGTTTTGTCAATCTAGCCCCACTAAGTCGATTACGACTGGGAGTTAAAATACTTCCCGCTTTGGAAAAAAGCCTTTCCGAAGGAACTGATGTTCCAACGATTGGCAAATATTTTTTGGCCAGTTCTTTTAATATGCAAGAGTTAGTAGTATTCCAATAACTAAATGGATCTACCTGTATATTAATTGTTGGACCATTTAAATACATTTTGAAATCATAATTGAGGTTGCCTTTGGTATTCGTATCAACATGTTTTTCTGCATAACTTGCTGCCAGTTCTTCATGGTAAGCCCACACACTTTCAGCATTGGTTAGTTGAGCTTGAGTTTGTCTCTGTGGATTATCATCATTATGATTCTTTTTTAATTCACATAACTGATTAATAGACTGGTTTATAAAATTAACAGCATTAGCACATGATAACGGATCGTTAAAATGTAGCCTCTTAAAGCGTGGGTCTAAAATTGTTGAAACAGCTAGTAATTTATTTTGTTCTATGGCTCCAAATCATTTTGAAAGTTCATTTAAAGTGTTTGCTTTTAGACTTAATATTTCCTCAGTTGAAGGGGATACATTTTCAATTTTTTTAACCAGACAGTTTATTATTGGAATAATTTTGCTACTGGTTAAGTATTTTTCTCCACATATTTCTTTCGAAACAGCTTTAATGGGAGATAAAATATATAACACATCTTTTATTTTTTCTAAATCAGTAGCGTCAATCATAGTTGGTGATTTTGGGTTTTTCAGCAGAATTGGTGCTATGTGTTCATACAGTTTAGCAAACCGTTCCAACATATAAAATTGGGAGTTCCATCTAGTTGGGACAGACTGTATTAGCTTTAAAATATTATCAGCTTGCTGCGCTTTCCTAAGCTGATCAGCAGCCAAAACACTCTGCTTAAAATAGGTAACAATGGATTTTACTTTACCTACAATAATTTTTATATCCTCAATATCATCCATAATTCTTGACGCTACTAGATCTAGGGTATGAGCAAAGCAGGGGAGGTGCTTGTTTTTTCCAAACATATCGTTAACCGCCTTTACAATATTCGCCCCATTATCTGTCACGACTGCAATAACTTTGGAAGTGGTAATATTCCATTCTTCTAAAATTGTGGACATGCACTGCACTAGATATTCAGAGGTATGTCTTTCTTCTAATTCGAATACTCCTATAGTAAGAGATGTTAATTTATTTTTCAGCAAAAAATGACTTGTTATCCCTAAAAAGCTTGTTGTATTCATAGTCTCAGTCCATATATCTGCCGTAAGGGTGATATTATCTATTTGTGTAAGTTTCTGCTTAAACATACCTGATAAAACATCATATTTTTCATCAACAAGAGTAGAAATTTTGTTTCGTCCGGGAACCTGGTATAATGGTGCAACAGTTTTCATAAAATATATAAAACCTTCCTTTTCAGAGCTATTTAGGGGTAAATTGTCCTTCGCTATCATAAACGTTATAGCATTGGTGATTTTTCCTGCTTTAGTACCACCATCTAAAAAAAAACTGTACTGTAGCTTAGCCTTTATTTTAATTTCAAAATAAACTTTTAAGTTTATAAATTTGTGGTTTTTGCGCAAATTTTAGCTAGACAGGTCACACATCACACTAATATAGATGTAAAAATAATATTGATGATAAGAAATAATTTTTTGTTAATTGTTGTTCTGATATGATTATCTTTAATACTTTCTAAAAGTTGCCGAATAAATCAAATCTAAAACAGCAAAAATTATACTTAGGGGGCTATGAAAATGTTTAACCTTGTGTATATTCCAAATACATAATTAGCTAATTAAAATGATAATTGTAGATAAAAAGATTACCTGAAAATGACTTAATAGTTGAAAATGATTCAGTAATTGAAGACTGACGAGAACTTGAGGGGCGTATAGAGCTCCGGCTAAAAGAGGTTGATGGCATTGGTTCAGTAGTTGAAAATGATTCACTGACTGAAGACTGACAAGTACTTGAGGGGCTTAGGGAGCACCGGCTAGAAGAGGTTGATGGCGTTGGTTCGTCAATTAAACAAACTACAGAATCTGCTGAAGTTGAAGCCACGGACTGCTGGTTTTCACTACTGTCCTTATTTATTATGTTCTTGATTGGCTAAAATCATTATTATTTTTATTTTAAATTGACTACACATATTTAAAGTTATAAATTTAAACATTTTTTTTGGGCTAATTAATTAAAGCAGCACTTATTATTCATAAAAATCATATTTTCTTCTTCATTCTGTCTACCTTCATTCGAATAATTTGGATGTCTTCTTTGCAAATGTTTTTTTAAATTTGTTGTGTTTCCGGCTGTTTTCACATCACACTGACACAATTTACATTTTCCTCCTGACTTTGTTTTAATAAATAAATTCCATACACTGCTTCTTACAGGTAGCATGGTAAGTAAAATTGGTTGAAAACACTTAACAATATAACAACCCTTGATACTATTTAAAATAAAATACCTGTACTAATAATTGCTTATACAAATTACAGTTATAAAATCAATGCTTTTACTAGGATCATTCACAGGCACAGGAGGAATAAATGTATTTTTAGAGTATAATCACAATTTTCAGTATTTACACACGTTCAAGTTCAAATCTAAAAAAACATCACTATCAAATTTGTAAAACAAAGAAATACGATTTGGGATTCCCGGATATCAATTAAAGTGGTCTGTCACTGTAAATCCCCATCCGCCCATCCACCTATCAACCATATCTATAGTTTTACAATTTTCCAAACTTGTAACTCTCATAGAAATCTGCAATCCCCAGCCAGAATTTAAATTTTACGCTCTTATGCTAGATGATGCCACTATTAATATAAGAAATAAATACTAGGGATAGTTCGGATCGAATGATATCGATATACAGTCCTATGTATCGATACATGGCAAGTATCGTATCAAAAATATCGATACAAAATATCGAGTATCGGAGGCAAAAGTATCGATATCCTATAATATCGGATCGTATCGTGCATCCCTAATAGGTATGCGATATGCTCATAGAGAAGAAAATGGTAAGCGTGCAGATAAAATGTCTCTGATTCGTTCGCAAAGTTTACTTTGGATTGCTACATGTTGACAAACTTTAGCAAAATCGTATATCGAACAAACATCAGTTAAAACAGGTATGGCTGCATTTCTAACCGAATTTCACAAAAGGTATAAATATGAAGAACTTGAGGACCACTTTATTTATATTACTTTCAGATTATAAAATTGTAGTTCACAAGGAGTGAAGCAAAAGATATTCTTGAACTAGGTGAACGAATTAAAGGCAAATATGCTAAAATATTTATTACTTAGAGGATTAGTTTGGTAATACAAAGAGGAAATACCGCTTCGGTGTTCGGAACTATTCCTGCTGCCTCTAGTCCTTAAGAAATATCTCACATCTAGTTTTAGTTAAAGTTATTTACGTTTGTATATTTAAATGTACGTATTTAACACATAATAAATAAATTAATATATAATAGGTTATTAAGAATTTTGATCAGGAAATCGAAAACTAAACAATATCAACAAAATTTGAAAAATTACCGTAATTCATTTTACAGGAGAAGTGTCAGAGTTTGTTTCAATGATGTTAACTTGAGCTTTTTGCTAAAAAAATTTTTTATAAAAAAATCAAACCGACTTCACGGAGTAAAATTTTAAAGGTGGAATAAAATATTATTTTTCACTTTTTAATGCATTTTTTTGAAACCGGTTTCAATTTTTTATGAAAATTTTTATTTTATTCTCTTTAGTTTTATCTAAACGGTTTTTTTTGTAAAAAAAATGGTCCTCTGTATAATAATTTTTCCTGATGTAATGGTGGACGCGTAGAACGCGAGAGTAGAGTATTTAAAAACTTTTTGCTATATACCTTGACGCAAAATGACGCTATTCTGCCATTTTTTAATATTCTTGCTATTGGACCACACAAATGTCCGCTAAGTTTATCAAACCATTGCGGAGTAATCGATGTAGAAACAAAAAAAAATGGTCGCCGTTCTGACATTTTTAACGTTTTTTCAAATTGCTTGCTAGGGGACCATTCGGGCAATATCCTGAATGTCCCCTGAAAATCTTATCCAAATTGGTCAAACCATCGGGAAGTATTCGATGTATAAACAAAAAAAGACAATAAAATGCCGCCATTCCGCCATTTTTAACATTTTTTTAAAAGTCCTTGCTAGGTGACCACTCCGGCAATACCTTGAACGTCCGCTGAAAATTTTATCAAAATTGGGCAAACCATCGTGGAGTAATAGATGTGCATAACATAATAGACGTACAAACATAAAAATATACATTTGAAGTCGGTTAAAAATTTTATTGAGGGTAGTCGGTCAATAACGTTTTTTTAATACCGAATGTTCATTTTTCGAAAATCTCAAGTAAAATACTAGATTTTGCGGATGCACATATTCATGGTCACCCTGTACACACAACGGGATAGCAAAAAACACACCTTTTAGTAAATGAGGTCGAATGTCTATTACATACCTCAATGCTTTAGATAGAAAAGGTGTTAAAAAATGTAAATTTAATACAAAACTCTCCAGCTTTAACACCATTATACCCGTTTTTCTTATATTATTATTACAAAAAAGCGAGTTAAGGGATTTTAAATCAAAATATATGGGACAACCAGAGAAACTTCCCCTACAATTCGGTGTTCGACTCATCCAAATCGGCCAAGCCGTTTAGACAATATGCGCGAACAAACACAAAAAAAAATTTATATAGGTCGAATTGAGAACCTTTTCTGATATCTGCTAAAAAGCAATTTAAGTTAACGAACTGCCGAACTAACGCTTTAAATTCAATCCACCTACGGTGTGACGATTTTGCTGGATGACAGTTTATCTCGTCATATTTACAAGAATAAAACTCCGTTAATTACCCGCTACAAGAAAAATGCAGATGATAAAAGGCTCGTTTATGTACCCTTTCAAATAAAAATTTACTAAACTCATTAGCGCCGACGAAGTGAAAATTGGAGTTCGAGCAAGTACTTTACAACTCCTTCAAGTATCTTGTAAAGACCGAAGTTGGATCGTCTTTAATTTGCATTAGAGGCGGCTAACTTTAAATCCGAAATTGACTTAATAGTGTTGGATCAAATTCGTAATCCTGGTAGTTTAAAACATTAAGTTGAGATGTAACGGGGTTAGTATGTTATATATGTTTTAAAACTGTTGGAGAAAAGCAGTAACGACTTCTGAGTGACGAAGATTATAGAAAATGTTTGACAATTAAACTACATGAGTTCACGTAACTTACATTATTTTTAGCACTTGTTGAATCCTACGTTTCAGTTTCTAATATTTATGATGATTATCAATGGAAATAAATTTTAATGCTAAATACTAGGTATGTTTAGCGAAGCGTAACTGACCTCGTCCAGACGATTGGTCAAATGGAAACCCTGCATATAGTGCGGGACCCGAAAGAAAACCGGGCGGAGTCAATTGGTTTAGGAAGGTCGGCCAAGAAATCTCTTTAAACCAGTGGTGTCCCGTCGTTCTTTAAATAATATGTCACTCCTTTTTGACTATACGCACTTCAGATAATTAAAAAGTTTAACTATGCTTAATGAACCTTTGTCTATATTTGTCTGTTTACTTTCGTGTACCGCACTTCTAGATCTCTTTTGTGTTGCAAAAACGGGGAACTTTCGAATTTTAAAATGATTTAATTTAGATTTTTCTTGACCGATTTACCTATAAATATATTTTTTCTTGAGTTCTGTCGTTAACGGTTCCCGGGTTACCGCCTACGTCCACTAATATTGGACCACCCAGTATAGTGATACACGATTTACAAGTTCAGATTTTACAAGGGCAGCCAGCATCAGATCCAGTGAACGAGATTTATCAAAATCTGGGCTACTCCGGTATGCCAAAAGTGGCCGTCTGTCTCCGTTTGTCATATTACTTTATACAGGGGCCGTCATTGTGAAGTACTATACAGAGCGTTTCCTAATTGCGGGCTCATGTTAAAGGGGGTGTTTTTATGTCCTAAAAGTCTTAACTTTTAAGATACCGGGTTTTAAAAAAACATTTTCTTTTAAATCCCAATTCTGATGCTATTCTAGATAACTGCATGAAATTTGATACATGTCTTCTATGCATTAAAGAGCATACGGATTTACCCAGGTTAATTACATATGCACGGCACTGGGAGAAATTTCAAAAATTGATGATTAATAAAAAAATGCCCTTTTATGCATAAAATACGTGTATCAAATTTCACACAGTTATTTATCTATAATAGCATCAAAATTAAGATTTAAAAAAAAATGTTTTTTTAAAACCCTGTATCTCCAAAGTTAAGACTTTTAGATTCATATTCAACTTTTTTCTTAAAAAGGTGCAATAATCACCCCCCTTTAATACTAGCACGCAATTGGGATACGTCCTGTCTAGTAGTTCACAATGACATTCCCTGTACAAAGTAATAGGACAGAAGGAGACAAACGGTCACTTTTGTTACAACCGAATAGCCCAAAGTCGAACTGTATAAGTTAAAATTTTGATAAATCTTGTTCACTGGAATCAGTGCTGGCTCCCCTATTATAACTACATTGATGTGTTAATTTTGGAAAAAATATGAGTTCTGTAGTTTTTCAAATATTAATTGCAGTTATTAGATATTTTTTGAACAGAAAATTAATTATTTTGAAGCAGTTTATAGACAGCTACTTTATGAACATTTTTACAAAATATATGAAAAAACTAAGCCATTTTTGAGGTTGACGGCTGTGATTCTAATGGTTCGATTCCTTCTAAATCGTTGTCTTCCTCTGAAAATGATAAGGTTTCGTCGTCACTACTTGAAGATCCCAATGTGATAACTAAATCATCAATAACCGTTTCAATTTTGCCATCTACTTCCCAGTATTTATCTTTAATAGAACGAACATGTTTAACATATGATTTCCAATTTATAACCGATATTGAGTCAATCGCTTCTAATGTTATTTTATTTAAATCTTTAATTGAAGGTTCACCGGTGTTGCGCTCTCAAATATATTTTTTTACTCCTGCCCATGCAACTTCAATAGGGTTGAGGTCGCACATTATGGAGGCAGCCTTAAAGGTGTATGACCGAGGGTACGTGAAAGACCGTCAATTTTATACTTTTTTCTCTAGGCTTTTTGGCTGATATTACTTCATATAATTGATATTTTCTCCATGTTGGATCACATACAAGATTGTTCGATTTAAGCTACGATATCATATGAGCTTTTGTAGAGTATTTAGTTGACACTTTATCTTCTATGTGAGAATGATAAGACGCATTATCCATTACCACGACTAATTTGGGAGGAATGTTAGGTAGAAGCTTCTCGAGCAATCACTTTTCAAAATTATCTCTATTCATCTGTCCATGATAGTCTCCAGTTGTTACTCCCGAGCGAAAAACTAAAGCAGCACTTGGAACAAATCCGGCTTCTGAACCAGCATTCCCTAAACAACACCTGTAACACTTTTACTTTGGCAGCATTTATTCACTGTCATATCATTTCTACCCAGGTTTCGTCTAAATACACAATATTGCGTCCTTCTCGCCTATATTACGTTACAGTTGATAGATATTTCACCTGCCACTGAAAAATATTTGTTTTATCTCAATGAGCAATTTTCGTTTATTTTGGCACTTGCGCCAAACAAAACCATTTGATCGTAAAGGCCGATTTAAGGTTTTATACACGTACGGAAAATATATTTTGTTCTTTATAGCACGAAGTAGGGCTTTGCAGGTCGGAACCTTCTTAAAGTTTATATAAAAATCCTCTATTCCTCGAATTACTTGAAAATCACCATCGTCAATTTTATCTTTGTATGATAATCGGTCTTTTTTTACCAGGAGGTTTTAAAGGTGAAGTAGAATATGAGCGATCATTATGTTCTCTTTGAAATTTTCTTACACTACTTTCCGACACACCAGTGTAAAATGCAGCGCGATCTGTTCGATTTTGAATTGGAATAGTCAAACTATTATTTTCAGCCTCTCTAGTACAGGCCTCTATAACGGTCGCAATAACTTCACGTGCACCGCTTCGAATTGTTTTTCCTCTTTTGCTCGCCATCGTTACCTCGAAATAATAATTCAAATTCAACGCAACGCATTTATATAGAAATGAAAACAAATGCTCGAAATGTATAGACGCCACTGGAAATAGATCGAACCTTCTAGCGGCAAGTGCATGGAGACTCTAGGCACATCCCAATTACAAGTGGACCAGTGCTAAATTTACTAAATCCTCTATGGAAATTCCGTACCGCTTAGCTAACGCACTTTATAGGTGAAGCGACAAACTATTACGAATGAAATAACATAAAATTTATTTGCGTACACAAATTTTACTTTTCCGCTTGCTTAGGACTATAAACCTTTATTTTAAGGACCGCCCGGTTTTCTTTCGTGTCCCGTACTTGACTAAAGCTTAAATACTTTGATTTCAGTATGTAGCGTTTTCCAATATCTGAAACCTCTATACTTGGATTGCTCTTTATTTTTTCATTTTAGTAAATAATTTAATCGGCTGTGCATGCAAAAGATGGTGAAAGTTATAAGTATATCTGTATGTATCTATGAAAGCATGTGTTTATTTATGTATTATTATACTTTTTATCACCACCGGCAGGCAAAATACCCAGCCCAGTTTTTATGAGTGACAAATTAGAAGAATACGGGTAGCAGGGGTTGTATATATTGCCGAGATGTATACAATGACAAAATTCTGAGAAATGCCCGCTGATCTAAAAGCTCTACCAACGAATCCTGCTCTCACGTCCAAGAAGACTTTGGTCGCGTGACTCCTGGGTACATGGGGTACAAGTGGTGATACGAGAAGCCGAGAACTTAAATCTAGATATCATAGCGCTAACGGAGACTAAGAAAAAGGGAACTGGTAAAAATGTAGAAGAAAAATTAAGGTCAGATAGATAATGATATTTCTAAAACTAATAACAACTTGTTCCCCACAGCAAAAAAATAACCATAATAATAAAACAAAGCATATACAATACATCCATATTACCTACACCCAGTGTTAAAACTAATTACAAATATTCAAATATGACCTTTTTTCTTCAAAAATAATATAGATATTGGCAATATTAAGAAACATCGTTAAAAAAAAGAAAAAATCATACCACAAAATATGATTATACATCAAACATAATAATAATAACTTAATTACCTTGAACAAATTTCAATTTTCTCAATAAATAACTTATTGTTTTTTATTAATATAAAACTTAAGGAATACACTGACACATACATACATACAGTGTGAAAAAAAGTATGGACTACCCCTAATAATTTCGTAGTCTGTAGGTTTTATGGAAAATGCTCGAACACGTTAATTTAGTTTTTTAGTGGCCCATAATCTGAAAAAATTGATTTATTTTTTTATTGACAAATATCAAATAATTGAGCAAGCGCCATTTTTAAACGACACGACCGAGTAGGCCTAAAATCTAGAAATATACTGAGTGAAACCAGAGCTTTCAAATGATGTATCAGCAGATTTTTTTTGACTACAGCCATATGCTGCAATTAAAAAAACGTCGATTACGTCATATTTTTGACAGATGTCAATAAAAAAACTAATACATTTTATCAGAATGTGGGAAACTAAAAAACTAATATATCGTGTTCGAGTATTTTCCAAAAAAACCTGAAGGCTACCAAAATATTAGGGCTAGTCAATTCTTTTTTTCCACACTGTATATGGAGAAGTTATATGTTTACCAAAACATGTTTTTAAATTAAGGTAATCAAGGCTGACAGGACTTCAAAAGTACTCCTTTTAGAAAATATAATCTGGCAAGCCTAGATATATTATGCTACTACTAATTTGTTTAAATCCAACCAGATGAAAAATTATTGAAAACGGCAGTCCATATGTTGCATTAGCCTCCTGTCCAATCTGTCGGGAAGCATCTATAAATCTCGCGTGGCGGAAAGAACATATAGGTCTTCCGAGATAGCTTCGCGCTACACTCTACGGAAAACATGTTTATATTTCCGGATGTTACGTGAAAGCTCAATGATTTATACACACTTCTAAAGCTCACAATCTCATGCCTTAAGAATTTTAAACATCTTAAAGAATTGCATACAAAGCCATTACTTATTAAAACTGAAAAAACATTACAGCTGTATAACTAATTGGTTTTCATTGGCGTAGTTTTTCTGAGCACTTATTAAATAATGGAGAATTTGAATATAATAGTTTTTAGTTACGTCTAAAAATAAAATCCCCAAACATGATGAGTAATAACCTTTTAATAATTATTATGCATAGTAAATAGTTGTTATAATATTATTTTCATATACTGCCAAAGCCTTTCCCACAAAATTACAAAAGCGCCATACCCGATGACGTCATTTAGTTGGCATGGGCATCGCCCGGCCTCGTTTAATTTGCGCTTGAATTGTTTTATTATTTCGTTGTCATTGTATCACAATTATTCTTTTTTGATCAAATACTGGCAAATTGTCCTATTATTGAATGCAGTAGTTCTAAAAACTTATTCACACCAAAGTTTACAGAATCACCATATCAGTAGACTTTGTTCATACTGTCTGATAGAGCTCGTTGAAAATACGATAGTAATAAAATAATTATTAGGTTAACAAAATATTCAAGCTCTTCATAGAATATGAGAAGGTCATTTTGATGTAATACGTGATAAAGTAGACTATGCCTTGCATAACAGAGATGGCGGACATGTCCTGTTTGTGAAAGTGTTGATAAATTTATTCAAAGTGCGATAGAATATTATTATTGTGTTTCCTTGATTCATAAGGGGTGCACTAGTCTTTCAAACATTCAACCTTATAACCTCAAATTTTTTATTTGACAATTACAAATACAGCACGGCAATATGTGTATAAAATAATCTTAAACGGAGATAAGCTAAAAACCACAAAATAAAATCTAATAAAATAAAAATAAAACTAGGTACATGGTAGTCGTAGTAACTATTATATATATATATATATATATATATATATATATATATATATATATATAACCATGGGGTGCACGATTGTGGGCAAACGGAGAGAAATTTGAAAAAACATTTTTGGGATATGATTGATAGTCAAGAACGCTGTGTTTTAAAATTATACTCATTATACAGGGTGGTCTGAAAAGTTCGTGGTGAACCAAACTTGTGTTTTTTTAAATGGGACACCCGGTATATTATTATTTTAGTTGATTCTCCTATTCGTTACGATCATTTTGATAATCAGGTTTGTTGGGTCTAAAATTTATACCAAGGAAATGGGACGAGGTTAAAGTGGAAAAAAGGATTATACTCCGGCCATTTTTTGAAAACAATTGAAGCAGGTATGGAAAAACCAAATATTCTATAAAATGTATTATATCTAGGATTACAATAATCGCTTGTAAGTCGTTCAAAATTATTCACTGTTATATAGGGTGGTCAAGTTTTGCAAATTTACCTTGGATTGAATTTTTTTAAATGGAACACCCCATATATTTTACTGTCATATTAAAGATAACATCGCCAGTTTTCAGAAAATACCCTATTTGATATCTTTCTAACCAACAGTTTTTTAGTAAATTAACCGTGAAAGCAAAATTTACTCATTCTAACAGAAACGGTATTATTTACGTTGCTTAAATTGACTACCTATAATATAAGGAAACCATGATATAATCATAAATGAAAAGTGTCAGAGAATTGGCATCAATTACCATTGTTTTTTGACGATAAGCCGAGAAATTGTTAAATAACAATGAGTTTGAGTACTCCAGAGTTGATAAACATGACTTTTATGTTGGGCGAGTGTCAAAAAAACCCTTTACTAGTAAGCAGGGTTTATGCGGTACGATATCCCGATGCCGAAAAAAAACCAAGACCTGAAGCTTTTGCAAGTTTATTAGAGAGGTTCAAGAAACAGGCAATGTTGCTTTTAAGAAACGTAAAGTAATTAATAAACCAGTTACCAATGAAGATAATGCTTTGACAGTGTTATTAACAGTGCAAGAAAATCCACACACAAGTACCAGGGAAATTGAGAGAGCTACTGATATTGAACGCACTAGTATTAAACGGATTCTGAAACAACATAAATATCATGCCTACCACATTGAATTACACCAAGACCTGTATGATCGCGATTACGTCCAACGACAAGAGTTTTCAATTTGGTTTTTAAATACAATTTGGGATAATCCAGGTTTTGTAGATAGGGTGCTGTTTTCAGATGAAGCAACTTTTAAAAGCAACGGCTGGTTAACAAACATAATATGCACTATTATTCAACCGAAGATCCAGATTGGATTCGTCAGGTGGACCATCAAAATAAATGGTCAATTAATGTTTGGGGAGGTATAATTGGCTCTCATGTTATAGGACCATATTTCTTTGAAGAGCATTTAACGGAAGGAGTCTATTTAAGTTTTTTGAGAAATGAGTTGCCCGTATTGCTCGAAGACTTACCTTTAATGTTAAGAAATTCCTTATGGTTCCAACATGATGGAGCACCCCCGCATTACCATAGGCATGTAAGACATTTTCTCAATAATTGGAAAGGAGGGCATTGGATTGGGCGAGTCTAGTCCACCTCGGCGAGGCCTGCGAGGTCACCCGATTTAACGCCACTAGATTTCTTTTTATGGGGACATGTTAAAGAAGAAGTTTATAAAGAGGTTCCAACCACAGTGGAAGATATGAAGTTGAGAATAATAAGCAGTTTTCGCAACATTTCAGACCTGACTATATATATATATATATATATATATATATATAGTTGAAACATCTTTTATATATATATATATCAAATATATATTTATATATATATATATTAATACTTTGAGAAAAGTGAAACTTTCATTTATGGATAGACTCGAAATGTGCCTTCAGCAAAACGGTGGTTTAGTTGAACATCTTTTATAAGTTTTAATTACATTGTTTTTGTTGATTTATATTAAATTTATTTTTTTTGTAAAAAAGATCTGTTATTAATACTGTTAAAGCATTATCTTCATTGGTAACTGGTTTATTAATTACTTTACGTTTTTTTGAAAGCAACATTTCCTGTTTCTTGAAATCTCTATGATAAACTTGCAAAAGCTTCTATCTTGTTTTTATTTCGGCATCGCATCATCAAAGAACAATATTTATTTATTTACTGATGACAATATTCTGACACTTTGCTGTTTTGACAGGACTGTCAATCTTTTGTTCAATTTATGATGATATCATGGCCTCCTAATATTAAATTGTCAATTTTAACAACGTGAATTCAGAGTTGTTAATATGCACAACCGTCATCATTGGGCTGTGCAAAATCCTCACGAAGTGGCAGGGGGACGTCTACAGATCAGATTTGGAAGTAACGTTTGGTGTGGGATCATTGGTAAGTTAATCTAATCAATCTTTTTTAAATAGGCACCAAATGAAAGTCAAATAATAATCTTTTTTTTTCGTTTAGTTCTTTACTGATACTAAAAGAGTATAATCTATTAAAAAAAAAGTAAAACGTTCTACTCTAGTCAGTCAACTTACTTTTTTGATATTGTATTGTATTTTTATTCAATCATTTTGTATTGTTTCGAAGAACCTATAAAAATAAAATTGGGTTCTATAAATGTATTAACAGTTTATCTAAATTTTCTGCAGATTTAGCTAATTCTCTAAAATTATTTTGGTTGTCTGAATTTAATGATTTATTATTACCCGGGAAGCCTAGTTCTTGCGGTATGAAAAAATACCATATTAATCAAATGTCGAATTATTTTTCGATTTTCATTATGATTTATAGAAAGGCGTTCAGCTGTATTTCCGATTAATTTAAATTTTAAAGCGCAAGGGGTTTGTTGTTTTGATATTTTATGTTTTATTAAGACACGGTGTACTTCTTTAAGATTATTATATCACTGAAATAAATTGATTTAGTATTTTCGAAATTAATATGCAATACTAACAAAATAATTTATTACGGCTATTACTTCCCGCTAACCAAATATGTTTTTCTTTTCATAATAAAGCTGAATAGGTTTCAACTGTATACAAGCTCATTCATTACAGGATGTTTCGATAATTATTTTTGGAAAGAAAACATCTACTTTTTAATAAAGATAATTTTCCCTTTATAATTTATAGTTTCTAGTACCACCCGGTCGACCCTGCCGCGTGACTGTTGGGCACCTACTTATAAATTATTAATCATTTCAGGAAATCGACTTATTGGACCATTTTTGTTTTACTACAACCTAAACGAGCAGAGGTATCTAGAGCTTTTGCGAAACCAGGTTGTACCAGCCTTACGAGCTATTCTAACGGAAGATGAATTAAGAAGAACTTGGTTTCAACAAGACGTATGTCCGGTTCACAATACCATTCAAGTCAGAAACTTCTTAAGAGAGCAGTTTGACGAAAGAATAATTTCTTTAAATGGTCTAAGAATAATTTCTTTAAATGACATGTCGCCCTTGGATTTCTACCTCTGGGGTCACACGAAGAATACAATCTATGAATTTGATCCCCCCGTGACCATAGAAATCCTGCGACAAAGAGTTCTGAACACATTTAGAAATATTAACCGAAATACACTTACCAGGGTTGTACGAAAAACAGTCACCAATTGTCAAAAATGTCTCGATTCAAATGGACGTCATTTTGCAGATTTGTAAATTAATGTTACCCACTTACAAAGTAGTTAAAGCTCATTTAGATTTTTTAAGTCGTTATTTACGTTCATGTTGTAATGAAAATTCAATGCGTTCAATATATTACTTACTTATTAATGTAATCTTGTGACAAATAAATCATGGCCTCCTTTAAAAACATTGAAACCTAATTTACTGAGTGTGATATTTTGATGACACCAAAATCTTTAATGCTCTTGTGAGATATCACTAGACTGGAAATTTTAGGCTCTTTCCAAAAATAGAAAAATTCATTATGGCGGTCATAAGAAAAATGAAAGTTGAGGCGGGTTGCGGGTTTACAAAAAACAATGAAGACGTGTCGTATACGCCATCTTATTTGTCTTAAAAATGTGTCTGAATAATGTCACATTTTGACAGCTGTCAAATTTACCGTTCTGGATATACTGGCGAAAAATCAAACCCGTTATTTTCGGTTTTTCGCCAATATTTCCCAAACTTATTGATCGATCGTAAATCTGAAGCCAGATTTCGAATGCAATAAGTTTCCTCTAAAACTTTCGTCGTTTAACCTTTGCTGTAGGTATAATAGGAACCGAGATCCGTATATAGAGAAGCGAATCTGGGATATATATATATATATATATAAATATATATATATATATATATATATACATTCGTAAAATAGAAATAGTGTGGACTCGTAAAAAAAGAAATAGTCAGAGGTCGTAAAAGTAGAAATAGTATAGGTTCGTAAAATAGAAATAGTAAGGGCGTAAAATAGGAACAATAAGGGGTCATAAAAAAATAGAAATAGTTTAAACTCGTCAACAAAGGAACAGTAAGGGCTGGTAAAATAGGAATAGTAAGGGGTCGTAAAAAATAAAAGTTTTAACTTAAAAAAATGGATATAGTAAGGGCTCGTAAAATATTGGGTTTAATAATTATTAATATAATTTAATAAATGTTGAAGCTCGTAAAGGAAGAAATAGTAGAGGCTCGTAAATTAGGAATAATAAGGATTCGTAAAACAGAAACAGTAACGGTTTGTAAAATAGAAATTTTATGGGCTCGTAAAAAAAATTATGCTCTAGTATTTCACGTGCACTTGAAAAAAAATATAGGAATAGTAGGGGCTCGTAAAATAAGAACAGTAAGGACTCGTAAAATAGGAATAGTAAGGTGTCGTAAAAAAAGGAATGTGTTCGTAAAGTCAGATTAGTAAGGGATCGTAAAAATAGGGATAGTGAGGGCCCGTAAAATAAATCTGGTTTAATTATTATTACTATAATTTAATAAAAGTTGCAGCACGTAAAGAAAGGAATAGTAAGGGCTCGTAAAAAATAGAAATAGTAAGGGTCCGTAAAATGGAAATAGTATGGACTCGTAAAAAAGGAATAGTAAATTTTCGTAAATTAGGATTAGTAAGGGCTCGCAAAAATAGGAATAGTAAGGGCTTGTAAAATAGAAACAGTAAGGACATCAAAATGGCTATAAAACATTTTAGATAAATCTACAGTGTGTTACTTTTTTTCAAATTAAAATTCCTTATTTTGTTCTGTAACTTAGATTTTTTCGAATTTCCTACCGTTTAGAAACTATTTAGCAAAGAGTCCATTCATGCCTACCTAGTTTTAAGGTTAGGATGCATTAACATAACAATTTTATAATTTTTTTTTTAATTATTAGATAAAAACACTCGTTTTCGATTTTTACTTGTTTATTGTCTAATATGACATATGTTTTGTTGGCACAGTAACTTTTTCAATTTTAACATATGCCATGTTAGACAATATACAAGTGAAAACGAGTTTTTTATCTAATAATTATTATTATGGATTTTCATCAAGTAAGAGCCGAAACTATCAAGATTTTTTTAGTGTTTCATATGCCATGACCTTGCAGGAATGGACAATTTGCTAAATAAGTTATATATGGTATATAATATCCGAACAATCTAAGAGACGAAATAGTTACAGAACAGAATAAGGAATTTAAGATTGCTGTAAAAATGGCCAAAAACGTCGTAAAAAATTCGGGAGGGGAGTGGGGGGCATTGCTTACAGGATGTAGTATTGAATTTAAATAATTTGTCTCGAGAAATGTACGGGGTCCACGAAATAAACGACAAAAAAAATTTAACATCCTGTATCTCAAAAAGAAAATTACGCCCTGCATTTTAGCTATACATTAAATAACACTTTGTATAACTTTTTTGAAAACGAACAGTCTTTATCAAGACTAATAAAACGTCTATGGCAAAAATAAAAAGCAAAAAAGTCCATAGTGCATAAATGTTCTCCAACAGCTGGTCTAACATAGCTCCAAGTGTGGTTGGAAATTTTTCTGGGGAGCCACATGCAGAAAATGTTATGATAAATGATTTTATCTCTCTAGGTTAGGTTAGGTTAACATTTATAACGATATAAATTATTACAAGGTTACTCTATCCGCAAATGACTTAGACATGTAGAGACGGGTTAAATGCTGAAGGGAAGCGGCGCTATCTACAGGTATCAGATAATAACCAACGTCAATATATTTGCAAATTTATTTTGCGTCTAAGTATATTTAAAACTTTCCATTTAATATAAATGCCATAGGTTGTGTTGATTTTTTAAATAATTATTTATATATTATTTGTCCCAAATATAGTATCTGCTTTTTTATTTAACACAGATTAGTAAGTACTATTAGAAAAATCCATCAAATTTGATTCTTACCAATATTTTACCAGTTTCTTTATACCTATGCCACATTTGATTATTATAGAATAATTTAAAATAAATTCAATAAGTAGTTTTTACATTGGCAGATATCGCCATTTTATTACGTCATGTTGAATTTGTACCATTTCAGCCGACTGTCACATTTAAGTCTTCTGCAAAAGTCATTTAAACATTGATTGATTTTTTAAAAAATTTATTTGGCCGGCTCTTTGTTTTGCCGTTTTAAATTTGTACCACAACTTTACCAGCTTATTTCTGTAGCACGCTTAATTCTTGTATAAAAATTTAAAATAATTTAATAAGAAGTATTTTTAGGCTGATTTTTTAAATATTTTGTTTTGATATCTTGGATTCATATCAAAATGTTACCGATTCATTTTTATGTAACACTTGATTTTTGTACAAAATTTGAGGCAAATGGGATAATTAGTCTTTTTAGTAATTGTTTAACAATCTTGGATTTTTACCAAAATATTGTCAGGTCATCCCCACATAACCCTTAATTTTTTATCCAAATTTCCAAATTCCATCGGATAAGTAGTTTAAAAGTTATGCCGTGAATCGATAGACCGACCGACGGACTGACAGAATTGTTAAAACACGTTTTTTGGCATCTAGGAACGCTAAAACGTAAAGATATTATGTAAGATCTGAAAGGGTGATTTTTTTCAAAATTACAAACTATTATATTATATATTTGATGTTTGTGCATAATTTGAGATAAATTTGATAAACAGTGTTTTAATAACATATTTTTTTAACATTTCGTCATACTGGATACTGAACCAAAATATTACCATGCCATCCCCATATGAACCCTAATTTTTGTTCAAAATTTGAAGTCAATCGCGTAAATATTTTTTAAACCATTTCGCGAACTGACAGACAGACAGACTGACAGGCAGACGGACCGACGGAATTGATAAAACATATTGTTTGGTATCTAGGGACGCTAAAACGTGAAGATATGTAAAGAGGGTGATTTTTTCACTATTCCAAACATTTTATAGATAAAATTGCGACCATCCTGAGTTAGTACCACAATTTTGCTAGTTAACCTCTGTACCACAATTAGTTATGGTACACAATTTGAAATCCATCCATTAAGTAGTTTTTTCAGGCTGAATTGTTATAAATATTTTATTAAGCCGCCATCTTGGAATCTTACGAAAATTTTACCAGTTGAATCATACATAGTACCTTGATGTTTGTGCAAAATTTGAGGTAAATTGGATAAGTAGTTTTTTAATAAAAATTTTTTATCAGACCGCCATTTTGTTTCACCACATTGGATTTTTACCAAAATATTGTCAGGTCATCCCCATGTGACCCTTAATTTTTAACGGAAATTTCAGGTCAATCGGGTAAGTAGTTTTTTAGCTATGCCGCGGAAAGTCAGAGATACAGACACAGACAGATCGACGGAATTGAGAAAATACGTTTTTCGACATCTAAGCATCTCTGAAAAACCTTGGAGGGTGATTTTTTCACGATTACAATACTTCCCTTTTACGAGGGAAGTAAAAATAATTGTAAACTGATGTAGCTGTAAATAGACATCATTAAAAACCATCTTTATATATTGATCCAAAAATAATTTACATATTTTACAAACATTTTATTTTAGTTTTTATATACATTTTTACGAGCACTTGTGAATGTAAACATTTTAAAACAAAATTTGACATTTTTGGTTTTCCTATGTATATACTACACAGGGTAACAAAATGAAAACAAAAATTTGGTGCTGGAAATCTAACATCTGATTTTAGATGTTTTTAATGTGTTGATTCCAAAAATGCCACCAGATTTTTTCTATCAGCTCTAGTTTTTGAGATACAGGTTATAGGTTAATTGATATTTTTTTCTGATAAAGGACAACAAATAAAGAGATAAATATGTATTTAATCGTCAAAATAGAAATTTCCCAGAATCTAATTAACCAAATGGATACCTGGAATTGTCCCTGACCCAATGTTTCTATACTAGGAACTACTCAATACACTGCTCTTAATTAGTTTTATACCTGTAATTGCCTATGACCCGATCCTGCTATACCTGCTTGGCGGTACTCGATTAAGTATATTACTGAGTTTTTCCAGGTAAAGTTGTACTATCATTTTGTGTAAATTTTGGTCGTTGTAGTATCAAGATACTAAACTGAAACAATGGCATCCACAAGCAGACGTACCTGTGTAAATCATTCCGATGTTTTTTGTTATGTGTGTGGTGAATACACTTTGAAAGAGAGCAGAAAAACGATTTCTGACTTTGTGAAAAGAGCTTATCTTGCCTATTTTGGCGTTCATTTAGGAGATCAAGATAAATCTTGGGCCCCACCTTTCATATGTAAAACATGTGTTGAACATTTGCGACAGTGGACAACTGGAAAGAGGAAGTGCCTAAAGTTTGGTGTATCTATGGTTTGAAGAGAACCGCGAAACCATCATGACGACTGCTATTTTTGTCTCGTTAATATTAAAGGTATAAATAGAAACAATAGGCACAAATGGACATATCCTGATCTAGATTCTGCAAGAAGGCCTGTAGCGGATTCGGAAGAAATACCCGTTCCATCATTTAGCAGTCTACCTGAACTGACAGAAGATGATACAGAAACATCAACCTCTGAGAAAGTTCAAAGAATTCAATCAGAAAACGACAGCGAATTTGAAGCAGATTTAGCAACTCCGCAGTGTTTCAATCAAGAAGAACTAAACGATCTTATAAGAGACCTGAATCTCCCAAAGAAATCCGCTGAATTACTTGCATCCAGATTAAAATAAATCTACTGTGTCCAGGTACTAATATTACATTTTAATGTAAAAGAGATAAGGATCTGCTGCCTTTTTCTCTCAGGAAAATGACTTGGTATTCTGTAACAATATAAAAGGGCTCTTAGGAAAAAATGGGTTTGCCTGAATACACTCTAGATGATTGGCACCTTTTTATTGACAGTTCAAAACGTAGTTTAAAATGTGCTTTTTTACATAACGGTAACAAATATCGCTCAATTCCTATTGGTCATTCTATTACCATGAAGGAAGAATATGAAACAATTGCATTCGTTTTAAGAAAAATTAAATACGAAGAACATCAGTGGGCAATTCCTTCCTCCTTGGACGGCAGAGTGGTTATACAAAATATCCTTGTTTTTTGTGCCTTTAGGACACCAGAGCTAAACAAAAATTGGCCTTCAAGAGATGTCATGATTCAAGGAAAACATAACGTGATCAACGAACCTTTGGTTTCAAAAGAAAAAAATTTACTTCCGCCCTTGCATATCAAGCTAGGCCTAATGAAGCAATTTGTGAAGGCTTTAAATCGAGATGGAAATTGTTTTGGGTATTTGTCACGTAAATTTCCTGGCATTAGCACGGAAAAACTAAATGCTGGTATATTTGATGGTCCTCAAATAAGGCAACTTGTTAAAGATCCACAATTCACCACATCAATGAACGAGACTGAATCTAACGCTTGGTGTTCATTTGTTCAAGTAGTACAAAATTTTCTTGGCAATCATAAAGCAGAGAATTACGTAGAATTAGTGGAAACTATGCTTTCAAATTTTAATATTCTCGGCTATAACATGAGTGTAAAAGTTCACTACCTCCACAGTCACCTAGATGGTTTTCCAGAAAACTTAGGTGATTATAGTGAAGAACAGGGGGAAAGATTTCATCAGGATATTAAAACTATGGAAGATTGTTATCAAGGATGATGGCGGACTACTGCTGGAGCCTTCAGCGAGACTGCCCTAGTAAATTTCGTTCTAGAAAGTCGTATAAAAGAAAAGTTTTATGTGATTAGTGACTAATGTAATTATGTAAAGTCCATGTGTCTTTGTTTTTTTAACTGGCAATAGTAATATTATATATTATAACAGTTATAACGTAAAATATATGCACAATTTTTATATAGATCTGATAGCCAAATCTGAGAACTTTTTTACATTCTGCATCCAAAAATTACCCAGCATCAGGTAAAAAATCGCAGTCACCAACATGTGTGTTGGCCTGTGTTATAAGCGTATATATTTATCTTTTGTTTAGCCTTTTTCACGAAGAAAACTGGTAGTAGCTGTATATACCATTTTTCATTAAAAATGTAACACATGAAAGTTTTGTTTCAATCTCAATAAAAAATTAGCGTAGATATCTGGGCAGAAGGACAAATGATAAGAATTTTGAGTAACATCGTTGATCCCAAAATCCGTTAAAATTATTCTATTAAGACTAAACCTACACTCATTCTTACTGGGATTATTTAAATCCTTGTTAAGGCTTCAATCCATTTAATTAATACTAACCTATTTCCCCCAAAAACATTTGTATACCTTGAACAAGCGGAATTGCTGTAATTACACAAGTTGCATAAACCCTTTTCGTGCCGGTTAACAAGCCGTCAAGACTTGGCAAGGAAATATCTGGGCCTGTCTTTTCACACTGTCACTAATTTCCTTTAGTCGTGTTTAGAAACAAAATCTTTTAGCAAGAAAAGTAAACGGGGTCGGAACGAACATGCCCTCTACATTTTGCTACTTTCCCATCCAAAGTTCTGATTTATGTAACATAACAGGATCGTGTTAAAATTATTTGAAACTAATAAAATTATTTTTGGTATAAATCTAATTAAATTGGCTTTTAAAAATTTACCGCCGAAAATATCTATTTTGAATCATAATTCGAATATCAACTGTTACTGTTAATGTATACACGTTGTCAATAAGTAAGCGTCTCAAAAAACCATTTAGATATCATTTGGGAAATGGTTTAACGGTAATTTACCTAAAAAAGTGTTCGACCCGCAACATCATGAAAATGTTATTGAAGACTGAGTTTTACGGTCTCTTGAACCTCAGAGAGTGTGATCATTATTTATCTGTTTTTTTGACTTAAAAAAATTCTGGATCGCTGCAATACACAGAAAGGATAAGGACCTAGATTAATACTTTGTGCTGAAAAGATACGCTTTCAATAAACAGAAAACTGGTTCGACAATGAAGCAGTTCATAAGACAAATTCCAAATCCAGGATAAACCTTAAGCTTATCCAGGAGTACAAAGATGCTGTGAAGAAAATAGCAAAAACTTTTGTCAATGCCGAAAGACAGAAAGCTTTTAAATCTTTGGTTTGGAACACAATCTAAGACAAGAAATCATCTTGTAAGTTCCTAAATAAATGTTTATGAAATAAAACGAAGACTTGACCTGAATACACATTTATACTTATAAAGAATATTATATGTGGGCTAATACAGAACTGGGGAGTAGTATATTGTTTTCGTTCTGCACTTCTCACATTGCACCAAACATTAATAATTTTGTACTTCGGATACAAATACAACAACGAAATAATACATACAAAAGAAAAGGTGTTCCAAAAAATACAAATACTGTATAGTCAACTTTATTCGTCCCAGTTAGAAGCGCCAGACAAAAAATTAGTAACGTCGAATCGCAAGAAATTTTTGAAATAGCAAAAGAGGGAGTTGGATATGTTTTATGGCCGGTTGTGGTAATCATCGATTATACATGTCTTTTAAATAAATTGCTTATCAGTAATGTCACTGCTATTCTATTGAATGCAGTTACCAAGGGCGTCCTTAAGGAGCCCTTGCCTCCTCCCTGTATTTGGAAAATATCCTCTAATCGCTGAACCACCTGCCCTTGTGTGATTTACTAAAGTGTTTATAAAAAATTAAACTGGTTTTCTTATATAAAAGTGTATGAATGTTTTTTTTTTGGCAACAATAGGACAATTTAATTACTGCTTATGGCGATATCTGAATATATCTGAATATGGCTATTTCCGATCTGACATTTGCAGACTAAGAAATATTTATCTGCAGCCTCTATTTTTTTATTCTTTTCAGTAAGAAGCACTTTAAATGGCATAAAGACCATACAATGGGGGCAAGAACACAAAACTAATGGGAATATTTGAAAAAAACCGAAATGCTAGCGTTACTCCCACAGCATTGTGGCTTGATAAGTGTGGATTTATTGGAGGATTTATTGGCCTAAGGGAGAAGTGTATACATATAAATATTTTTTTTACTTAAGTAGATATATATAATTTTTAAGTGAAAATAAAAAACTGTAAAATATATTTTTTTGTCATAGTCCCTACAACAAATTATATGTAATAAAATGTTTAAATAAACTTTTATCTTCTCTTTAATTATAAAAACGTACTTTTAGTCAATTATTTAAATATAATATAGGCAACAAAAAGTAATTTTATAATTCAGCATTGGGAAAATTTAGTTATACAGAATAACTCTCTATAGAAGTCTAAAGTATATTACATAAGTGTTGAGAGTGAAAATTTTAAAGCGAGATTGGTCATAGGAAAAATACTAAACTATTTTTCTTACATACAACCATAAAGAGTCTTCAGTGGGACTTTATTTGCTTCTCAACACTAGCTTTGAAAAACTGAGTAACTGATTTGAAATAGATTAAAAGTAAGCTTTAGCTTTTTTTTACTTAACATCTTTCAAGTAGGTACTAGTGTTGAATTTTTTTTAACTCACGTGTGATATAAAGCACTTTCTAGTGTAAACAGTGCTTTTTTGTGTGTTTCATATGTAGCTACATGACAAAAAATTTCGTCTAACAAATTTACTTCAGTTCCAATTTGTAGGAAAACATAACGCAACAAAACCTGCTTCTGTAAAATTAGTTGAAAAGAGAAACTAGTTTTTTTTAATGAATTTTCTAGTTTTTGTAAAACCCTTATTTTTTTCTGCCAATGCAAGCATTTTCTTAATCTGAAAAAAATATTCTTTTATTTATTATAACAAGCCAACATATCAAATATCTTTAACAAAATGAAACAATATCTACATTTTTATCAGAGTTTTATTCACAGACTAATTAACAGATACACAAATATATACATACATACATACATATGTACAACTTAAACTAAGGAAAAAATCTAATATAATATTAAAAAGCTAATAAGATTTTATTAAAATAGAAGAATAATAATTATATAAAATATACAATGTTAGATAAATTTTTGCTATCAGAATCGGCAAAAATTGAGAATTTTGTTCATGTACCATGTATTAAATTTAGCAGAGTTTCAATGCCAAGGTTCAACCTAGCTCATATACACCCGAACTCGTGAAAAGTGAATTGTTTAGACAATATTTTTATTAATTTTGAAATAAATGGGTTTAAAATAGGATGTTTTAATCGTAGGGCTCAGATTGTGGAAGTGGAATTTGTCAAGTTAAACATCAAACCTTTTATAATTACTTTTCACAAAAATGTTGACAGAACTCGCAAAATGGGTATGAGGCTGATCTAGTCGAGTTGAAATATATATTTTTTCACGAGACTTTTCATTACTTTTACGACCTGTGCTTTCCACTAAAATTAAATAATAACTGGGGCCACATAAATTTAATATGAATGCTTGGGTTACTGAAGATGTAAGGGCAGTAAAACAGTTATGTTATGCTTTGAATGCTTTTGTTGGCAGTTGGAGTAAAACCTTCTCTTTTTATTACATGAAGCCATTTATTTCGACTTTCTTTGTCCTTAGGAAACCCAATAAATGAACATTACGTCCTTTCGGATAGTTTCCTTTGCAAATAGGTACACAACAAATTGTTCTAAAATTGTTTTAAATACACATATTTCTTAGCAGATCCACTTTTTATTGAAATTCAAGTGTTAACCTCACTGCTACAAACTTCTATTTTGACGAAAGTTTTATAGCACCAGTCTCAAAACTAATAGCACTAACACAAATATGTAGAGAAATAGTTAAAAACAACTAATGTTCTAATTTATTTGTAAAAATGAATGCAAAAAACGCGCCCTAAACGAATTTACAAATGGCAGTTAACTACAAAAATTAACTACTAGTGATGACTCATCGCAAACTGTCAACGGCCGTTTCCAGGCTTTTTAGTAGAAACGGTGTTGGTTGCAGAAAGCTCAATTAAAGTGTAGAATATTTAACGGAATGTCAAAGTTGACAGCGGGTTCCTAGATTTCTATAAGCAGCTTGTCAAATCCGAAAATTCGGTTAAATATTCTAAACAGCAATTAAGTTTTGTGCAACCGGGGGTAAGATTGTTAAATATTTGAATAAAGCTTTTGAAATATTTGCTAGTAATATTTTATTTGACGTTACAAGGTGCTCCTGTCAGATCAATAATTAAATAGTCGACATTGACGGTCGGTTGCAGATAGCTCAACTACAGTTTAGAATGTTTAACGGAATGTCAAATTTGACAGCGAGTTCCTTGATTTTTATAAGCAGCTTGTCAAATCCGAAAACTCGGTTAAATATTCTAAACAGCAATTAAGTTATGTGCAACTGGCTACTTTACATTCCTTGATTTTTTGTTTGCTGTGGTAGTTTTAGAACATGCCCGTGTTTAAAAATTAGAATAAAACTCAGGCGAATTTTAAATAAGCAAAATAGGGCACCAATAAAGAAAAATATTCATTTTCAGTTCAGGTTTAAAGAGCCGAAGTTTTTCCGTAACTACAATATACCGCTACAGCTTTTGAGTTAAATGGGATCGCCGTTTTCACCCTGCGTTTAAATTTTACGAGATTTGTTAAGTCTTTATTATGCGCGAAATTAGGTTTTATACACCGAGCAGAAAGCAAATTAGGTGTATAAAATTAAATGTTATTGCACCGAATGAACATAATCCTTAATAACCGTAACCATATAGTAAAAAAGTTCGGCGTAAGCAAGCCGCGTTCCGTTAAACACTGTTATAATTCGTTGGTCGTTCCCGGATAAATTTCATTAAATATTCATTATAGCCAAATTGGGGGACGCAAATTTATTTATTCGAGGTTGCGTGATAAATAGTTGCATTTTAGTGGATTTAAATAATTCAGTGGATGCTATACCAGTAATTTTCTTATTGGGTTGTAAATTTCTAGTAGATTATATAGCATTTCGAATTAATGCAAACTGAATAATTGCTAGATTTTAATTTTTATTTATTTTCCTACCATTTATTTAATTCCTGAGAAGTAAGGTCTAGATTATTATGAATATTGTTTTTCAGTTGCAATTTGATTGAAATAGGAGAGCAATACTTTCTTATGAAGTTCTTGTATATTCATGGTAATAAAACCTGTTGCAATGGTGATACTGTCACTCTCCTCATCCCTTTCAGATTCGGTTGTGGTTACAATTTTCTCCATACTCGATGTGCAATATCGCAAAAAAAACAAAGAAATAATCAACGAAAATATTTTTATTCATAAAACGAACTATAAAAGTAAACTGACAACTTAAATTAATCGCTATGTACATTTCCGTCCTGGTTACGTATGCATTCTTGATAAATAGTTGGCAAATGACGGTTTATTGCATTTTTTATGAAATGTTAGTTCTTTCCGTTAAGAATTTCCACTTATAAAAAGTATTATGTTTTCGGAATTATCCAAATTATATTGGTATATTTGATTTTTAAGATACCCCATAGAAAATTATCCATGGGCGTCAAGTCGGGGCTGTTGGCCGGTGAAGGAATTGTTCCGTACCTCCCGATCCATTCACCAGAATTGGCGGGTAAAAAAATTCGCACTTGTAGGGTTCCGTGCTGAAAAATTATTCTATGGCGGTATCTCTTCGGTAGATCTTCTACTGATTCGACAACAAAGTTATTTAAGAATTGATGATATTCTTCCCAGGTCAGGTTGCGGTCAAAAAAAATTTACTGTTACCCTTAAGACGCAGATACTACATAAAGCAAGACCACATACGTAAAAAGCTTTCATATACGTGGTTACAAGAAGGGCAGCTGTTCCCCGAAAGAGAAGGCTTCCTGCTTACCATCCAGGACAAAGTCATAGCAACCAGAAACTACCGAAAGCAAATCATCAAGGACAACCATTGAAGACGACAGGTGCAGGAGGTGTCACCTACTTGGACATCGACATCCACATAGATAAAACAGTCCCCGCAAATCACCCCGATATCACCTTCCAATACAAAAAAGAAAAGGTTACTTATTTAATTAACATGGCTGTCCCCTACGACAAGAACATCCAAGCGAAATAAGTGAGAAGATCGGCAAATACACCGAGTTGGTAATGAAAATAAAAAGGCTGTGGAAACAAGAAAGAGTCCTCATTGTTCCTCTCGTTATATCAGTAACAAGCCTCATCCCAACAACGTTTACACCGCATTTGGCTCAATTAAGACTTAATACAGACATTCACAGGAACAATCAGAAATCGGTCATTTTGAAAACATGTAGCATCGTTAGATCATTTTTTAATACACAATATTTTTTTTTTCACTGACGTGGTATAATATCGTCAGTGTAAAATACAACCACAGGAATTTTGTGAGACAACAAGGTGGAGAAATAATAAGACTAATAATAATAATACATTTATGGTTATAAACTATAATTATTATTTATTACTTTCTAAAATTTATATTGCAATCAACATCCAATCATTAGTAATAAAAGTACCCAGCAGGGAATAACAATAATCATTTGATTTTTTATTTGAGATAAATTGCCATATTGGCGAATCCAGCGGGAAACCTAGCTATGGACGTTATACATTATAATGATTGGTTTTATTCTGTTGGGATCTGCCAATGTGCGTCTGACGGATCGACAAGAGAAAAGGAATGTTACGTCGACCGAAAACTTATATTTTTCAGGTAAATACCTAGAGGAGTTTCGAAGTGAATTGAATTGGTTGCTGCTGTGTATGTTGTGTTAAAATTGTATTAACGTTAGGTATGAGGCAATAAATTGAGTTTTTTTGTTTGAAAAGGATAAAAAATACTTAGGAAATAAGTAGAAGCAAAAATTATAGAAGGAATGCAAATATTTACAGTTTTATAAGAAATATAAATCATATCAATATTGTTCTTTCATTTAAATAGGTAAGATTTGGTTGACTGGAAAGGGTGTCGTCAATTATTTTACATAGAACAAAATTTATACTTGCTGGTAATATTAAAATTCATTTTAAAGGGGTTAAATAATGTAATAAAAAGTAAGATAGGAATTTAGACTTTATTGGTTTTTATTACGTATCGATTTTTTAATGGGATTTTAAAGTAATGGAAAATTATGTATTTTACCTTGAATATCTGGAAAATTGTTATATTTTTTTATAAAACATATTATATACAGATTGGAGACTTTAAATGAGACGCTGCTTATAGTGGACTTCAAGATTCCTCTAAAATCCAAAAATACGTCCTCAAAGATTTTTACTGGCTTTTTTGTCATGTGGAAAATAATAATAACCTAACCAACTTTTTTTTTAAATTGGAAGACATTACTTGTGGAATCCTTTTGGAAAGCTTAAGCCTGGGTTATAGATTAAAAACGTTTGCGTTTTGCGTCGTAAAACAATGGGTAAGGTTATATTTTTGCCGCCATCCGTTTGAGTTTCCGCTAGCCATTGAAAAGATGGCGATCTTTAACTTTAACGGAAGCGGCTAGCGTAAATCGACGTTTGCGCTAAGCTGCAGCCAATGAAATTCCTGCATTTTAGAGGGCCCTTCAAAACGTTCGACCTTAGTAATATATTTGACATTAATATATACACATAACGTCCTCGTCCATTTAAAAAAACTGCTTGGGGTTATTGTCTTTAATTTTAAGAAAACACTGGTAGGAGTTTTGAGTATTTCTACCCCAATTAACAGGCGCCGAATATGCCACCTTCTCTTTAACAACTTTACAGCTTCGGCACGTATTAATATGTTCACAATGCCTAGTCTTTACTAGGCATCATTACTATGATTTTTATTATCCATTCTCAACAAATTTAAAAAACGGACATAAACTTAAAAACAAGCAAGAGAAAATTGCATTACACAAAAAGGCGATAAAATATATAAACATAAAAGTAAGGTTAGTTCCACAGGCGATGCAAAGCGCAAACGTTTTCAATCTATAAGACGGGCTAAGAACCAGTGTAAACGCTTAGCTCAAACGGATCACGCAAAACAAAAACTTTTTCAATCTGTAACCCAGGCTTTATTAAAAAAGGAATTTCCTGTTAATATCTTTTTGATATCTATCAAAACCATATGTCAGAAATTTATTAAAAACTAATTTTTTAATATTTAATGAACAATTACATTAACAATAAAATTAAAACTGTAACGTCACCTTTTTAGCGTATCATATGTTAAAAAACTGCCCCATTAACCTATTGGCATAGACCCAACCAATGGTAGAGCTCTTCTCTTACTCTTCCCAAAACTTCTGGCGTGATTAAACGCCTGAAATCTTGCATATTTCCAGGCCTCGTAATATAGATCCTGGTTTTAAATCGCCCCATAAAAAATCTGTGCGGCCACTCTATAAATCCTCGCCGTCCTATCCACTTATTTGGAAATGCAACATTTAAGAATTCTTTTACGTTTCTTGCAAAGTGGGAAGAGGCTTCATCGATCGTGCCGAAAAAATATCCTTTGATCTGGTCTCCATTTAAATCGTCTTAAAAAAGGAATAGACAAATTAATCTGTCGCCTATTATTCTATCCCAAACATTCACCTTCTCTTGGCGTTGAAAGTGGCATTCAACAACCCAATGAGGATTTTCGCCGGCATAATATCGGAAATTTTGACGATTAACCTAAAATGGGAATTAATTAATAATAGGCTTAGATGCTAAGATTTTGCCCAGTTATTGTCTAGAATAAGGGTAAATTCCCTTTAAAACACAAATAAATTTTTGCTTAACTTTCAAGCTTACGTGGCCTACTAAAGTAAATGTTGCTCCATCAGGGAAAATTATCCAGTCTAAATCAATTTGTCGGTTGTCCAATGCGGCCATCATAACTTCGCAAAATTTTACCCTTCTGTCTAAGTCTTCTCCAATAACTCTTGTACTAGCTGCGTCTTGAATGGCTTTATGCATGGAGATTTTGTGAATTTTAGTTCCCTTTTATGATCAATTGAGCCTTAGTATTATTACTGGGTTTTCTTGTAAACTCAATAAGATTAAGAAATCATGGTTCTTGGGATTATACCATGTCAAATTTGAATTATTATCCGACGTCTCGTCTTCAATTACACGAGGCATCTTCAGGGATTCAGGCGGGCTTTTATACCCGACTTCTGCTCGCCGAACCGTGACCCTTTGTTAAGATCGGTTTCCACGTGTGATGCAAACCGTAACCGTAATTTTTCGTTTATAAAATCCTATAACCGATGCTAGAACCTTGGTTTCCTTTACATTTATAATATGGCCAGTGTTATGCTGGTGTTTTTAATACATCCATCATGTTCCTTAAGTCTAGTTGATACTGAGCGTCCTGTTTCTCCCGCGTACACTTCTCCACAGGAGCAAGGAATTTTATATACTCCTTCTGTTTGGAAAAGTACAATATCTATCGGGGATCGCAAGCATTGTCCAATCTTCTTATGTGTATTGAAGATTGTGCGTATGTTGGACCGCCGAAGTAATCAACCTATTTTGTCTATAGTGCCATGTATGTAGCGAAGAACGATACTACTTAAAGGTGGTTCTTTATCATTCTCCTTTGGTGGAGTTGAATTACTATATTTTTTAATTAAACGCGTAATATATTCAGTTCAGTCAGCATCAAAAGTGTATGTGGGAGAAACAGGACGCTCAATATCAACTAGACTTAAAGAACATGAACGATGTATTAAAAAAAAATTGTCCAATCTACTGTAGCTGAACACCAGCATAACACTGGTCATATTATAAATGTAAAGGAAACAAAGCTTCTAGCATCGGTTCCTGGATTTTATAAACGAATAATTAGAAAACCTATTGAAATATTTAAACATACAAAAATTTTCATTAGAGATAAGGTCTACATCACACGTGGAAACCAATCTTAACAAAGCGAGCACAAGTCGGGTAAAAAGCCGGCCTGAATCTCTTCGAGCTCATTCAGTGTTCAGATCTCGTGGAGTAAAGATCCCTGAATATGCCTCATGCAATCGAAGTCGGATACTAATTCCAATTTGACACGATTTAATCCCAAGAACCATGATTTCTTAGTTGGCCAAAGCCGTGAAGGCTTCCGTTCTATGTTAACTCAATAAGATATAAAATTTAGTTTCGTCTGATACTTTTGGGAGCCTTCTTCTTCTTCTTACATGACACAATTCTTTAAATTGCTTTTCAATTTTGCTGACTGTACTTCGCGACACATCGTCGGTATTTTAATTTTTAACATTTCAGTTAAACAAATTTTTGAAAATATTAAATCAAAGCGCTAAAAATTTTAAATTACTTTACACACAACATAACTGTCGGTATTAAATTTAGCTTTTATTCACGGTGGGAAGAAAACCACCATGATTTTATTAAATTTCTGACACATAGTTTGGCAGATGTCAAGAAAGTAAACCTGAAAATCTGGACGATTTGAAGGCAAGGATTCGGGCAGAGATACGTTTAATCACTCTAGAATTTTTGGCAGGAATAAGAAAATAGTTCTACCACCGGTTGTCTCTGTTCAGATAGGTTAATGGGGCACATTTTCAACAACTATTGCGCTAAAAAAGCAACATTACAATTTTAATGTTATTGTTAATGTTATTTTTCATTAATTAAAGTACTGGAACTTCAAAGTGCACCATGGAAATCTTTACTGGAAATTCACAACGAAATATTTTCAATACGGATACAAGATTTTGAGCTGACGTTTTGGCCTTTGGTTTGATAAATATCCTGATAAGGGCAGCCTTAGAGCACCATAGCAACCGTCTTATACAGGTAGTTATATAAAGGGCTGTTATTTTTTATGTTTGTTCCAACAGTTGTGCAACCAAAATAATCTAGAGCTAGGTATGAAGAAACAATTTCTAGCAATTTTGAAATTATTTCTTCGTTTCCGACTTTGAAAAATTGATTTTTCAGAGTAATCTGCTGAGCAAACTCCACTTGTGGTAATCAAAGGTATATCTATCAGATTATGAACAAGGTTGGAACCCTTAAATTTTCCAACATAAATATTATATACAGAACTCACCATAAACTAAGAGATGGATGTTAAATAGTGATTTGTTGGGTTTGGTTTTTTGTGTCAATCTTGAATTCGATGTTGCTTCTAATGTCAGTTTAAGGAATAATAGACATTTTTACCGAAACAGTTTTACATTTGAATTTTGCTCAAGTTCTTTCAGATATTGCCTTTAATTTAAAGAAGAATTTTTGAATAAAAAAAGAAAAATTGCCTTTTATCATTGATATAACTCTCTTTTTCCCAAGAAAATACAGTTTCACATGTTATTTTTGACTTACTTAAACTGTTTACCTATCATATCAAATTAACTGAGAATATGCCCCAATAATACAGTGGGTAACAAAGGTCTGAAATACTACCTACCTTGTGCAACAGAAACTCCACATTTTTAAAATTTAGACTCGGTAGAGTTTTTGGTGCACCATGTATACATTATTCATGGTGGAATACTTTAAGATGCCAACCTTGTTCATAATCTGATAGACCATACTAAATCTGATAGACCACAATAAAACTGATTGACATAAGTGGGCTTTGTTCAGCAGACCATTTAAAAAAATATCAGTTTTTCTAAAAAACCCTGTATGTCGGAAAGGAAGCTTTAGATTATTTTGGTTGCACAAAGAGAAAAAAAATCTTCCACAGTAAGAGTTCAGGTTAAATAAACTTTTCAAAAAATGACAGGGTTTTATATAACACTCTGTATAAGACGATTCCGATAGAGTCCTGAGGCTGTCATCGGGCTACATACCCTAGAAATTGGTCAAACAAAATCAAAATCGTCATCCGTATTGAAAATATTTTACTTATTCAATTTCCAGTAAAAATTTCCTTGGTGCACTTCGAAGTTCTAGGAGTGTATTTAAAAACAGATGATTTGACAGATGTCAAAAAAATATTAATGGCAATTTCCTTTTTCAATAAGCTTTCCAAAAAGGTGCCACAAGTCGTGCTTTCAAATTCTTTGAGGCCCCAATTTTTGTTACATGACAAAAACAAAGCCCATAAACATTCTTTGAGAATGTATTTTTCGATTTTAGAGAAATCTTATTCCAAGGGTGCGCTGTAAAAGCAGCGTTCCACTTAGTGTCTAGTTATTTCCGCAGATTCTAAAAATGTAGTGAAATGTAGATAATTACATTTAAGAAATAAGAACATTTTTGATAGACTCCTCATACACCTTTTTTGAATGATGTTCAATTGTTTTATTAAGAATTTGAATCCTCCATGAAAATCCTAGTTACTTTCGTATTAATTTTTGTTTCAATTTCTTATAACCACATTACATTCTTATAACCATATTACACCTTACTTGATCATTATTCCTTCAACCCATATATTTATATGCACATAAATCTGTATTTTCATTAACTTAACTAAGTACAAATAAAATAGTTTTTTGCTCTTGAATGGGCAGTTCCTATCTGTCCACAATAGCAATTTAAACAAAAACAACTGCAATGTCAGGTTAGTTTTGTTCCGTGTTAGCAGATGGTACCGTCATTCAATACGTAAATACATTTTTTTTAATTGGGACTTTTTTTGAATGCTTTGAAGAGAAACATTCTTATTTCTAATAAAAACTGATAATTATTTCAATATTGATGAAACTCATACATTTTATAAGTGTCAAATAATGTTCTAGTTTATTGTCAGCATCCAAATTACGTTCGACGGCAAATTAGGATTATTGTATTGGCCGATTCACTATCTATTACAGTAAAACAATATTTATTATTTGTCAAATTTGCCACCGATGCCGCAAATTAAAGCCATTGTTAGGACACATTGTATCTGCACTGAACGGGGCGACCTCAAAGCCTATTTGCCGAATGACGGCAGAGGTGAGATGATTTAACAACACCCAATGAATTTTGCGGGCTCCATTAGCCCATTTATATTATGAAGCGGTTGTTTATTGCATATTTATTTAAAATAAATATTTCCAATATGAGGATTTTATTAATGGTGTAATTTTTAAAAATTAAAATACTCAAAGAGTATTGCTTGTGTTTATAGCTATGTGCTAATAAATCATTCCGGTCCAGGTTGTTAGTAGGAAGATTGAAACAATGTTTACATATGTACGTACAAAAATGTATTGCGTATTGCTGACTCTGACATAAATTATTGATATGCGGAAAAGTAGTAAGCCATATTTTCTCCAAAATAGAGGTCATATTGGCTAAGGAACCCTAAGAGCCCTTCTTTTTGGCTGCTTATGGTTGGTACTTTTCAGCTAAGGTGCTGTAATAACTAGCATTATCATAAACGACTACACTATCTGGCGGGATATTCGGAAGAAGGAAATTTTTCATCCAATCTGTAAAAAGCTCACTTACCATGTCCAGAAGCTAGTCTAACGAACGGTTCTTAATGTTTTCTGCTGAAAGTAGAACTTTCCTGCGAATTGATTCTGCATCACCATTCCCAAACACTTTCATTGTGCTTTTGTCAGATCTGTTCTTCCTCACCATTGTCTTTGTCAAGGAATCGACGCAAGATAGGCCTTGGAATGCCGGTTAACTCCAGTATCCTCTTAATGGAACCTTCCATGCCCTGTGACGGTGTTAGATGTCCTGCAGATAAATATTTGAAGGTTGCTGCTTGGCATTAGTATGTGATATTATTGGCGGATGTGCTATAGTCAAAGACACTGTAAGGAGTGGCAAAAGACGTCACCGTATGAATACAATTGAAGAAAACAGAGATAAAAAATATTCTTTAAAAATAATCAAAATGTCCGCCGGCCAACAGTTGACTTAAAAAAAATTGATTAGGAAATTTTGGGGTACTTTCCAAAACTGAATTGTATGGAGCAGCGATCTGGTAATATTTAGATTTATTTTTAGTGAATGTTCCGAGGAATCTTCCTTGACATATTTTTTGAGCATTTTTAATACATAACTATTACAAATAATTTAATTTTTCAAATTAAGTTTTTGTACATTTCTAGAAAAAGAAAAATGTTTTTTTTAGCTTCTATTCAAATAACAGTTTAAACAAAATAATAATTTTTTATTTGGAGATTCAAAAACTTTTAAAAATACTTATTTAATGAGTTTAACCTAATGAAGTAGAGTGATTCTTTTATTAGATACATCTGAGAAATAAAAAAATAATTATAAATTTTACCTAGATATACTCGTAAAACAATTCTCTTGCAGCACATCGGTAAATGACATTTTGTTTTTTTTGCTCGTTTATCCCTTCATTTCCGTCGTCGGATTTACAGTTTTCAACCCACGGTCTAAACATTTTAAAAATTACTAATAACACCTCACAGCAAGATTGTTATTCTAAAAATAAATAACACCACTGAACACCGCTAATGCGACAGTTGAAATGATTTAATAATATAAATAAAATACCGACCTGTACTGAGAAACGCTTGCAAGCCCGGCTACTTCATGATCATTTATCGTGTGTCGGACTATAATCAGTAATACAGAAAAAATTTTAAAGCTAAATAAATAACAGACACATTTATTAGGGTGTCCCTTGGCGGTTTGACTGGCCTTTCATTGTTCCTAAGTGTTTTAAACTTTTTCTGCTGCTTAATGGTAACTGCTTGAAGTATCCTTTCCGCTTGCGCATTGGTAATGTCATCGAGAGTTCTACATATTGGATGTTCAAATATAAAAGCTAATTTTAAATAAGTAGCTTTTATTCTATCTCTTACTAATCCCATACTGGCTCGTTTGTAGATGTTCCTTGCTCTTTATGATGTTATATGGAGTTTCATCTCGGCAAGGAGAAAGGCTAGTTGGTAAAGTAGCTTCTTGTTGTTGTTCCGAAGATCGCCTGTGGTCAGTTAAGAAATCATGATTCTTGGATTAGACCATATCAAAATGGAATCATTTTCCGACGTTTCGCCTTCGATTTGACGAGGCATTTTCAGGGATTTTTACTACACGAGATCGGAACACTGAATAAGCTTGGAGACACCTAGGTCGACTATTTATATCTCTATTAAAATTGTTAGGATGCTTATACATTTCAATAGATTCTCTAAGTTTTCGTTTTCAGAATTACAAGAACTTTGGTTTCTTTTACATTTATGACAGTCCAGTGGAATGTTGATGTTCAGATACAGCAGTTTGTACAATTTATTTCTTTCTAATACATCGTTCATGCTCCTTAAGCCTAATCGATAAGGATCACCCAGTTTATCTAATACAGACATCAATACAGGAACAACGAATTGCATATACTACTTTCGGTTGGAAAGGTATACTGTCTTTTGACGATCGCAATATTTTTTGTGCGTGTTGAACATTGTATGTATGTTGAACCGGCGAAGCAATCTTCCTAAACAGATAATATACCGTTTAAGACCTATCGTCAGTGTAACAGGATCGCCCACTTATAAAATCGGTAGACATCTTTCAGATATTCCTCAAATAACACTGGCCGACACAAAAATATTTTGTTGTTGTAACACAAATCAGAATAGCATAATCTAATTGAATGGACCTACTCAAATACGAAAATGATAAATAGAAAGTTGTAGCACGTAGGGTTTTCTTGTTAGAGATAATTTCAGAAAAATCTTAACCCTGTTTATTGACTATGTTTACAGTTTTCGCCTATTAAACATACCATACATCTAAGAGAAAAGCAAACGAGAAAAATATTAACTTAAAACACTAATTGAACTTTATTTTTTCCGTTTATAAGGTATCCTATCTTCTCTCTTCAAAAACCAAAAGTAGTCACCCATCATGGCTGGATCCCACCGTCCTTGGTACCGAATTTCCATTGTTCTGATATCTTGGTGAAACCTTTCACCCTGCTCGTCACTACCATATCCCAACTTTTTAGGAAAAAATGATAGATGGGAATGGAGGAAGTGAATTTTTAATGACATTCTGGCACCAAGCGCTTTATAGGCATCTAAGAATTCATAAACTAATTGTTCATAATTTTCATCCATATTGTTCCCTAAAAATCCTCTTACTACATTAACAAATGAATTCCATGCTCTGAGTTCCTGCCTGGTAAGCTTTTCCGTAAAATTGACATCGTCCAGCAATTTTCTGACTTGTGGCCCAATAAAAACGCCTTCTTTTAATTTGGCATCACTTAACTGGAAAAAGACTTGTCTTAGGTATTTAAATCCATCACCATCTTTATTCAAAGCCTTCACAAAGTTTTTCATCAGCCCAAGTTTAATGTGAAGAGGAGGCAAAAGGACATTTTTGGGATCAACAAGAGGTATAAATTTAACATTTTGAAATCCCGGTCGAAATTCGCTTCTTTCTGGCCAAAAGTCCCCACATATCTGCCATTTATACCTATTGTAGTTTATTTTATTCAAAATCGTGCGCATATTTTCATAATTTTCTTTCATTGCAACTGAATGGGCAACTGATATAGAGGGTTTTAAATTTCCATTATGAAATAACACAGCTTTTAAGCTATATTTAGATGAGTCTCTGAATAAGCGCCACTCACGGAAAGAATGTTCAATATCAAGTTTCTGGATTAAACTGTCTATAACAGTGCACGCGCACAACGAATTTTCCATACTGTAGAATTCAGAAAACATAGCATTTCTTTTTCTGAAATTCGTAATTTTGGTTTCTTTGGCCAATAGATTCCATTCCTTAAGACGGGAACCCAGCAGTTCTGACTGTTGCTTGGATAACCCCAAATCACGTACTAAATCATTTAATTCACTTTTAACAATCAAATGTGACTCGCCGGAACTGAGACCTGTGGTAAAAGTAGGATCGGTGCACTGTTCTTCTAAGCTGCCTGATGATGTGTTATCTCCATTATCTTCCAAATTAATAGCTTGCCAATTTAAAGGCGCAATTGGCACTGGCAAATTTGCATTATGAGGAACAGGTCGTATGGCAGATTGCAAATTTGGATATTCTATATTGTGCTTTCCCTTTTTGGAATAACCTTCAGTTTTTGTCAGGCAAAAATAACAATCGTCAGAATGATTGGTGGGTTCTCGCCATACCATTGGAACTGCAAAAGGCATACTTTTTCTCTTTCCCTTCATCCACTGCACCAATGATACACTACAACTAACATAGCACACATGGGGAGCCCACCGCTTATCTTGATCCCCAATTAACACACCAAAATATTTAAAGTAGGCTTTTTTTATATTTTTGGAAAATGACCTGGCTTGTGATTTCACCAGAAATTCTCCACAAATATAACAAAATTTGTCAGGAGAAATTTTCCAACTTCGGCGCGTTTGACTCGACATTCTCGTCTTCACATACACTTGCTTATCGATACACAGAGAACCACTCAATTCGATACTTAACAGAAGAGTGATGTTTAACGTTTATTTTGTGTCTAATGTTGTAAACAACCCAGTCTAGGTAATTTTTCCGTTGTAAAATGGACCCATTTTAGCCGCCTCACAATAAAATTGTTTACCTGCCCATATAAAAGGTTCTAATTAGGGTATTAAAAAATGGTACGTATTAACGTTTTCCGAATATTTTTTTTATTATTGGGAGGGTATTTCCATTGTGAAAATAATGAGCTGGCAAGGGTTAGAAAAATCTTGTTGGCCAGTTACAATTATTAGTTTTTAGCTGGATGCTGACTTCCGAAAAACAGTTTAAAGATAAACTAAATTACCATTTTTTAACTATTTTTTAAGTCGTTTATATTTATTTTTATAAAAAAATAATATTGTAACTTTAACTCCACAAAAAATGTTTTTTCTTTCGTTAATTTTCGCAGATAAAATTAATCCATTTTGTTTTAATCAGTTATAAAAATAATCTAGCAGATTTAAAGAGAACTTTGTCAAATCAAACATCTTAAAGTGGAATGATTTGAATAACATATCAAATATTAGATCTAAAAACCTAGCAGATTTTAATGTTTCGTAATTCTGGATCTGAAGTACATATTCCCTCAGGCAAACTATATAGCCGCAAAACATAACCCAAGTTAAAGTCCCAATTTCAAACATGAAGATAAGAATAAACTCAGAGATCCAGAAACATTGATATAAATGAGAAAGTCTGGATAAAATTTACGGCTTTTTGTCTGCTCGCATAAAGTCTGGCATAAACTCTCCAGATGCATGTGCATTTGTGTCACACGGACTGTATTATACGGCTCATATGTTACGTAAGCCTCAAGAATGTTGTTTTAGTGTTTCCTTAGTTTTCAGAGAAAATATTTGCTAGTCCCTTTAATATTTTTCATCCTTTTTGTGGGTTAACTAATCTTAAATAAACGTGGATTTTATATTTTTTTATTGCACTGATAATTTTAATTGCAATGCTTTTAATAGTAATTATAATATGCTTAATAATATTAATAACAATAATGTGCTTAAGTCTACTTGCTATTATTACTATTACTACCCACACCAACCAGAATGAGCATCCAATGGATATGAACATTTAGACATGGACGAAACCTATACGTACTAGGGTTTTGATTAAAACAGAATAAATGACACAAACATCTTCAAATTTATCCTCCGTTCGAAGTACAGAAACGTGTTTGCAAAATATGGAACTTAGGACTTTCCGAAGTAAATAACTTTGTTGCCGCGAATATGCTTGTAGTTATCCTGCTCTTCTATTAATTCTTCTAAACTGGAGGGATGCGAGTTACGGCAACTAGACTTAAAAGCATGGAATATGAAGCCTTTGAGAGGAATCAAACATCAGTGTTTATCAATATCAAATCTTCCACGTCATCAGAAAGAAAAGAGTCTTCTCACCTTTGGGCACTTGCAGAATAGGATATTGTTAAACTTTGCTGTAAAGTTGTCAAAAGTTTAGATCCGATGTTCCAGATAGCTGGTGAGTATAGTATAGGGGCTTTTTTCTTCAAGAAGGCAAACAAAGCTGTGAGTAAACTTATGAAGTTGCACAATCTCTTGTAAGACCAAAACTTGGAGTTGTAAAGAATCACATAAAGAGAAGAAACACCAGCATGACTTATTCTATAAGAATATAGACTTACTGTGCTTAGGAGGCTTAAATGCGTCTATTTCGGGGTCTGCTGACCTATAGTCTGGAACCGAAATGTTTGTGCTAGACTGCCAAGACGGTTCTATTAAGAATTTATTACTTTAGTAGCCAGTTTTTAGATGTCCATGATGATAACGTTCAGAGGGGCAAGGGGCTTGCTTGTCCCTCCGCCGTATTTTGGAAAATATGTTCTAACAGCTGAACTTACATACTAAATGTACAACACGCTCGTGTATCTAAATATTGTTGCCCCCCCTAGAAATGGTTGTGAAGGCGCCAATATCCCTGATACTAGATGCTGGATATGTTGCCAACAATCGAAAACACTTATTTACCTTTAAGAAATCATGGTTCTTGGGATTAGACCGTGGCAAATTGGAATTACTATCCGACGTTTCGATTTCGATTGCACGAAGCATCTTCAGGGATCTTTACTTTACGGGATCTTTACTTACTGAACACTGAATGACCTCGGAGAGATCAGGCGGGCTTTTATAGCCGACTTGTGCTCGCCGAATCGGGATGTTAAGGTCGGTTCCCACATGTAATGTAGACCGTAACCCGTATCTCTATTTAAATTTTTTGTATGTTTAAAAATTTCAATAGATTCCCTAATTTTTAGTTTATACAATCCTGGAACCGATACTAGAACCTTGGTTTTCTTTACGTTACAATATGGCCAATGGTATGCTGGTGTTCAGCTACAGCAGATTGAACAGTTTATTTCTTTTCAATACATCGTTCATGTTTCTTAATTCTAGTTGATATTGAGCGTCCTGTTTCTCCCACATACACTTCTCCACAGCAGCAAGGAGTTTTATATACTCCTTCTGTTTGAAAAAGTACAATATCTTTCGGGGATCGCAAGCATTGTCCGTCTTCTTATGTATATTGAAGATGTACATATGTTGGACCGCCGAAGTAATCGTCCTATTTTGTCTGTAGTGCCATGCGTGTAGGGAAGAACAAATCTATCTAACGGTGGCTCCTTATATTTCTCCTTCCGCGGAGTTGGATTACTACATCTGTTAAACTAATGAACGCGTAATATCTTCACTGCAGTAGCTATTCCCTCTCTTCGGTTAGTTAAGAAAGTTAATCAGAAATTGAAATACTAGTGAGTTAATAACCCATTTCTTTTGTGCTGGACGGTGGTGGGAATTATGCATTGGTTTTCTATACAAATAATATCCTAATATACCATTTCCCTTCCTTTGGACACATACATCAGAAAGCGAATCGTTCCATTAGATTCAATTTCCATTGTAAACTTGATAGTATGATGTTGTTGATTAAGGTGGTCCAGAAATATAAGGAGATTATCCTGTCCATGAGGCTAAACAACAAAAGTATCATCTACATATCTGAACTAGTGTTTTGGTTTTAGTGGAGAGGATGTTAGAGCAATATCTTTAAAGGCTTAACATATCTGAACTAGTGTTTTGGTTTTAGTGGAGAGGATGTTAGAGCAATATCTTTAAAGGCTTTCATAAAGATATTCGTTACCACAGGTGATATAGGAGATCCCATAGCTGCCCCTAAAGTTTGTCCATGAAAAGTTCCTTGAAAAATGAAATAAGTAGATGTAAGACAAGCTTCCACTAGGTCTATTAGGTTTTTTTCAAGATTATCATGGTCCAATATGTCTGATATAATGGAAATTGTTTCGTTGACAGGAACATTTCTGTATAGTGATTCTACATAGAAACTGAACAAAATATCTTCGAGATCCAACTGGATTGCCTTAAGTTTTTCCACGAAATGTGCAGAGTTTTTTATAAAATAATGTTTTTTTCCAGCGAATGGATTAAGACGATCGGTCGAAGTGGTACATTGTTATTGTGTATGTTGGGGAAATCTTGAAGCTGCTTCTCCGAGCTCATTCAGCCGAGTTGTTCATATCTCGTGGTGTAAAGATTCCTGAAGATGGCTCGTGGAATCGAAGGTGAAACGCCGGATATTAATACCAATTTGACACGGTCTAATCCCAAGAACCATGATTTATTAATTGACCAAAACCGTGAAAGTTTCCGTTCTAACTTATGTACCTTCTTTCCGTATACCATCATACATTGATAAGTATAGTACTGTTCTGCAGATACTCTATTACCAACTGCCACGTTGCGTTTCTCTTCGAAATACAGGCAGCAAGCCAAAAAAGCCTGATATCATTCTGCTAGACGAGCGGACAAAGCTGAAGTTTGTTATCGAATTTTCAGCCCCAGCAGAAATTATGATTTTTGTCAAGGAGCATGATAAGAGTTCCAAGCACATGGAACTAATTTTAGAACTTGAACTTGAAAAATATATCTGGAATATCAGGTTCAAATAGTGGTTCATATGCATTCTAAACTAAAGAATAGTTTGCAGGGCCTCATCCGGAAAATTGGTAATGAGTACAAAAAGCTGTTGCCCTTGGGACTCTTCGTTTATTGATTCGTTGCCTTTGTCTTTTTGATATTTCGTGTAACGCCTCTGTAGGAAGCAACCATCGATTATGTATAAGAAAACTTGTTTTTTTGTTAAATTACATTTAATAGAGATTAGAAAAAGTTATCTCACTAGTTTATGTTAACTTAAAAAATAACATCAGTCTTCTAAAACACAGCCGTTAGAAATTAGAGTCATATTGTTCTAGTTATTTCATTATCAATATAATATATATTTTTTCAAATGTATGTTGTTTTAGGTGATCCACTTATTAAATACTTGTTATAAGAAATGCAATATAATTAAGAAATACCCTAAGCCTGGGAGTAATTAAAATAAAATTAGAGGGGTTTCTTGGATGAAGAGAATAAAAATTTTTAGACATTGCAAAAATGTAAATGTAGAACTAAAGTGCCAATAAATGAACACAATTTTTTATTGAAACAAAGGAAGGAAAAAACAAGATCATTGAAGCATGCAGACGCTTTGCAGAAAGGAAAAATTGGCTGAACTAGAAACTAAAACAGGTTAAATTATGCTTTAGAGAAAAGACTATCACTTCAGTACTCCAGCAGATGCGGATTCATTTACCAAATTTATCTCTTTCCTGTGATGGTACTACTGTGTCTGACAAAGCAGAAGCTATTATTGCTTTTGCAGTACTTCGCGATGTTGGCATTATAACTCAAAATAACCAGGCATAAATTTATACATAGGAGTAAATTAAAAAGAGAACGAAAAAGTACACGCTGGACACGCCAAGATTTGTAAAGCAGCTTGTTATGTGTCATATGGAGAAACTAGTACAAATTCGATATGACGGAACACAATGGCGATCTTAAAAAATCAGTGTAAAAACTAACTATTCAATTTATTTTAAATCATGCCCAAAAATTAAGTGTGGCAAAGGTAGACACAGTTTAGTACGAATCCAGTATGATGGAACAAAATGGCGCCTAAAAAAAATGTTTTAAATATGCCTGAATTGAGTTACACTTCACTATCTCTGAATTGAGAAACTGAATTGAGTTACTCTTCACTATCTCTAATAGTAAAACAAATTACCGAATTTTTATTATTTTATTTGCAAAATTGCCTATATGCAAAAAACTTTGTATATAAAAAAGATCTTAATATTTTACGGTTGAAAATAACAACTGTATTATTTGCTAATATGAGCTAGCTTCTAAAAACAAGAAGAAAAAACCAATAACAAAAATGCGTTAAAACAATTAGCGAGTTTAGCAAATAATGGTGTCATATGGTGGAACAAATATCGAATTGAAGTGATCATAAAGCGATACTTTTATGGTTTTTTTAAGTTAATAATAGCTTTAAACTTTGTTGAGTTTCAAAATATTATGATGTCATCACAACTTTCCACAAGTCTCCCGAGAGTTTTGACTTAAACATTTTGATAAAGTTTTATATTAGTAATATGAAGGTTTTCGTTATTACAAGTTTCTTCAGTTGTATCGCAATTTTGAATTAAAAGGTCACAAATCGCTAAAGAGCAATAATTGCAAAAATTTTAAGTGTATGAGCCACAAAAATGACTGCTTATACCCTATATTCAGTGTCATCCAGTAACTTGATTTATTTTAATTTACTTAAACAGTTCATAAATTTAAATAATCCATTTAAATCAAAGACTTCTTTCTTCTAGATCTAAAAATAATGACGACATCACCAATATCTGTGAAATTAAAAACTGATTTTTCTTCCCAGAATAAATATATGACAACTATGTTTCAAAAATTTTTAGTGGAAAAAGACTCACTAATATCAAATTAGAATAATTTTCCAAATATTTTGCCATATGTTGGGATCTTATAAACTATAAAAGTTACAGACTCAATTAAATGAAAAAAGTTGTGGGGCATCAGGGATAAGTCAAAACTATTTTGAATAGAACTTTAGCTCTTTAATTTTTTGAGATATTTTCGAAAATTTGAAAAGCTGCATTTCTTATTATGCACTATAACTTATTTACTTTTTGAGCTATCATAATTCTAAAAACACTTTCTCACAGCAGTTTTTTCCGAAAAATATAAGGGTGCTATTAAATTTTTGATTTATATTGGATTTTTACGTACTGAGAAAGAGCTTATTTTTTGCTTTCTAACGATGTATTCAAAAAAAAAACGAAACTAACCCAAATGTTTTTTATTTTCCTCAAGAAATATGGTAAGATTATTTTTTACTCCTGTGTAAGTACACTATTAGATACTAATACTTTACTAAAATCTACTAATTAATTTAAAAGTCACACTCTCTAATGGAACTTAAAGTTCAAACTGAAATTCATTTTCACTAACACATTGCGGACATTTCTGTAAACAGAATTAGTTGTTAATTAATTTGTCTTTCTGTTAACAATACTATTTCCCACCGTTGATTATTGAAACATTTGGCCCAATTTTTCAATCAATGTTCCTATTAAAATCCTAACTACCTCAGGAGGTTTAGACTAGTAGTCTTTATTTTAATAAATAAAAATACAGCGGAGTAAAGCCAGTCGACCTGGATGGAAGTGAAAAAATATGGGAAAAAACCAAACAGGCCTGGAAAACAATTGATACTTTCGCCTATTTACGTTTTCAAGAGATTTAATCAGGCATTTTGTAATTTTTAAGAGTTGTTAATAAAGTAAAAATTACAATAGCGAAAATTTTGATATTTTAGAGTGTTACATAAAAAATAATATAAATGCTGCTGCATTGGCATTAAATCAGAATTTTTAATTGTATCGGGAGAGAAGATAACCAAGTAAAAAATATTTTTGTTCAGTGATATTAACACGTTCGCGACGACGTGTGCTACCGGTGGTACACGCCGACTATTCCTGACGACCGTCGTGGGCCACCGGTGTGCCACGGTTGTATTTGGATTAAATACGTTCTAAATTTCAGCGGACACCAATAATACCTATCAAATTGAGTGAACAGCTTTAGAAATAGGATAATTATATCAGTGTACCACCGGTGGCGCATCCGGCCAAAAATATGGGTTTACATAATAACAACAAAAAATAAACGCATAACAAATTATTGTAATATATTTATTACATATATATTTATTTTTGTGACATTTCTTGTTATTCTAACAAGCTAAAATATCTTATAAAAATACCTAACTGTAACTTAGTAGAAAATCAAAATCAAAAACGAATTTTTTTAGGTACATTTAGGTATGTCAAAATCAAATACAAATTATGATATTTCTTATTATTCTAACAAGCTAAGATTTTGTAACAAACATACGTAATTATAACTTATGTTAAAAAATTAAAAAATCGAAAGTTAAGTATAGGTGAAAAACAGATAAGTTTATAACTAATATAACTCAAACTAAAACTACTTTTGATGCTTCTCATTGAAACACTCCAAGCACATTGTCGGTTGCTTAGGGCAGTCTTGACAAAACGTAACTACCCTTTTGGTTTTATTTCTAGCCTCGGCAGCATTGCTTTGTGCTTGAAGCTTTACGTAACACGGCTGGCATCTTTTTCGATTCTTCCGCGCTGTACCCTCATATTTTGACATCTTGTGCAGCGCTATTATTAAGTATTAGTCCCAGTTCTCTTTCGAACAGGTTGTTGAGCCTCATTGACTGGTACATCATCTTCGGCTTCTAAGGTATCATTATGAACATTGTTTTCGTCTTCGTCCTTCAATAACCCATCTACAATTTTTTCTCGAACTTGAAGTATGTCCATTTTTTACTCATTACTGCCAAATTTGTTATAAATAATCCAGGAATTAACGATGCATGTACCCACCACAATTTCAAAAAAGACTTTCTTGTACCATTTGATACTTTTACGAAGAGAACTATAGTACGCTGACATTTGGTTTGACATGTCAACAACAATTGTTTTTATTGTAATCAATTACAGCTGGAGGTTTTAAAACCTGGCACGGGAATATCTTGGCACGCTTTCCATCTATTATCATTATTTACAGGTACCTCTTCTTCGCCTTCATCCTCATTGACATTATCTGCTTCATCGACTTCTTCCGGCACATTATTCAAACCTTCATTTTCAGTTTCGCTTTCCTGATTTGATTCTTGATCCGTATCGGTGGGTACATATGATTCTGACGAGTCTGCATATGGGTCAGATTGAGGTTCAGAATCTCCTGAAGACGATAGAGCTGACGAATAATAAGCTCCAGTGTGGCATTTGACTTGAGAAGAAGCTGAAGTTGATTGGTTTACTGATACGTTGGGGTCTGCACAAGATGTTGGCGGCGTTGCAGGCGATAGCGGCAGTGATAATTCTGTTTGGTCTGGAAGAAGTACAGGTGAAACTTGTTCTAATTCTGAAAGTATCACATTCTGCAAATCCAAATGCAATTCTGGTGACTCCCTGGTTTCCGAAGGAAGCATTGACAAAATTTTCTTGGCTCGAGAAGTAATGAAATAACACAAAAACGCTAATTTCCAATGGGACACCGGTGGAACACGACGGCTGTAATGAAAAAAATATTCATTATAGCCGTCATGGGCTACCGGTGGTACACAACAAATTTGGAAAAAACACGTACTTATAATTTGTTAGGGCTTATATTACAAAAAAAAACAAAATAAAAATGAAATAACACAAAAACGGTAATTTCCAATGGGTCACCGGTGGTACACGACGGCTGTAATGAAAAAAATATTCATTATAGCCGTCATGGGCCACCGGTGGTACACAGATAAATTTGAAAAAAAAAAGAATAATAAAAACTTATATTTACTTTGTTAGGGCTTATATTACACAAAAACTACATTATAAAATGAAATACCTATAGCAAAAACGTATATTTATAGTGGGCCACCGGTTGTACACGACGGCTGTAATGAAAAATATTCATTATAGCCGTCGTGGGCCACCGGTGGTACGCAGAAGAGAATGAAAAAGAAAACAAAAAAAACACGTATACTTACTCTGTTGAAGCTTACATTACACAAAAATTACATTTATAAATGAAATATTACAAAAACGCATTTTCGGCTGCGAGGAATTGTTTGCCAAATGTACTGCTGTCGCGAACGTGTTAATCAATTACGGTAGGTTCGAGAAGCCAACATTTTAAAATTAAGCGTCTTCTAGAGAAGCGAGCAGGCAAATGGATATTTCTAGAACTTTAACGCAGAAAAATAGGTACTATCCGTATAAACCGATTATCGTACAAAGCTTTCAGGCGAATGACAACTTAAGGAGACTTAATTTATTAGTTCAACTGGTACAATAATTAGCGTCAAGAAAATCCAAATTTCCATAAAAACATTATTTAGACCGACGAGTCACATGTCAGTAACTGTGGGGTGTTTAAAAAATGCAATTATCATTTCTGGGCTAATAAATATCCAAGAAATCGAGATCCTAGAAGTCTTCAAAGGTAGTTCGTTTTTAACATATGTGTGATATTTACGGTAAAAAGCCTTATTTAATCATCAATAAAAATAAGTTTAGTGATTTTCAAATTTCAGCTAATTGGGAAATTTTTTTATCGTTATACACTAATTTCTTAAAGATATCTCAATTAAATCCTGCAATTCGACCAATTGTTCCGGTGGCAGAGTTTGACCGACTCTGGTTTCTACAAGACGGTTGACCTGCACTCAGGAGACGAGAGGTGACAACATTTTTGCACGAACATTTTGTAGACCGTATAATTTCCAACAGTAGTTGTACTGTGTACTTACACAGGGGTAAAAAATAATGTTACCTGATGGCATATTTCTAGAAAAAAATTAGAAAGAACATTTAGTTTTTTTGGTTAGTTCTAATTTTTTTGCCCAAAAGTGGTACATCGTTAGAAAGCAAGAAATAAGTTCTCTCTAACTACGTAAAAATCTAATATTGCCTCCATAAAAAAATTAACAATGATGGTTAAAAAATATCGAAACGTCGAATCAAAAATTTAGCAGCATCCTTAAATTTTTCGGAAAAAAACTGCTGTGAAAGAGTGTTTTCAGAAATATGATAGCTCAAATAAAAAATGCGGTCCTACATATTTTCAAAAACATTTTAAAAACTAAAAGAGCCATAGTTTTAGCCAAACCAATGTTGAGTTAGGCGAATGATATCCTACAACTTTCCCTATTTAACCGATTCTATAACTCTCATAGTTTCTAGTCCAATACATGGAAGACCAAAATGGGCCACACTCTATTTGTTTGCGTTTTCTTAAATCAGCAATGTCAAACTCAAAGTTACTGGTGGGCCAAAGGCATGAAGACCATCGACTACGTGGGCCGCAAAACCTCATCTTAAAGAAGACCAACTACTGAAAATCTTGAGAAAAAATACTATTATAGGACAAGTCTGTTTATTAAATTTCCAATAAAAAGGACATTACAAAAAACTGCAAACATTAAATTCTTTTGCCAGATATTTTTAAACTGCGTTCAAGTGTGCGTCCGCCAATCGCGATCTTGCGGGAGATTTGTTTCCTTTCATCAAAGAAAATAGTTGTTCACACCTATAGGTACTTCTAAACATTGACAGGATTTTACAGGCAAATTTTCTCATTTCTTGGTATTGAACAGGCAAGTACTTATAAAATTCGAATGTACCAACAATATCAAAGTTTTGTTTTAAATGGCTCTGACACTGAATCTCAATTATTTCAATTTGGAAGTGAGGGGGAACTTTATCAATAGCGATAGTGAAAAGACCATTAAATAGAGAAAAATTGTTTTCTTGGGTCTTAAAATTCTGAAAACGCTTCTAAAATTCTGCCAGAAGGCTTCTCATTTTCTCTGAATATATTTTGTATGATATTGGGACACTTGTGCTTTCCAAATATGCCTTACAAGTCAGAAAATGTGACAGATTATCCTCTGCTAACTGTTTTTCCTACAACATCATCTTACACTTGAAAACTTTCACATGATCATCCATATCTGTAATAACTTGACGTGGTCCTTGCAATTTCGTATTTAAGCCCGACAAGTGTTTTGTGATATCTACCATAAATGAAAGATCTTGTTTCTATGAAAACGCGTATTTCTTCTTAGAGTTTCCAAAACCGGTCGAGTACCATAGAATGCATAATATGGTAAACCAGTGTACTCACTTTCTAAATCACGTAAAAATGCAGAAAACTGTCGCTGATTAGGGCCTCATAGTTTTATGAACATCATAGTGACGTTTTATATTATATAATTTTGGGACACCGATTGTACTATTACAAATCAAACAAATAATTTTTTCTTTCACTTCACAGCAAAAAAACTCACAAGATACGATGCTCATCTACAAGTTTCCTCTTACTTCCACTTGGTTTTGAAAGAGACATGTTAAAAACGGTATCCGAAATAAATTATAATAAGAATTGTTAAGTGTTGTAACAATAATTGCGCAACTCAACTCGAAACTCTATCGCAACTGACTAAACACTGAACGACTGAACTCAATCGAATACTGCTTATATACGGATTGTGATTTCTCGAGTTCTTTCCACAATGTTCAGAGAGCGTCATCTGAGTTTTTGCGCGATAGAATTAAAAATAACAAGCCATATAACGTTTGGCTTTAGGTTTTAGGTTAAGTATGTGTAGTTCCTCCTCCTAAACGTAGATGGCACTATGTACAATTGTACATATTATTATACCAATCGTTGTTGCAGCGCGCTTTCAAAAACGGTTTTCAACTTGTTCGCGGGCCGCATTATCTTATTGTTTTCAAAACTGATTTGGGCCGCATTTTTGACATGGTTGGCTTAAATTATAAATATTATTCGATAATTATAATGTTTCTTGTGTATTATAATAAAGAAAAACAATACAACCTTCTGGTACAGGACAACACACCAAAAAGATATGTTGCAATGCCTTACACAAACCAATTGTCAAAACAGAAGAAATAAAATACATTTTAGCGCAACAAGTGTCACAAAGCAAAATATTTAGTGGGTTCTTTTTTCACTCATCTAAAAAGTAGAGTCCTAAAAAATAAAAAAATAAATTTGGTATACCCGATACCTTGCTTAAATTGTCCAATGAAATATGACATGACAAAGCAACGTTTGGAAAACAGGCTGAAGGGACAGAAGTACACGAAAAATGAGTCAACAACTCTACACAAACACGAGCAAACAACCAAACATGATTATGCCAATACAAAAATATTATACACAGATCAAAGGCATCAAAAACTTATTAAGGAAATAATTCATATAAAAAGAGAAAATATGTTGTAAATGACAAAGAAGACGTTAAAAAGTTAAGTCAAATTTATTATAATTTAATCCATGTAAAATAAAAAAATGTATACAGGCATGGTATCACAAATATTTTATTTTCCGATACCTTTCAAACCGTTATCTTGAATTACTGATTTTACTTATAGAGTATATTAATAAAAAAGGAACAAAAAAACGTATTTTTTAGGAGTTTGGTAATTTAAAAAATAAGTCGCCAAGAAAGCACATATATATATATATATATATATATATATATATATATATATATATATATATATATATATATATATATATATATATATATATATATATATATATATATATATATATATATATATATATATATATATATATATATATATATATATATATATATATATATATATATATATATATATATATATATATATATATATATATATATATATATATATATATATATATATATATATATATATATATATATATACATATATATATATATATATATATATATATATATATATATATATATATATATATATATATATATATATAATGCCCGGAAACACATTCAGACTAAGAAAAGCGAGGGACAACTCCTATATTGACAGATTTACAGAAAATACGGAAAATGTTGGCAACAAACTACTAAATGCAGCGTTTACGTTGAAAACATTGATTCAGTTTTTAACCTGCTGCGGTGAAATCGTCAAAACATATTATTCTCAATCACGATTTCTGTGGAAAACACCTGTTTTCATATGTTTTCCCTCGATTTGGTGATTTAGAGCACAGCTTGCACTTTATTTCCGCACAATAAAGCATTGTTGTTTGTAATAACAAGTAATTTCAGCTTTCATTACTTCTGTTTTGTACCTTTTGTGTTGCTTTGTACATTGCCAGATCAAATGTATTTTCATTCCATTTCATGAGGTGGAGAAATTTATATTGGAATGTTAATTTACAAGGGCCCAAAGTGTGGTGTTAATATTACAAATTAGCTGGTTTTTAAGTTTTTAAGTTAAGTCTTATTTATATGCAGAGTGCACTTTTTAAATCTCAACTCTTTTGAAAAGTCATACACAATTTTATTTTTATTTACTACATAATACATTCCTTGGTAAATTTGCAAATAAGAGTTTAATAAGTTTTTCGAAATTTTGAATATTTTGGTTTTTTTTATATTAACCTTGGATTTTCAACATTATAATTACCAAGCAATTTTGAATAAGGTATTATCGATTCTTCATTTTTCTGAGGCTTTTGGGACCAGCATATATTAGTCATACAGAGTGTTCAGAAAATAATTTTAAATTAATTAAATAAGCAAATTGGCACCAATTTGACAGTATGTTATTTAGTAATACATCTATCTTTTTTTCAAATATATTAATTGGGCACCATTTTGTTCCTACATATTTGATCCATACCAATATTTTACGAATTTCTCCTTATGCCACACTTGATTTCACAAAATTAAATTTTTACCATAATGCGACCCTTATACCCTAGTTTATCCCCACATAAGCGGGTAAGTAGTTTTCAGCTATGCTGCGAACAGACAGAACAGAGATAAGTAAAAATTATAAATTTTTGTTCTTACTAGGGCGTAGGGCGACTAATTCGTATGTTAAGAAACAAATAAGTTTGCGTCGTTAACATTGTATTGTAGGCAGCAGAAGTTGCAAATGAGGTTTTGTTTTTGTGGTCAAATAGTGTTATCAGTACTTATATGGTAGGAAATTTACTTGTAAAACTGACTTTATATTAGCCAATAAATCAGTATGAATTATCAAAAGATTAGGACGTGCATCTTCTAGGTTTTAGATAGGTAATAAGTTAACGGGGATTTTAAGAATAACTTATTTAACTGCAAGAATAACAAATACATATGTAGCTTTAAGGAATACTAGGTACTGGTGGAACTTTAAAAATAATAACTACTTATGAAGTTCTTAACGACTTGAGTATTTACTTTAGACAGCAGACTTAATTTAGGATATATGGGGATAGGTACTAGATATCTGAGTTGGCCTTTCACTTAGGCAGATGACTTGGGGATGGTAATTGAGACTTCAGTTAAGTTCGAATCTACTAGAATATAATAGGAAAAATGCTTACTGTAAGCAAGTTCAAGGTTACTTTGAGTTCATAACATGTTTATAACATTAATTCCCACTAATTACATTAAACCATGACAATTCTTTCGGCACACAGTGTCTTCTTCGGGAAGAATTTACAGTCTATGTTTCTATATATATATATATATATATATATATATATATATATATATATATATATATATATATATATATATATATATATATATATATATATATATATATATGTACAGTGTGGTCATTTAAGTGTGCAACATATGGGAATTTTTTTTATTAACTGCACAATCAAAATAAAAATATTGCCAAAAGTTGGTGCTTCCTCGATAAACAGCATACAGGGTAGGTCAAAAATATTAAAATCATGTGAGAGTAAAGTACCCTTATTTGGAAACATTAAGCAAAATGTTATTAAGAAAAGTTGTTTAGCATCAAAAGTTATGCCTGGAAAAAATCTAAAAAGTTTTTGAATAATTGATTTTTTTGATAAAAGATTATCAGCACTATATATATATATATATATATATATATATATATATATATATATATATATATAGGTTACTTTGAGTTAATAACGTGTTTATAACATTAATTCCCACTAATTACATTAAACCTTGACAATTCTTTCGGCACACAGTGTCTTCTCCGGAAGAATTTACCGTCCATGTTTCTTATATATATATATAAAAATATATATATATATATATATATATATATATATATATATATATATATATATATATATATATATATATATATATATATATATATATATATATATATATATATATATGTACAGTGTGGTCATTTAAGTGTGCAACATATGGGAATTTTTTTTATTAACTGCACAATCAAAATAAAAATATTGCCAAAAGTTGGTGCTTCCTCGATAAACAGCATACAGGGTAGGTCAAAAATATTAAAATCATGTGAGAGTAAAGTACCCTTATTTGAAAAGATTAAGCAAAATGTTATTAAGAAAAGTTGTTTAGCATCAAAAGTTATGCCTGGAAAAAATCTAAAAAGTTTTTGAATAATTGATTTTTTGATAATTATCAGCACTTTCTTTAATTTTTAATCAAATCAGATCAGATTCGCATAACTCCGTTCAAATTTAAGTATACTTGTGAAATTAACGTAGATTCTTAATTTTTTAGAGAATCACAAACTTCAGGTTTGTTGCAACGATATTAAACAGAACTTGAAAATATCGCCAATATTCTTTTTAACAAGATGAAACATTTGTGAAAAAAATATGCTCATTAAAAAAACTTTCATTTAAAGTGCAAAATTATAAAATTGTTATTAAATAACTTATATGTTATATTATCTATATGTCAAGGCAATAAAATATATGAATTTATAAGTAATAAAACTAATAAAGGTTCAGCAATGAAGAATTATAAATCTACCTGATAGTTTAGTAGATGTTTTAAATTTATTAATTTCCATTCTCTCTAGAAAATTGAGTTTTTGTGATTTTATTTCTGAGTGAAGAATTTTGAAATTATCATCAAATATATATGATGCGTTAAGTAGATGAGAGCTTAATGGGAATTATTTAAATTTTTTATGTAATTAGGTTTATATTCTTTTATTATTTTTCAAAACATCTGCCGGTTTGACCAATATACATTTCAGTACACGAAACTCACTTCAGTATGTAAACTCCTGATTTCTTCTTTTGTTTGAGTGAGTTTGTTATTTTTTATTATTATTTTTCCCTAACGTATTGTTGGTTTTAAAACTGATTTTAAACCCATTTCTAGAAATGTTTTTAGACATTTTGGTACTCAATTTACACATAATATAATAGTTTTAAAAGTTCTATGGTGATTGCTCTTTTATAAGTATTCCTGTCTGTTTAAATAAATTTAGCTCTTTATGGTAATTTACATGTGATAAAGGTACGTGTAGACGACTGTGATTAAATGAGTTAAAAGCTGACACTTTTTATGAAAAAGGATGACAACATCTATTATGAATAAGAGATATATAGATACCGAAATCAGGTTTTTCGTTTTTGTGTGTTATAGCTAAATTATGAAAATTAACAGATTTATTTTGTCATATTTTTGCGGGAAAATTAGCTCTTGGATGTATTTTATTTATAAAGTTTAAGGATTGATTTAAATGTCTCTCTGTACCTGTAAAACAAGTAATAATCGTCAATGTACCCATGCCAGTACAGAAAATTCTTATTTAATAGATTATTAAACCCTCATTTGACATATTAAATTTATCATTAAATTCAGAATAATTTTGATCCAAACAGACTGAAAGAACATCTAAAGTATCTTGTTATTTTGTTAGAGTTTTCTTTATTTTTTATTAACAATTTTTCTACGAATTCCATTACTTCGTTATATAAATTTTGCGTTTGATGCGAGATTGATACTTCTAATATTGTTTATTAATTCATAAGAGTGTTTAATACTCCATTTTGCTCAAAAGTTGGAAAATTTTTCTGTATGTTTAGTTAATTTCTTAGATAATTTAGTGGATGAAGCTGCTACGAAGGATACTACAGGTCTTATTGGTAAATCATGTTTATGTAATTTAATTAAAGAATACAATTTTGGAGATTGTGGGTTCATAGTTATTAATTTAGATGTTTCATTGTTATTAAAATTTTCACAAAAAATGTTAGCTTTTAACTTCTTTATTCACAGAGTTCTAAACGAACCTTTATCACATAAATAAAGAGCTAAATTTAGTTTAAAATAACAGATAGAAGTTAACAAACGGATACAAAGCAGATGTTGTAGATAAAATAATCGCCAAACATAATGATGTCGTATTTTGTTAATCATAACACACAAAGAACAAAAATCCGCGTATAAATATGTTTACACTTTGCCAGTTCTACCCTATATACGTATAACCCTGAACTTTTTCTTATTGACTATAAAATGATAAGTTGTATCGAAATGTGCGAGGGCATTTTTGAACATTTCGTATGCCGTAGACATTCGCGCTTCAATATGTATGCAGATAACTACGTGCGACTTGCTTCGGAAGTATTTTTCTGGAGAGATATAAACTCAGACAGGTATAGCAGGGCTCGTCCAATTTATCAATACATTTATATTTTAGATTCTGAGAGGAAGATAAAACAGGCCGATTTGAAATACTTTGTTTTGGTGATTTGTATTTGCTTACTATTTAAAATGCGAAATCTTTATTAATTCCTATACTATCATATCAGAATACCGATAATCACCGGACGACAATAAAAAAAGGTGGGTAATAAAACTAGCCAAATCTCGTAGATTTTGACCTGTTCGTCTCGAACCAATCCGAGAAAATTTAAAGATTAATCGACTTACCTGAAGGAAGATTAATCATAATTTTCCAAGCTTGTCCGAAGATATAATTACTATGTAGTTTCCGAATAAACTTACTCATTAGCACCAACTATTTACGGTTAAAATCCATGACTCACAATTTTTTTCACTCTGACCTGAGGCCCGGGTCGTCTGCTGCTTGTGTAAACTATGTAGATGTTCAAAGTCAAAGGCAATTTTTTCTTTTTTTTGGTAACTATATATTGTCATAATTAATTATAATAATAAATGTAAATACTATAATTTTTAACAAGGCTATACACTAATAAACTATAAACTAAGTAATTCCTAAGTTTATATCTACTGGCTATGTAAATTGGTCCTAATTAACAGAATTGATATGATCCATAGATAAATCCTAAATAACGAAGTACCGATATTAATAGTAGAATACTAAGATTTATTAGATCCTAATTCAATAATTGCGCTAGCAAATTTAGCCTGAGGCTCTTCTACCGGTCTATTATAAAAACTAAAGAAAGTGTTCGAGGTAGAAGTCCAACCTTCTGTATTTTTAATCCCTTCTATGTTTACACCGGCTTTAAATGCAGCCGAGGTTGTAGCGTGGCGTGCACTATGGGCTGAAAAAATGAACGTGTCTACACCACCTAAGTGTAACGTCTTTTTAATCCATCTGCTATTATCCGTGATGATGCTGGACGATAAGGTTTTTTGTGGGTAAGTATTAAGTTTTCTTCACTATTGCGAAATGGTTTCGTTCTTTTAATGTAGTCCTCGATAGCAGACGCCACGCAAAGTTCTTGTCTAGCCTTAAACAATGGAAAAACAAGTAGTGGTTGGACCCTGCCTGGAGCAGATGTTTTTATCGTATCTGATATTTTAATCTCATATACTATATACTCATATACATATATATATACACATATATATATATATATATATATGTGTATATATTTGCTGATTTTTAGTCCTTCACGGATGGAAAAATAAAATGTGTTTTCATTCCGGGTGTACATCCGTTCACTACTGTCGTTCTGAAAAGAACAGTTTTGCTGAGGTTTCGCCAAAATCACATTTGGCATTTTCGAAGCTTTCTTTCTCGCGTCCGAATAGAGACTGAAGTGTTGCTGACTGCGACGCTTCCTTTTATACCCCCCCTCGGGGTCGAAGGTTATATCTGCGCAGGCGTTTGTCGTTATTTATGTTTTCCGGATGGTGCTGTTGTTGTTGCGCTAATTGCGTTTGAGTTTTTGCGATTTTAGATTTGTCGATTATTGTCTTCCATACTGTTGGTAGTTTTAATGATTCGTCCCTTTTATTCAAATCACCTTGTTTTTCAATTTCTATGGCTTCTCGGATTATTCTGGTCTTATAATGTTCTATATTGGCAATGCTGACTTTATGCTCTTCCACTCTTGCTGATATTCGCCTGTTAGTTTGCCCCACGTACAACTTTTCACAGTTCTGGCACGGAATACTGTATACTCCGTGGTTTTCTAGTTTGATTTTATCTTTTGGGTTTCCAAGTAGTTTACCTATAGTTGTTTGTGGCTTGTGTATTGTTTGTATGTTGTGTTTCCTAAGAATTCTTCCGATTTTGTCTGTTGTGCCTTTGACATACGGTAAGACTACTTGTTGCGTTCCCGGTTCATAAGTTTGTTGTTCGTTGTTCGGGAAACCTGTGCATTAATAGCTTTCTCTATGGTGTGATTTGTGTAGCCATTTTTCTTTAAAGCACTAGATATTACCGTTCGTTTTGTCTCGTCTGTGTTTCAGTTAATCGCACGGATCTGGATATTAGAGTATTTATATCAGTCGGAAGCTGTTCTTGACTCCTCTGAAGAAACAAATGCAGAGGAAATTCGACAAGAGGTGGCAAGAATTTTAAGATCAAGCAAAACACCAAAACAAAACCTAAATGCCACTGAACAAAGGGCCCTAATAAAACATCGAAAAAATAAAGACATCACAATCCTTCCAGCAGATAAAGGAAACGCAACTGTGACCCGACAACGTACCTAGAAAAAACAACTAGAAATAAAATAAAAAGTTCACCAATAAACCCCGAAATTCAACAAAAAATCATACCACGGGAAAAGTCGAGCAGATGTCCTAAACTCTTTGTTTTACCAAAAATACACAAACCAGAGGCGCCCATCAGACCTATTGTTAGTGCTGTTAATTCGCCGCTACAAAAACTGGAGAAATACCTTTCTGAAATTATGCAACCAGCTGTAGAAAAAGCTGATTCATTTGTAAAAAACTCGGAGCATTTCACTCGAATTATACGAGATATCGTCCTTGAAAAAAACGATATCATAGCAAGCCTAGATGTCAAATCATAATATCCCAGTTTCCCATCGACGAAGCATTGGACAAGATTGCTATGAACGAGGATTTCCAGGCACATATAATACAACTCTCGGAGCATTGCCTTAAAAATACTTATTTTTCATTCAACGGGCAAATGTATAAACAAATGGATGATGCTGCAATGGGGTCCACGCTATCACCAGTAGTCGCGAATTTATTTATGATATACTTCGAGAAAGAAGCTCTTGAAAATGCAAGTTTAAAGCCCAAATTATGGATTCGTTATGTGGATGACATATTTATTATATGGCAACATGGTCATGCAGAGCTCGAAAAATTTCTGACACACGTAAATTCAATCCACCCCAGAATACAATTTACTCTAGAGTTAGATGAAAACAACAAACTACCGTTTTTAGATGTTTTGGTCACAAAACTGCATAACGGACATTTCGAATACACCGTTTATAGAAAACCAACACATACAGACAGATATTTAAATGCAAAATCACACCATCACCCAGCACAAATTCAAGCTGTGGCATATACTCTAATATCCAGATCCGTGCGATTAACTGAAACACATAAGAGACAAAACGAACTTAAGGTAATATCTAGTGCTTTAAAGAAAAATGGCTACACAAATCACACCATAGAGAAAGCTATTAATGCACAAGTTTCCCGAACAACAAACAACAAAAAATATGAACCGGGAAAGCAACGAGTAGTCTTACCATACGTAAAAGGCACAATAGACAGAATCGAAAGAATTCTTAGGAAACACAACATACAAACAATACACAAGCCACAAACAACTATAGGTAAACTACTTGGAAACCCAAAAGATAAAATCAAACTGGAAAACCACGGAGTGTACAGTATTCCGTGCCAGGACTGTGAAAAGTTGTACGTAGGGCAAACTAACAGGCGAATATCAGCAAGAGTGGAAGAGCATAAACTCAGCATCAGAAATAAACAAACAACCTCAGCTTTATTCCTACATCATCAGGAAACCGGCCATAAAATAAATTTCGATGGGTGTAGGGAGATTGCCAATATAGAACATTATAAGACCAGAATAATCCGAGAAGCCATAGAAATTGAAAAACAAGGTGATTTGAATAAAAGGGACGAATCATTAAAACTACCAACAGTATGGAAGACAATAATCGACAAATCTAAAATCGCAAAAACTCAAACGCAATTAGCGCAACAACAACAGCACCATCCGGAAAACATAAATAACGACCAACGCCTGCGCAGATATAACCTTCGGCCCCGAGTGGGGGTATAAAACGAAGCGTCGCAGTCACCAACACTTCAGTCTCTATTCGGACGCGAGAAAGAAAGCTTCGAAAATGCCAAATGTGATTTTGGCGAAACGTCAGCAAAACTGTTCTTTTCAGAACGGCAGTAGTGAACGGATGTACACCCGGAATGGAAACACATTATATATATATATATATATATATATATATATATATATATATATATATATATATGTTTGAGACTTTAATTAGAGGAAGAGTCTGAACTCTGCTAACTGATGTCAGTACAGAGCGATTAATTACTTTTAAATCATTATTTCTTATAGGGCTAAAGATTAAGTTAAGAGCTGACCTATAGGAATTTATAACAGAAAATGAAAATCCTTTATTTAAAATATCGGATAAAAAAGCCAGATACGTTTCTAGACTATAAACACGGGGATCCCAGTTATTGTCAGTCCAATTGGCCAGAATCTTTTATAACAAGCTGTATACTGTTTAGGCGTTCCTTTTGTTATAGATGAGGCGATTACATCTATTGCCGTCACTGGAACTATTTTTCTGGGGGGGGGGGGGGGGGTCTGGTTTTCATGATACAGGTAGTACTTTACTTTTATAATAATATTAAACCTTTGTCATTGAAAAGATCTGTCTGAATTTTTATAGTTGACTATCTACGGTAGTAAAATGTAATAAATTCAGACAGTCACCTTGATTAGTCTTAGTTTAACTATGGTATCGTTTAGTTTCGTATGTTAGGATCCTGTTAGTAAACTATATCGATAAGCCGCGCGACTGTGTTAGTAAGCCAAGCAACTTCTATTATATTTGGGGCGATGTTTCCTTCAAGAGTCAGGAAAGAAATATCATGATTGTTATTTTTATCATACACCTCCAATCAGCAAAGATATTACAAGTAAAAATAAGGCCAATTTGAGATACCCAAATGTACCGTTTGCTGTTCATCCTCTGCCTTTAGAGAAACCTTTCTTTTTTAGTTCCGCCAGAGGAAAGATAGCGACGAAGAATCAGATGTAATGTTAGGAACGCTGTTCCTTCAGATTCCTTAACCTCTGAGGACCCAAATTTCGTTTCTAAGTCTTTCAATAGCAAGGAACCACATAAAATAACGCATTTCAAGTTAAGAGTCCTTACAAGAGACTTAAATTTGCCCAAATAAAAGGGAGATTAGAACAGTGGAACCTGCTTGCTGATAAGATAAAAGTCTCTACTTATAGAAGGCGTCGTGAATCTTTTATGCCATTTTTTAAAATAAAAAATGACTTAGGGGCTGGCTATGATATTCATGGTACAATGAAAAATATTTAGATTTAGATTTAGAACCTATCTATCCCTCATGAATGGCGACTTTTTTATAGACTCATCGAAATTAAGTAGTATTTTCCAAGAAGACTGCATTTGTCAGCATAGAAGTTCCCATGAGAAACATAGGCATCAGCATTTTTTAGAATAAGTTATAAATAGAGGTTATATATAACTTTGAAATCAGTATTATTCCTTTTGTTTGTAAATGGCGCAGTCGGTAGGATTGTTTTAAACGTTTCACGAAACATCGACTTAAATCGCGATTCAAAACGGTGTATTTTAAAACTTTTTTAAAACACGAATCTACACTCTGTAACGAAAAACGAAGCTTTAAGGACAGATATTCTAGGCAAAGCACAAAAATTGCCGAAATCTAGAACACCCTGGAGAAGACAAAAATCGTCAAAATTTGGTCGAGGACAACAAGGACAAAATCGCCGAAGTTTGACTCAAATCTAGAATAAGGATGAAGTAATAGTGTAGGTTTTGTTAATTTCCTTTTTTCCATTTTTCTTGTTAGTAGTGTAAGTGTATATACTCGTAGCCATCTCATTTCTTTTTGGGTAAAAGTGAATTTCTAGTTTCTAGTATCTTTTCCAAATTTTATTTTAATTTTAATGTCTGAAGTAAATGATCTAGCTCAACAATTGTTCTCTAGTTAAACCCCGAAAATACTTATTCTCAAATTACAAATCAAAATCAAATTCACCATCAAAAATTCAATCAGCTGGATTAACTATGGCTGTTAATTATCAACATCTTAAATTATACGTAGATAGCATACCTCTATATAGTGGTGACCCTCATACTTTAGGTATTTTATTAGTAGCGCAACAAACAACTTATTGGTTCTAGAATCTAAATAACCACATAAGACGATATTAGGACTCAATTGCAATTATTTTTTAGTGACCAAAGAGATATCGATTATTTGGTTCAAAATTTACTTTCTTTACAACCTCAAAAATTGGGGACTGCCTATAATTTTGGGATGCGAGTTCAAGACGCGCGTAGCCTTATTTTTTCTAAGTTTAATTAATCTTAAGTGTTAGACCGACCGAGAGAAACAAATTCATTTAAAAAGGTATAATAATTTAGTTTTAAAAACTTTTATTAATTGCAAACTAATATTTGTTTAAGAAATCCAGATTTCCTCGAAAAGGCTATGCCATTTGTTACTGAAGAGGAAAATTTTGCTTATAGTCAAATTAAACAATGTTTATATTCACAAATTTTTAAAATAACAGAAGAGTGATACCTATAAATAAGCCTCAATTTCCTCAAAATAATTTTATAAGACTTATTTCTAAATGATTTTAACTTGCCTTAACCGAATTTCACTAACGCAAATTCAAAAAACAATTTTGTGAGGTCATTTTTCCCAAATCAATTTAATGCACCCAGAAAACTTCAAAAATAATACACATGATCAAAATAATTTTGCTAGACCAACTCTTGGTCAATTTTTCTGCCAGTCTTTTCCAATTTTAGAACATTTCCGCAGTAGTATGTAAATATTCATTTATTTATACCTGATACGAATAACAAAACGATTAAAAATGAAAAGATTTTCTAGATTTTTGACTATATTGTAAAAATCACTTTCACATATGAGCCCCCAAACATAGTCTCCCATCATATTTTCGTTATATTGTCCTTGGCAGCGACGCTGAAAGTCTAGTATATCCTGGTGGAAGCGCTCGCCTTGCTCCTCAGAATACGCCCCCATATTCCCCTTGAATTTATCAAGGTGACTATCAAGTATATTAAGTTCAAGGGATATCCTACATCCCATGTCACTATAGGACTTTACGACTTTACGAGATTTTCAACCAGCTGTACATAGTTTTTATCTTTGTGATTACCTAAGAAACCTCTTACCATGGCTAAAAAGTTGTTCCAAGCCAATTTTTCGGTTGAATTAAGCATTTTGAAAAATTCCTGAACCTTTATGATTTTTCTTATTTGCGGACCGACAAAAACTCCAGTTTTAACCTGTGCGTCAGACAGCTTTGGGAAAAATCCTTTTAAGTACTTAAATGCTGATGATTCTGTATCTAAGGCTTTGACAAATTGCTTTATAAGACCCAATTTTATGTGCAGTGGTGGCATTAACACTTTTCTGGAGTCCACCAATGGTTCCCACTTGACATTATGTTTCCCCACAGAGAACTCCCCGTTGGGTCGAATCGTTTTTGTAGTAATGAGCTTTAATATCCCTGCTGTCCCAGAGACATACATAGGTAATATAGAAACTTGGTAAAGCCTCCTTGGAGACCCATTAAAAATCCCACCATTTTAAAGTCTCCAATAACATCCCAAGCATATTGTTCATACCTTAAGACTTCTAGCAAAATCTTGACACTGATATAATCATCTTTAAGGTGAACGGAATGTGCCAGTGGAAGAGATGGATACTTGATGCCATTATGCGGTAACACAGCTTTGAGACTTCTCGACGAGCTATCGATAAAGAGGCGCCACTCGTTCGGATTGCAAGGAATTCCAATTTCCTCGAACAGACCGGTCAGATTATGACAAAAGCAAAGCTTTTTTTGACATGTAAAAAAGCTGGCGAAAGATCGGTGGCGCTTTCTTTGACTTGCGACCCGCACAATTTCACCGAATAAGTTCCATTGTTTTAGCCTTGATGTTAAAAGCTCGCCATTAGATTTGGTAAGACCAAGGTCTCTTATTAGATCGTTCAGGTCTTCTTGATTGGGATAGTATGGCTTTCTTTCCTGGGAATCAGCTTCTAACTTGTACTCTGGACCTTCAACTTCGTCGTCTTCGGATTGACTACTTTCTTCTGAAGAGAGTAGCATTCTCGGAAGAGGTTTGGGTACAGGTGCTGTAGACGATGGAATATCTGTATATATAAAATAGCGGGTGCGTTTTTACCAGTTCGGCGTTTGGAAGGATCTACCATGTAAAAATAACATTTGAGTAAGTGATCAGTGGGTTCCCGCCAAATCCTTGGAACAGCAAATTTAAGGCTCTCTTTTCTCCTCTAAACCACCCTGCAAAAAAATCAAAGTTGTAAATCTAATCTTATTGAAAAAGATTTTTACAATGACAGACTTCCAGAGTTTTTTTGCAATTCTAGCAAGTATAATGAGGTGCTCACGGTTTGTCCTGATCCCCAACACGCATGTCGAAGTACGCCTTGTAAGCCTCACACATTTTAACTCATGCATTCACAGAATACTTTCTTCCTCTCGTCTTAATAAATTCACCACAAACATAACAAAACGCGTCTACCGGACGCTTGCAAACGACATATTTTTATTGCGCACGCACGTGTATTGACTTTAGTAACTGAAAATAAACAAGAGCTAAGTTGCATTGAAATGACAGGCCACTGACTTGAAATTATTAAGTGATTGATATTAGTAGTAGTGCGTTCCGAAAGTATCCGAATTGCAGTACGTTCATATTTTCAGCTTGGGATGAAGTAAAGGGAAAAGACGTAAATTCGCTGATTTTAAAACAGGCCAAATTTTGTAAAGTCGATGTCCTGATCTCAAAAGCAAAGTTTCTGCAGAAAACTAAAGTTTTTTTTTATTTGTGAGTCAAAATAAATCGGGAAAACACATGTTGAACTCAGGAACAACATTTTTGAAAAAATATGTTGCATAGTGTATTTCTTTCAAGGAAATAACGTAATAACTAAGTTTAAGCAAAACCAATTTACTAAATATTTATATTCCAGAACTAAACGCTAATTAGATACAAGTTCACGCAGTATTATTACTCCAAATTTAGCATATTGATATCACAACGAAGTAGTGTTTTTGCCAATATTCAAAATTTTTAATGTTAACGATATCCATAAATCCAGTTCTATTTCTCTTCACATTGATTCCATCCATTTCAGCTTAGACCAAATATACATATCTGTCTGTCGGTTTGTCTGTCTGCCTTTTCGTGAAAGAGCTAAAAAGCTACTTACCGATTGATTTCAAATTTTAATAAAAAATTAAGAGTGATATGGGTATGACCCGGTAACATTTTAGCAAAATTCCAATATGGCAAAACAAAATGACGGCCTACTGAAATTTTAAAAAATGATTATTATAAAACTACTTAACCAATTTATCTAAAATTTCGCACAAAAACCAAGTATTATGTTAGAATCAACTGGTAAAATTTTGGTACGATTCCAAGATGTTGGAACAAAATGATGGTTAATAAAATATTTAAAAATTCAGCCTGAAAAAAACAACTAAATGGATACATTTAAAATTTTGTGCCATAACTAATTATGATAAAGGGATCAACTAGTAAAATTGTGGTACTAATTCAAGATGTTGGAACAAAATAGCGCCCAAATAAAATGATTTTATTCGGGAAAAAATCACCCTCTCAGGTTTTACATATCTTCACGTTTTAGCGTCCCTAAATGACTATGAAACAAAATATGTTCTATCAAGGCTATCGGTGCGTCTCTCTAAAGTATGACACCCGGTCTTGAAACAGCGACGCAAGGGAGAGCTGAGGTAAAATCTAGCCTGTTTCCTCTCTATGCATAGGCGTGCCTAAATACTTTAGCTGAAATATTAAAAAATAGAATTTGGGAATTATTGTGTATTAGTGTATTGCTATAAAATTCTAGACGGTCTATTCATAGGTGCGCCTGAAATTTTAGCTAGAATATTTAAAAATAGAGTTTAGGAATTGTGTATTAGTGTATTGCCATATAATTAGAAGAAAAAATATATCAGTTGCCAAAATATCTGTCTAGATAACGCATAACATTTTAAAATCGTTTTTAATTTTTTAAGAATATAAGTTTATATACTTAGATAAAGAAAAAAAAGTAATCAACTAATAATGGACTCACTTTTAATAAGCTCTTTTCTACTTCTGTCGTAAATGCCAAATATTCTAATCGTTAAGAAATCGCCATTCTAAGTTTTTACAGATCTTTACGTTTTAGGGTCCTCCTCGATGCCAAAAAACATGTTTTCTTAATTCCATCGATCTGTCGATCGGTCAGTCTGTTTACAACATAACGAAAAACTTTATCCGATTTACTTCAAATGTTGGTCAAAATAGATAGATAGATAGAGAGATAAGCATTTATTTATATTCCAAAATGTAACAAATAAGTATACAAAAAAACCCAGTGGATGTGGAACAATGTTAGCAAGTAGAATTACAATTACTAAATAGCGGCATATATAAAATGCCTTGCTTTTTTTCCTGCATCTTAGAATCTATCATCATATCACAAATACCTAGAATCATGAGTTAACTACCTATGTAGCTGCATTGTAAATATTTTACATTTTCTACAATTACAGATTAAAATACATATATTTACAGATTAATATACCTACACGTGTAGTGTGGCAACAATAATAAATCATAGGGAGAGAAAAATTCATTATATTATTTCATTTTTGTCAGAAGCAAAGTATTGTGTAAAAGGCCTTTTCACATAAGAATTTTCTTAATATATTTTTTAATTTTTGTTTAGGAAGGGTACGTACCTTTACTAGTACTGCATTAAATATATTTTTAATTGAGAATTCAACATTTTTTATAAATGTGTGAAGTTGTATTTATCAGAAAAAAGGTACTGATAGAGAGAACCAATATATTGCATTGGAGATATAGGTACATACATCCATGTCATAAGAAAATATCGCCAAGAAGGTCGAAATATTGTTTATAGTGATGCAACTTGGGTGCCTCTCATTAAAGTTATTATACAGATCTCCATTATTTACAAACATAACACAGTCCAAGATATACATACTAGTAAGAGTTAAAATATTATTTTCAAAAAAATACTTTCCTACAACTATCCTGCATTCTTAATTTAAAAATAGAACAAAGACACCTTTTTTGCAAAATAGAGATTCTAGCAACATCAACTGAATTTTCCCAAAAGATAAAACCATGTCTGATACTTGATTGAATAAATTCATGATAGGCAGATAGAGCAGCATCCTGACCAACCCTCTCAGACACAATTTTTAAGGCATAACAGTACTTAGAAACTTTTAAGGCCACACCTTCAATGTGTATCCTCCAGTCCAGTCGTCTGTCTATTTCGACTGATATTAACTGTTCATTATTGTACAAAATATTGAAATCATTATTTACTCTATTTCCTAAAAGAATGCACTAAGTCTTTCAGTTAAGGGTCATATGGGGATTAACTGGCAACATTTTGGTAAAAATACAATATGGCGGAGCAAAATGGCGGCCTAATCAAATGTGTAAAAAGCTGCTACTAAAAAAACTACTTATCCAATTTATCTGAAATGTTGCAAAAAAAAAATCAAGTATTACGTTGAAATGAAATGGTAAAATGTATGTACGATACTAGGATGTACTAATGAAATATTTAAAAATCAGCCTGGAAAACTACTTATTAAATTGATTTGAAATATTTTGCAAGAGTTAAATGTAATAGAAAGATAAACGGGTAGAATTGTAGTTGCGAATCCAAGATGGCAGAATACAGTGGCGGCCTAGTAAAATGGTAATATCTAGGTATGAATCCAAGATGGTAGAAGAAAATGACGGCTTAATAAAATATTTAAAAAAATCATTTCAAAAAACTTAAATTAAGCCCAAAAGAGCTAAAGTAATAAGGTTAATAAAAATGTTTGAAAATACAGTGTACATTGGTTACTAAACGAATATGGGCGTAAAATGTATCATAACCAGGCAAGGAATTTAAAGCAAAGGAAATTTACCAATTTTTTAAGTAAATTATGTAATAAAATTTATTAACCAAAGGTAACAGGGATTAAATGTATTAAAAATATTTACTATATCACTATATATAATAACGCCCGTCATATCAGTTTTAGTTTAGTCCCAAAGAACTTCAGCATTTTATAAAATTTCAATAGAATCGGGTTAGTATTGTTTGTAATATTAAGTTTTGTTTTACATAAACTAATATAAAATTATTTACAAAAAATATTTTTTTCTATCTAAAAAACCAAAAGAGGCGCAATCAGTTTATTTGCATTTTCATTAAGTACCGTTCATTGTTTTTTTTGTACAATGTTGAATAATTCAATATGTAAGTTACAGAGTGTTGATTTTAATAATGTTCAAAAAACTAAAAAAATTGAATCCGAACCTAATTTTTTTCCAGTCGTATACCAGTTTTAGATTAGTCCCAGGTACCTCTGGTTCTGTGCAAAATTTCATTAAAATAGGTTCACTAGTGCCTGAGGTATTTGGTTCTAAAAATTTAAGAGGTTTTAACAAATCACCCTGTATATGCGTTAAAGATAAATTAAAAAAATGTATTTTCAAATATGAAAGGCCCTGAAACACCCTGGTCCATACATAGATTTTTTAATGAAAATTTAAAGTAAGTTTTAAAATGATTTGAATGTCATAACAATTTCACTATATCCATTTCTTTGTGAAAGACCCTGTATATGCACAGTCCCTTCAGATAATTTTATTATTGTTTTTGAAAACAATTATTTAGCTGCCCTTTTGTTTCCTCATCTTGGATTCGTACCACAAATTTACCAGTTTATTTCTACATCACATTTATTGCTTGCGCACAATTTGAAATTGATCCAGTAAATAGTTCTTACAGGCTTTTTGGATTCTTTTTTTGGGTCGCTATTTTGTTTTGCTATCTTAGATTCATACCAATATGTTATCAGTTTATTTCTATGTAACATTTGATTTTTATGCAAAACTTGTGGTAAATTGGAAATAAGTTTTTTAGTAATACTTCTAAACTATCATCAGGTAATCCCCATATAACCCTAAAATGTTTTCCAAAATTTGAAATTAATTGGGTAAGTTGTTTTGTAGCTATTTCGAGAACCGACAGATAGATAGACAGACTGAGCTAAATGAAAATATATATGTTTTACTACCTAGGGAAGATAAAACACAAAACCTGGGAGCGTGTTTTTTTTTTGACGATTGCTAATATCTTATTTAGCAGCCATTTTCTTCCGCTATCTTGAAATCGTACCACAATTTTACCAGTTTATCTATTGCTATATGTTAATTAAATATCGCACACCACTGGTCAGAAAACTCCGTTACTTTCGAGGAAGCCCGGGAGTGCAATTCTCCGATTTCAGACCCTGGCCCGTTCACAATTCAATCCAAGGAATCTTTTATCTTCGTCTTTTCCACGTCATCCTCGTCGAACATGCCTATTTCTCTCTGACAATAATTGATCGTTAAACGGGCCTGGGTTTTGAAATCTGTCAATCGTAGGTACCCTGACTACTTTAACGTCTACCGATACCTATCAATATTATCTTTGCTATTTTATTTCAATTCCTGATGCATTGAAAAAAACTATTTGAACTCACGCGTTCAGACTCATGCGGCAGACTTTATATGTCTCTCAGATCGCCTTACCAAATTGACTACAAGTTTTAGTCAAAAATTAAGGGTCATATGGGGATGACCTGGTATTATTTTGATAAAATAAAATGGCAGCCAAATAAGTTTTTTTAAAAACCCAACGTAAAAAAAAACTTCTTCAATTGACTTTAAATTGTGTAAAAAAATTAAATGTGATAACGTACTCCATTATGGTACGAATTCAACCTGAGGTTACAACATGGCGGTGTGTGTCAATGTAAAAACTAGTTATAGAATTTATTTTTAATTATAACTAAAAATCAAGTGTGGAACAGGCAGAAAGAAACTGGTAAAATATTGGTGGGAATTCAATATGATAAAACAAAATGGCGTCCTATAAAAATATTTGAAAAGACCGTGTATATGTGTTACTAAATTAGAATACTGAACTGGGTCACACTTGATTATTCCTAATATAAAAGGAAAAAATCGTAACGAGGGAAGTTCCGGGCAAAGGATATTTACCGATTTTTTTTCTCTGTGTACAAAGCCTTTCAGATAACTAAGCTTGTTTCCTTGGGCGATCCAATAAACGTAAAGTGCGGGACACGAAAGAAAACCGGTTGGTCCTTAAGATAAAGGTTCTTAGTCTTAATCAAGCGGAAAAGTAAAATTTGCGTACGTAAATAAATTTTATGTTATTTTATTTGTTGTAATAGTTTGCCGCTTCACCTATAAAGTGCGCCAGCTAAGCGGCACGGAAAATTAATCGAGGATTTAGTAAATTTCGCGCTGGTCCACTTGTAATTGGGATGTGCCTAGAGTCTCCATGCACTTGCCGCTAGTAGGTTCCAGCTATTTCCAGTGGCGTCTATGCATTTCGAGCATTTGTTTTCATATATATATAAATGTGTTGCGTTGAATTTGAATTATTATTTCGAAGTAACGAGGGCGAGCAAAAGAGGAAAAACTATTCGAAGCGGTGCACGTGAAGTTATTGCGAGCATTATAGAGGCCTGTACTAGAGAAGCTGAGAATAACAGACTATTCCAATTCAAAATCGAACAGAATGCGCTGCATTTACACTGGGGTTTCGGAAAGTAGTGTGAGAAAAATTCAAAGAGAACATAATGATCGCTCATGTTCTACTTCACTTTTAAAATCTCCGGGTAAAAAAAGACCCCTATTATCATACAAAGATAAAATTAACGATGGTGATTTTCAAGTAATTCGACGAACAATGGAGGATTTTTATATAAACTTGAAGAAGGTTCCGAGCTGCAAACCCTTACTTCGTGCTGTAAAGAACAAAATAGATTTTCCGTACGGGTATAAAACTTTAAATCAGCTTTTACGATCAAATGGTTTTGTTTGGCGCAAGTGCCAAAATAAACGAAAATTGATTATTGCGAGACCAAATATTTTTCACTGGCGGGTGAAATATCTATCAACTGTAAGGCAATATAGGCAAGAAGGACGCAATATTGTGTATCTAGACGAAACCTGGGTAGATAATGATATGACACTGAACAAATAATGGCAAAGTGAAAGTGTTACAGGTGTTGTTCAGGGAATCCGCTCTAATAGTCGTTTTATTATAGTTCATGCTGGTTCAGAAGATGGATTTGTTCCAGGTGCTGCTTTAGTTTTTCGCTCGGGACTAACAACTGGAGACTATCATGGACAGATCAATAAAGATAATTTTGAAAAGTGGTTGCTCGAGAAGCTTCTATCTAATATTCTTCCCAAATCAGTCGTGGTAATGGATAATGCGTCTTATCATTCTCACGTAGAAGAAAAAGTGCCAACTAAGTACTCTACAAAAGCTCATATGATATCGTGGCTTAAATCGAACAATCTTGTATGTGATCCAACTTAAAGAAAATATCAATTATATGAAGTAATATCAGCCAACAAGCCTAGAGAAAAAAGTATAAAATTGAGGGTCTTTTACGTAACCTCGGTCATACACCTTTAAGGCTGCCTCCATACATGTGCGACCTCAACCTTATTGAACTTGCATGGGCAGGAGTAAAAAAATATATTCGAGAGCGCAACACCGGTGAACTTTCAATTAAAGATTTAAATAAAATAAGATTAGAAGCGAGTGACTCAATATCGGCTGAAAATTGGAAATCGTATGTTAAACATGTTCGTTCTATTGAAGATAAATACTGGGAAGTAGATGGCAAAATTGAAACGGTTATTGATGATTTAGTTATCACACTGGGATCTTCAAGAAGTGACGACAAACCTCAACATTTTCAGAGGAAGACAACGATTTAAAAGGAATCGAACCATTAGAATCAGAGCCGGCAACCTCAAAAATGGCTTAGTGTTTTTCATATATTTTGTAAAATTGTTCATAAAGTAGCTGTCAATAAACTGCTTCAAAATAATTAATTTTCTGTTCAATACCGGGTGTCAAAAAATATCTAATATTGCACTTAATATTTGAAAAACTACAGAACTCATATTTTTCCAAAATCAACACATCAATGTAGCTATAGTAGGGGAGCCAGCACTGATTCCAGTGAACAAGATTTATCAAAATTTTAACTTATGCAGTTCGACTTTGGGCTATTCGGGTAAGCCAAAAATGACCGTTTGTCTCCGTCTGTCATATTACTTTGTACAGGGGGCGTCATTGTGAGGTACTATACAGGGGGTTTCCTAATTGCGTGCTAATATTAAAGGGGGGTGATTCTTGAATCTTTTTGAGAAAAAAGTTTAATATAAACCTAAAAGTCTTAACTTTGGAGATACAGGGTTCTAAAAAAACTTTTTTTTTTAATCCTAATTCTGATGCTATTATATATAAATAACTGCGAAATTTATTACACGTCTTTTATGCATAAAAAGGCATATTTTATTAACAATCAATTTTAGAAATTTCTACCAGTGGCGTGCATATGTAATTAACCTGGGTAAATCCGTACTCTGTTCTGTAATGCATAGAAGACGTGTTTCAAATTTTATGCAGTTATCTACAATAGCATTAGAATTGGGATGAAAAAAAATGTTTTCTTTTTAAACTTTACCATCTTGTATCTCAAAAGTTAAGACTTTTAGGACACAAAAACCACCCCTTTAACATCAGCACGCAATTAGGAAACGCTTTGTATAGTACTTCACAATGACGATCCCTGTATAAAGTAATATGACAAACGGAGACAGACAGCCACTTTTGGCATACCCGAGTAGGCCAAAGTCGAACTGCATAAATTAAAATTTTGATAAATCTCGTTCACTGGATCGGATGCTGGCTGCCCTTGTAAAATCTGGACATGTAAATCGTGTATCACTATACTGGGTGGTCCAATAATAGTGGACGTAGGCAGTAACCCGCGAACCGTTAATGACAGAACTCAAGAAAAAATTAATTTATAGGTAAATCGATCAAGAAAAATCAAAATTAAATCATTTTAAAATTCGAAAATTCGCCGTTTTTGCAACACAAAAGAGATATAGAAGTGCGGTACACGAAAGAAAACAGACAAATATAGACAAAGGTTCATTAAGCATAGTTAAACTTTTTAATTATCTGAAGTGCGTATAGTCAAAAAGGAGTGCCATATTATTTAAAGAACGACGGGACACCACTGGTTTAAAGAGATTTCTTGGCCAACCTTCCTAATCCGATTGACTCCGCCCGGTTTTCTCTCGTGTCCCGCACTATATAAAATACAACATATAAAAAAATTTGAAAATGTTTGGGATGTATATGCTAAAATCCTAAAAAAGTAACACCTTTTCAAACAAAAGATGAAGGTAAAATCTACAACATGTAGGGGATATTCACCGCTTAAAACGGCACAATCTATTATTGTTGCATCAGATGGAGAACTATACTGAGAACAAAATTAATGTGCACCGAAAAACATCGTTTAAAAACATCATTTTGAGGAAATTGGGCCTTGAATTCTACTTATCACATTATCAAAACAAAACACATTATATCATTAACAAAGAATGTTCTTATAATATATAACATTTAGAATTAATTTCAAATAACGTCTGATATTTTTTGTGCAAGAGATGATTTCGGATACCTGACTCTAAAAGGCAAACGCCAACTATACTCCTAATTCAACAACTCCGTACGATGGGGATCCCTAATGCAATATTACACAGTCAGGAGAATTAAATTAACCAGGTGCAGTCCAAATATTTGGCTGCCGCGCGCCACTTAGAACTAGCAATGAGAACAACCTCCAAAATCTCCAATTTCGGATGGAGTTGATCGATGTAATACCTCGGTTTCCCAGAAGAGACGGTCAGCACTCTGTTTAAGTAACGATATCCAGAGGCGACCGGGGTTCAACAGACAGGGGGCAAAAGTATTGATTTTTTCTTTTAGACAACCTAACTTTCATATTTCTTCTTTTATAATTTTAGGATGTAGGTCACTTAATACAAGTGAAAAAAACACAGCATGCAGCAACTAAGAAAATTTATTTAAATAAGTTCTATAAACATAATTTTAATGCGAATTTAAAATATTATAGGTAACTGAGAACGAAATACACGAAGTTCAATATTTATAATGTTAACTATGTTTTTTTATAGTTTTGTTATCTAAAATCATTTTCTCGATTTTTGAATTTCGCAAAATGGTATATAACCTGATCCTTAAAATTTGGGATATCTTTCAATAATATTTTTTCTATACTTATTATAATTATGGTTCTTGTCCCATAGTATTATTCAAAAATATTTTGAATCGTTTTAACGTTGATAATGAATGATCAGTTTCAATAATTGTCGACATGGGTGCAGTATACAAAATGTAAGTTGTTTTTGTGTATTCAAGATGATAAATAAAAACTTCTTTTATCCGGATAATGTCAACGTTTCGAGCTTTCTTGTGGCTTTATCAAGGCTGGAAACGAAATTTAAACATATACAAGTCCTATATTTCTTTTTAAGCCGGGCAAATAAGGAACATGAATAACAATAACACAACAATGGCTATATACGTTCTTAAAAGTCCTAAAAATAGATTAATATAGTTTAGTTTACGTAAAAGAAAAGAAATTATTAAAATAAATAAAATAAAATATATTTTGTCAGGAATGTTAAAAATGTATACCAGTTGGGCACAATGATAGCAAAACACATAAAACTATAACATAAAAACTATATTGGTCCATCTAGTACGTCTTAAGAACTTATATAGCCGTTTTGGTATTGTCGTTCTTACATGCTGCCGCCTAAAAAGAAATATGGGATATGTATATTAATTTCTTTTCCAGCCTCGATAAAGACCTAATTAAGATCAAAACGTCGACATTTTCTTAATAAAAGGAAGCTTTAAGTATGTATATGATGTATATGTATAAAAAAAATGGGCGTACAGGCAAAATATACATGTATCAAGCCCTCAATTCCCGAAACGCAAATTGAAATTATCGTACCCGTTTTTAATTACAACATCAAAATCGTGTAAAAATGTTGTATCCTGATTAATTGATTTGTTGATTAGTTTAATATAGAAATATGGACGAAAAAACATGGGAAAGTTGCATAGCCTAACAAAAATGTGTGAGAAACTCAAAAATGGTTACATTCCAAAAGGAAGTAAGCAAGCTTAAAAGGAAAGCTAAACCGAGCACTACTATGATATGATGCTTTGCAGAAAGCGTAACAACTTGGTCAAAGCCGACACCAAGAAATCACAAAAAACTTGACCATGGCCTGGTGTACAGCAGGCTCCTTTAAGTAGCGACAGATAGGCTGTTTTAAATAGCCTCAGGATTATTTGTATCGAGAAGGACCAACCTCATAGGCAAAATTGATAGAGAAATGCCCATTAAAATGGTTAACTGGAAAAACTGATAGCAGAAATAGACAATAACAAATTACTTCCGATGACTAATACATCAATCGTGGCAATTTGACAAGGGGGAAGGCGCATTGGTTCAGTTAACCGACATTGTAGGGCATGAGTGCCGACCTCACAGACATGCGTATAGCTCACATACCTAGTTGCAAGCAGAATAAAATGCTAGACCGTCGCCTGGAAGATCAAATTCAACTGTTGGTGAGCTTCGCATCATCAGGTCAAGAAACACCAGTATGGACAACTTCCCGTCTTAAGCTTTAGAGGCTTGAAAACCAAAACACAATAGTAAAAGAAAATTTGAAAAACTCAGTATCAGCATATGTTAAACCACAGCAACAGTAGAATTTCAGGTCTGTAAAGGTTGGGTATCGTATCCGCACCTCTTCAATTCCAAAAATTATCAGGTGATCGATACTCTTATGAGGCTTATTTATGGTAATGGCAACTTGATGTATAGCAAAATTCACCAGCTCTCATTTAAGAACGATAGGTGTTAAAACTAAGGTACCCATTTTGGTGAGATTAAATAGGTCTACTATTATCTCTTTAGCAAACAGAAAGATCATGTACGGTTTTCTACTTACTCCTTGGTGTAAATACATAACCCCTACCAGACTGAGGTACCGAATAGAAAAATGTCCTTAAAGTAAAGTAATTAGTACTTTTGATATTGTAAGCATTTTACTTAAAAGCTTTTGAATTAGTGTTACTTGGGACAAGAACTCTTTTAGAAAAGTATTTGTACTGGTGATTTCAAATTTTGGGTATTACTTAAAAAATGTACTTCAAAATTCTAATCTACTTAAAGTTCTTTGTAGAAATACTTTTAGTTTTAAGTACTAAGGAAGTAGGTACTTAAATTTTAAAAAGACTTAAGCATTTCACTAATGATTTTAACTACCTAATTTACTTTATGTTTTTTATCAAACCTCATTCAGACCGCGTGAAGTATTGGTAAGTCAAACATTGGGATATTTTGTGTTTTAGTTCCTCATTCTTTTTAAATAACTTAGGTGCAATTTATGATGTCAGATAGGTTTCTTCTACGACCGAATATAATGAGTCTTTTTTTCCCATAATATAGACTCTTGAGAAAGTTGTAATTAACCACGAAACGTTGAGACAGAAAATACCATAGTGGTTTTATTTGCCCACCCTCTTCTCACTACAATCCCCTACATTCGAAATAATGTTTTAAATAAATATTAAAATATAAATACGTTTGCCATAAATGCGTATAATGGAGTAATCAAATTTAACAACATTACACATAAAAAATGTTTGTTTAATATTTCGATAAAGGCATTATAACAATTGTAAAAAGTTGTTTAAATGGGCTAGAATATAATGCATATAGGTTAATAGTTTGTCATGCATAGATTGCAGTTCTTGATTATATTTTATGCTTCAGTTGAACAGTAGAGCAATATGTTTTTGCTATTGCAGCTTTATAAATGCAGATAATGCATTATTAGATAGTTACCGAAAAACGATATAGATCTACTCTTTATTTTAAATATGTAATATTTTATTAATTTGATCTAGCATATTGCGATTTTTTCTTCATTTGTAATGACATTTTTTATGTCATTTTCTTTAAAACTGATTAGATTTGGTAAAACTTAAACACTATGGTGATGTTCAAAAAATCATCTGAAAAACTAACAATAGTCACGTGTTTTAGAAAAGAAGTTATGCCATAATAAGAACTAACAATATCTAGTTATCAATTTAAAAAAAAACTTTATTTATTATTATCAACTAAATACTTAAGTACATAAATATTATAGATATATTTTAAGTACTTAATATTGGTTCCTCTAAGTACTTTCGATGAGTACTTATTACAGTTCTGACCGCTACCTTACCTCTTAACATCAGACTTCACACTTCACTTCTTAGTGAAATCAGATGTTAACGTTCGTCATCTCTCTCAACGCATTACTGCTTAAGGTTTCAGTGGCGGCTCGCCAGGGGACGCGGGTGAAGCGTCGTTTGTATTCTGCATTTCCATTGTAAAATTGTAGTATGTTTTATATAAATTCACATTATTTACTTAATTATACCGTTATTTTCTATCAAAACTAGTTGGTTATATACTCAAAAAATAATATTGAATTAAAAACGTAGTGCGCTGAACACCTTTTCATAAGAGCGACCCGTTGAGGAATCATCACAATCAGCAGTTAACAAATTCCCCTTTAGACTCCCCCGCACGCCGGCTTTCACGCTTAGATTTGTTGACGGCAGTTGTTATGGCAACGCAATGGTGAATATCGGTAAGCCAAATAGAGAAGGGAGCGGCATTAAACTGCTGCTGTAGGCTGCAGGCGCTTGTTCGCTGGTTATAGAATTAATGTAAATTAGTGCGTTCGGAATTCGGAAGCTGTTTTGCATCGATCGAATCGAATCGAAATTAGCTTTAAGATATAGGTACATAACTGTTTTTTTAAGAACAAAAATTATATTTAAAATCTTATAAATTTATATTATTTCCCCTAAGTATTAAAAAACGCTCCAAAGCTATGAATAATTAATATCATAAAAAGGTTAAAAAAACTGCCATTTTGGGCATGGCATTCCAAAAAATTTTCATCTGCGGCGCTGTTTTTGCCTACGACGCTGTGCACCTAGCTACGCTGCCCTTCACATATATCAAATTCAGATATTCGTGATCATTTTTTGTACTATGCAATTAGATTAGACAAATGGTTATTTTAAATAACCTCACAACGAATTTGGTATCATTACTGGGACGATTTGTCATTACGTTTTGGTCAGTCCAGTTTTACGTAAATCATTTTCGACACGTGATATGAAAAATTTTGGTAGCAAAAAAATAATTAGCACCTACGTGCATGCTCTGAAACTTTTCACATAAACTGCTAAGTGGCCAGAGTCTTTTATCTCAGCGGCGTATTTCGTTTTTGCATTGTCGGCGAAGAACAAAAAAACGAAAACATAAAAGCGTCTTTGTTCAGTTTCCGCAATGTTTTAGTATACTTAAAGCTTGAAAGGTATACGTAGCATAGAAGCATTTTTAAAACTTATATTAAATCGAGTATAAGCGTGCATGACACGGCTTTTGCAGTAATGAATTCGTGAAATAGCTAGTACAACCGAGAGTGCAGCGTAATTAGGAAAAAATCAATAAATTTTCTTTACCCGGAACTTCCCTCTTTTCGTTTTATTAGGGATAGTGAAGTGGTTCGATGTATTTGGCCCTAAACTTCACTGGCCCAAACAGTTAATACAAATAATATTTAACATATAATGTTTAAACTAGATTTTTCTGAATTAAAAAATATTTTTCTTAGTCGGACATTAAACAAGGCACTACAGGTATTATATGGGATAATGCTTTCAGTCAATGTCTATCCCTCTTGAAACACTGTCTCAACCTTAAGTATTATTAGTCTTATAATATGATACCTTAATGTACAGCTGATTTAATTGTGATATGACAGAATCTATGTATAAAGCTATTGTAGGATACCTTTTTTACTGGTTTGGAACTATTTATTTATAAAACTTAACATTTACTTGAAGACTTTAAAAAATATACCGTAATTTTTTTATAAGTTTGACAGCCAGTTCCCAACATATGGTAAAATCAACGATAAGATGTAATATTATTAGAAAATTTTATAAGATTAGGCTATAAAAGTTTATATTTTAATAAGTTAATTGATAAAATAATTTACAAGGTCTAAACTACTACTACCGGTTAATAAACTTACGAACCTGAAAGCATGAAATTAATTGAGGGTATCTTCGGAAGACTTTTGTTCTTTATAATTATATCATCTACCTAACTTTTTCTTAAACCATACTTAGATTTAAAAAAAATTAAAGGTGAGATGTGCAATATCTTGCATACTTAAAATTAACATATTACTCAATTGTGTATACCAACTGAAGAAAATATATAAATAGGCCACAGTTAATATTTTTAAAATATGAGAAAAAATCTTCAAATTTCTAATCTACTTTAGCTATATATCTTTAATTAATATACAAAATATGTGATACACCTTACAGCAACAAAAAAATGTATTAAAGATAAAATTAATAATAAAGTTGACCCTACATTTATCATATGGTGCATCTTTTTTAGTTCTCAAACTACACACTTTCTCAGCAACGGTAATTCTAAGTACTCAAGTATCACTCTAATTTACACGTCACTACTATCTGCAATGCACAATGCACAATGAACTAACTTCCTAAGCCTCGTGTACGATACCTATATCAAACATCAAGAAGACTTGGATTGGTCCTAAAACAAATTATAATTAATACAGTACCCGCATGAATAACAAGCTTAGGAAAAATCATTAACAATCTTATAAAATACTAATCAATATGTGTCTGATAAAAACTGAATTTTACATAGGTATTTGCTTGGGATCAGGATACAAAATTAAAAAACTTTAAAAGAAAGTTGAAATTATGTGTCTCAAAAAGCTCACAAAACATATTAGTTAAAAGATATATGTTCAAGCATCAAGGCTTTTGTCGATTTTTATATGGTCTTTAGTAGACAACTTTGTTTTATTTTTAGGTAGGGAACAATATCCACATTAATAACAGATGGGGACTCAATCCTATATACTAACAAATAAGATTATCTGAGTGTATAAGAGTCCAATAACTGAAATGGTTGCAACTTTATACCATATTCACACTATTCTAAAATAAACATACTCACTTTAAAAGTAGAAGCCTTGTTTATGTGTAGACAAGGGTAGAAGGTTTAAAATCATCTCAATGCAAACATGCAATAACATCTTCCTGGGCTTTCCAACAATAATTTTTTTTTCAATATTCAATCTCCATTATTCCATTAATTAGATATTATCCTGTGATAAACAAATGCTTTATAATAAAGCAAAAAAAAAACAGTCAATTTACGATTAACAACAATATATTTATTTTTATCAATAAAACTTGACAACACAACAGGCCTATTTAAAGAATTTTTAGCCAGTAGCCTAGCTCGCCAATTCGGTATTTAAAGTGTCGGGCTAGCGGCGCATTCCACATATTCCAATCTGTCGGGATTTCGACGGTTTGGGCCAGTGAAGTTTCGGTCCACTAACTGTTTGGGCCGGTGTAGTTTAGGAGAAAATACGCACTACCAGTGAAGTGTGACCCAGTTTAGATCAGTACATAGTCATTTAATAACACCTATATATAGGGTTACCAGATTTCTTTTCTCGAAAAATTATTTTTTAAATTTGCCGCAAAAACGCAAACTACAACTTTAAAATGAGCTTCTATTAGCACTCATTACAAAAAGATTAAAAACTTGCACCAATGGAAATAAATATATTAATAGTCTTAAAACACAGTCTTAAATCGAAGTAGAGGGTGCACTTGAACCAGTTGGAACTGGTTCATACTTAGCCGATCCACTGATATTTTTAAGCAAATCCCTTTGTGTTAATAAGTAATCATAAAATTGGGAGCAGCTAAATTCTTTTAAATTAAACTGCCTTCCCAGTATCGACTTAATAGCCGACACGGAAAGTCGATTCCTTTCATCGGTCCATTGAGCACCCATTAAAGAAAAAACCCTCACAGCATTCGCGTTATGGGATGGAATGGCAAAAAAAATTCACAAAGTTTGAGAAACTCACAATGTGTTTCTTCATTAGAAACAGTAGAAAAATACTTCACCCATTTTTGAAAAGAGAGTAATTTATGAAAAGATTCATTGTTTAGTGAAGATGAAACAAATTCCTTTAAATTGCTACATTCGTTAAATAATTTTGAATCATTTACTTCAGTATTTATATTTTGAAAAAACGGTAGGGAATTCCCGATACTTTTTCATTCTGGACCAGTTTCTAAATACATTTATACCAGTAACTTAAAATCTTCAAAAGAGATGGTCCACGATCTTAAATATTCCAGAGATTTTTCGTAAACAAACAAAAATTTTTTTCTAAAACGGTTACCTTCAGCATGTGGCCTTCTTCACTCAGTTTTCGAAATATTTGCCTAACTCTCAGCGGTAAAAATTTTTCATTTAGCCGCTCTAATAACGATTTTTCAGTTTTTTGCAATATTTCTAAGATTTCCAACAAGCAATTATCTTCTTTTTCCATATTCTTGATAGAGTCCTCAAAAAGAAACATTAAAGAATAGCAGAACCAAAAATGAGCCTCATTTAATTTATTGTAAAAAAAATATTTAAAGTCACGGGAGAAGAAGGATCGGATAGAAAAAATGACTCCAGGCCTTCACAAATTTCTAAAATCCTATTTATACATGGAAATAAGTAAAGCCACCTAGTTTTACTATGGAAAATAAGATTCACAAAATCACAGAACGATTTCAGTTTCTCCGTTTTCACTGTGTAAATAGAAAAATGATTATAAATTTAAAATACGACTGATTCGATATCTATAGGAAGTGAACCATTCTGTTGTGAACACAGTTGTTCAAAATATGGTTTGGACATCCGGTTCCAATTAAGGTATTTTTAACAGTTTCTTTCATATTAGCGTAAACATTATTTTTCCTGCTCTATTTACTCCACCACAATTAGTGTTGCAGTTATCTCTACAAAACGCCATACAATAATTTTTTAAATCAAATTACATTATTTAAATATTGTACGATAGTTTCAGACTTTTCGTCACTTAGATTTTGCAGCTCAATCATTTTAACAGTAATACCTTTAATTTTGTCAAAATACTAAATTAATACCGGAAATATTTTTAAACTGCCGCGGTTACTGGCATCGGTACATATTCCTATTAAATTATTTTTTTTGGACTCTGCAATTCCCAAGTTTACTCCGTGTGGCTTCAAGACTGAAACTATAATCGCTTCTGTTTTAGTACGCCCACAAGATACTTTTTGCCAAATCGGAATCAGGTCTAATTTTTTGAATAATTTTAGTATTGCAATGCTGCAATTTAAAACTAAAATGATGTTTAGCTGTATGAAAAGCAAGCGCTCGCTCTGCCGCAGCAACTTGCTCCTCTACTTTAGGAAATTGTTTCACGAAAAAGGTCGTTAGTTTTTGCGACGCTGATCCGACACTGCGTATTTTTTGCTGATGCTTATTTGACGACAAATGTTGTTCTATATCACATTTTCCTTTATTGGCTATCGAAAAAGTTATATTGCATAGTGAGCATAGCACTTCATATTCTAGTGTTCCCTTTTTCATCATTTTAAATTGCTCTTGCAAAGCAGGGGTAAACTTACATTTTCTCTTTGGCATTTCATAAATATATCAGTCTACACCTATGCATTTCACTATCATTGCTGCAAAACTGTATAAAAATACTTACTTCTTGTGTTGATCGGCAAAATTTACAGAAAAACAGGTAAAAAAACAGTTAAAATAAAATCAAAAATTTGAATTGCTGTTAGCTAAAAGACAACACAAAATGCACCTTATCTTCCAAGAATCAAGAAGCGACGTACGGCTGCCTTTTTATAATATTGGAATTTCACTTCATGATCGATTAAGGTCCGAATTGACTGACTTTGTATTGTCTCTTTTCGATATCAGACGATAGAAAAAGAACGACAACTGAACTAAGTGATCTTGGCGATTTTCGAGTGACTTCAGTCCTACTATTGAAAATGCAGGGCCGTGGTTTAGTTAAATAACAACATTGGCGGAGTTCGAAATAAAAAAAAAATAAAATACATTATTTATTAATAATATTTATATATTTTTTTATGTAGTTTAACGGCTGTGGTCGAAAAGAGGAGAATTCGATTAAATTGTAAAAAAGAGGACATGTCCGGGAAAAAGAGGACGTCTGGTAACCCTACCTATATACTATCTTATAAAATATTTTTATAGGGCGCCATTTTGTTCCATCATACTGGATTCCAACCTATATTTTATCAGTTTCTACCTATGCCACACTTGATTTTTAGGCATAATTTAAAATAAATTTAATAAGTAGTTTTTACACTGATACACATCACCATTTTGTTACGTCATGCTGAATTATCCCTATATCACACTTATTGCTTACACAAAATTTCAAATTAATACATCGAGTAGTTCTTTTTTTAGATATTTCATTAGGTCGCATTTTGTTTTTTTAGTCTTAATTCATTCCAAAATGTTACATGCCTACGTAACACTTGATTTTAGTGCAAAGTTATATCTAGGTCGTCCCCATATGAATTTTAATTTTTGAATAAAAAAAATTTGAAATCGATGCGATAAGTAGTTTTTGGCACCTAAGGACGCTAAATACTGAAAATACGTAAAACTTGAAATATATATATATACAGGGTGTCCCAATAGTGCGTTCTCGGTTGATATCTTGATAACGGATAGCGATATAAAAAAAGTTCAAATACAAAAGTTGTAGAACAATACGGGCTACATAATCTGTAATTATTTTCATTTATACAGGGTGTTTTAAAAATCTGTAGCGAAGCAAAGTTGTGTTTTTTCTTATGGAATACCCTGTATATTTTTGCATATTTAGATTCTGCTCGTAATTCTACACATTTTTTGTATAACATTTCCTATATCTAAATCTGATAGTTTTTCTAATATCCGCCATTTTGTAAAAAAATATGAATTGCAGTGCCTTTTTTCAAACGACGACGTGGGCCGTTGGTACAGGGTGATTCACCGAGATTTGCCACCCCCCTTAATTCCTCTATTATTAATAACAGAGAAAAAGTTGAAATACAAAAGTGCCCCTCGGATATCAACTTTGTTATTTTAAATGGAACACCCTGTATATTATTACATTTTTGGATTCCCCGGAAAATTCTATAAATTCGATATTAAAGCAAATTCTAAGGCGATTGCCATTGAAAACCAAATAATAAATACAAAAATGTCAAAATCTCGGAAACTATGACAAATAGGTATAGGACATATTTATAACGAAAGAAAGGGTTTTCAGGGTGTCCCATTTTCGTAGGTTTTACGGGGTTTCCAGCTTATGAGTAGAGATAGAGAGATGCGGTTTTCGCGACACCATGCTACTTTTCGATGAAACTAAAGAGGCCGCAAACAGATTTGCCCTAACCATTTTAGTTTCCGTGCTACAGGGTGATTTTGAAAATTTGTCATTTTCGGACACCCCCTGTAACTCAGCTATCGTAAAATATATTTAAAATGTTTCAACTGGTATTTATAGATTTTTTCACGTAGAATTCAGTGGCGTACTCAGATTTTTGCTGAGAGTCATAGTTTTTGACATATTGGCATAACCTACTATTTTTTAAATGGGACATCCTATATATTATTTTTTCATCTTATTCTTCGTGTCGAGAGCTTTTCAAAAACATACCATAAGTCATATTTATTTTCATAAATAACATGAAAAAATGCATTTTTCTTTAAACGGATTTATGGCATAGCAGATCAATCGAAATAAGAGAAGGTGGCTGTGGAGCCATGGAAAAAGTTAACAAATATTTATTAACGAAATAACAAAGTAACAGCATCAGAAAAAATTAGGAAGTAGGTAAAAGGTAATAATTATAATTTCATTAAAACTACAAATATTGTTCAAATTGTAGACCATTATGTGTCCTACAAGTGTGACAAACTTTAAAAATTCTTTTTAATGCATTTTCTATTGTAAATGACTGTCTTTGTAACTCTGCAAAAGTGTTTTCGGTGGCCATTCTTAGTTGTTCTAAGTTTTCGTATCGCCTTACATAAACCTTGTTTTCTAAATAACCCCACAAAAAGAAATCTAAAACTGAGAGGTCAGGGGATCGTGGTGGCCATCGAACAGGTCCGTGTGTTCCTATCCTCCTATCCATCTTCCAGGAAAATGGTCGTTAAGCCAGTTTTGACTTATTCTGGCATTGTGGGCTGGAGCTCCGTCTTGCTGGAAATAAATCCTATTTAGTTGAGCCAAGGGAACATCATCCAAAACTCCTAATGCGTCTTCTAGGATTCGCACGTAACCAATCGAATTCAGATTTCCTTCATATATTTGGTAAACTATTTTTCGGTTGAAAATAAAACAGGAGACATTGAATCCAAATCTGCCCTGACGCTCCCTAGGAAAAATAACATGGTTGTTTTCTTGACTCCAAAATCGCGTGTTGTGTCTATTTAAAATCCCTGAACTAGTAAAATGTGCCTCGTCTGACCAAATAATTTTTTTTTCAAAATCGATATCTTCTGCCTTCATATTTATAAACCAATTGCAGAACTCCAATCTGCGCTCTGCATCACCAGGATGCAGATGATGCACAAGTTTGTATTTATAGGGTTTGAATTTGTGCTTTTTCAAAATTTTCTGCACTTTGGTTTTCGGTACACCCGCCTCTTCGTCTATTTTCCTGCAAGATGTTTCAGGAGCTGTCTGAACGAGGGCTAAAACGTTGACCTCAGATTCTTCGTTGTCTTTATTGTAAGTTCGCGATCGAGGCTTGTTAAAAGATCCATATTGGCAAAGATTATTTTTAATTTTTTGAAAAATTCTTTTTTCTGGTTGTCTTCTCTCGGAATATCTAAGATAAAATAAAGCGAACCAATAAAGTAAAAATGCAGGAAGATAAAAAAGAACTAACCTGTTCAGATAAAGCTCTGCCGCCTGATCTGCATCTTCATTAGACAATATAAAACACGCGTTCATATCATATTTCTCAAAATATTCAAATTTTTGATTCTGAGCCATATTAAAAACAATAATTATAATAGACGTCAAGAAAAATTTAAACGCAATAATGCCAAAAATGCCAGCAGTAATAGCTGCCTGATCATATTTTTGTTGGCGTTGCCATGGCTACCATAGCCACCTTCTCTTATTTCGATTGATCTGCTATGTCATAAATCCGTTTAAAGAAAAATGCATTTTTTCATGTTATTTATGAAAATAAATATGACTTATGGTATGTTTTTGAAAAGCTCTCGACACGAAGAATAAGATGAAAAAATAATATATAGGGTGTCCCATTTAAAAAATAGTAGGTTATGCCAATATGTCAAAAACTATGACTCTCAGCAAAAATCTGAGTACGCCACTGAATTCTACGTGAAAAAATCTATAAATACCAGTTGAAACATTTTAAATATATTTTACGATAGCTGAGTTACAGGGGGTGTCCGAAAATGACAAATTTTCAAAATCACCCTGTAGCACGGAAACTAAAATAGTTAGGGCAAATCTGTTTACGGCCTCTTTAGTTTCATCGAATAGTAGCACGGTGTCGCGAAAACCGCATCTCTCTATCTCTACTCATAAGCTGGAAACCCCGTAAAACCTACGAAAATGGGACACCCTGTACATTAATACACAGTAAAAAATGCAAAATTAAAAATTAAATCTACTATTTTTCTTTATGTAAAAAGGCAAATAAATATTTTAATTAAAGAGACAACAGAAAAAGAAGTCCCACAATCACTTGATAAAATGTTCAATATGACCACCATTTCTTTCAACACACACTTGTAGCCGATCACTAAGGAATTGTTAACTCTATTCAGCATCGAGGCATTGATATTTGTACATGTATTTCTAATTCTCATTTACATATTCTCTATGGTAGTGGGTGGCGTTTGGTAAACTTGCGCTTTAACAAAACCCCACAAGAAAAAAATCTAGTTTTGTGAGGTCCGGAGACCTTGCCGGCCATGATACTGGACCTCCCCTACCATTCAATTTATTTTCATAATTCGCATCTAAAAATTGCCTCACCTGCCTCCTAAAATGTGCCGGAGCGCCATCTAGTTGGAACCACATCCGCCTCACTAGATTCAAAGGTAATTCGTCAATCCACTCCTGCAAACTATTTTCGAAAAAATAAGGTCCAATGATATGGTTACCGATTATACCAGCCCATACATTAAGAGACCCTCTATGCTGGTAATCCAAGGGGATAATGAATCTGGAGTTTTCAGAACTATAATAGTGGAAATTATGTCGGTTGACGTATCCATTTTTATGAAATGTCGCTTCGTCAGCAAATAAAAAAACGTTATTGAAAAAATCATGTTCTTCTCTATTTTTTGCTAATGCCCAAGTACAAAATTCAAGTCTTCGATTGAAATCGTCTTGATCCAGCTCTTGTACCAGTTGAATATGGTATGGGTGAAATCTATGTTTCTAATTATTCTATTTGCCGTAGATTTAGCAACACCTGTTTCTCCTTTTCTAACTGCCTACATGAAATATGAGGATTTTCAATTAAAGTTTGCATAACAAAATATTCAGTTTCTTCATTTGCGGCTCTTTTCTGCTTTTCCAATTTTTGTTCGTAATCGACACATCCAGTTCTTTCAAATCGTTCTTTGAGTCTGACAAATGATACCTCATGAGGATGACGTTCGGCATTGCTAAACCGTTGCGCATAAACTCTACTTGCTAAAAAACGATTTTGATCACTTGCGCCCAAAACATAAATCATGTTAATCAATTCTTCTCTAGAAAAATTCATTTTGAATCAATTAGAACATCGTTACTACACAAATACAGGAGTTTGACATTTCGCCATGACAACATTTTCCCCGTTTTCATTTGTTTTTACTTTAGGATTGTCTAAGGCATCTTCGTACATTAAGTTCTAACTAAATGTTGACACTACCTACGCTTTTATAATAGCCAAAATAGTAAATATTTAAGAAGAGTTGGTAAAATATCTGTTCTAAGTCTTTAGGTCGCGATTCTTAGCACAATATTATGAGCTAAATTTTTAATTTTGCGTCACTTGTAGTGTATTATGATTAGAAAATTCGATAATAAAGCAAATTCTAAGGCGATTGCCATTGAAAACCAAATAATAATTACAAAAATGTCAAAATCTCGGAAACTATGACAAATAGGTATAGAACATATTTATAACGAAAGATAGGGTTTTGGGTCACGAATAGTCTAAAATATTAAAATACTATACATTCTTTTAAAAAAATGAAGATATGATGTTTTTAATTTTTTTAATTTCTCCTACTTATCTAGGACCCCCTGTACAATGCCGACAAATTTTGTTCACGTTGAAAGTCAACCCATACTTTTGTTAATGTTCCTGCCAAAAATCATAATCCTATATCAAAAAGCCAACGGCCCACGTCGTTTGAAAAAAGGCACTGCAATTCATGAATTTTTACAAAATGGCGGATATTAGAATAACTATCAGATTTAGACATAGGACATGTTATACAAAAAATGTGTAGAATCACGAGCAGAATCTAAATATGTAAACATATACAAGGTATTTTATTAAGCAGCTAATTTGAAATAGTACCAAAATTTTACCATTTGATTTCAGCAGAATACCCGATTTTTGTACAAAATTTGAGAAAAATTGGATAAGCGGTTTTTTCGTAATTATATTTTTAACATTTCACTAGGTCGCCATTGTTTTTGCCATATTGGATTTTTACCAAAATATTACCAGGTTATCTCCATAAGAACTTTTTACTTTTAATTAAAATTTGAAGTCAATCTGATAAGTAATTTTAAAGCTATGCCGCGAACTGACAGACAGGCAGGCAAACCGACATATGGGGCGACGGAATTTATAAATCATATTTTTTGGTACTCAGGTTTTAGCGTTAAAACCTAAATATTTGTAAAACCTGATTGATTTTTTTCACGATTACAAACATTTTTGTTTGGCCGCTATTTTATTCCGCCATCTTGATTTAGTACCACAATTTTACTAGTTCATCTCTATACCACAATTAGTCATGGCACACAATTTGAAATCAGTCTTTTAAGTTGTTTTTCGAATTTTTAAATATTTTATTAAGCAGCCATCTTGGATTCATACCAAAATGTTACCAGTTGATTTCTATATAATACTTGATTTGTGTGCAAAATGTGAGATAACTTGTATAAGTAGTTGCTTAGTAATATTTTTTTTAACGTTTCACTAAGCTGCAATTTTGTTTTACCATTTTGGATTTTTACCAAAATGATTATCCCCATATGGCCCTTAACCCAAGTCAAAAAGTTGAAGTCAATCAGATAAGTAGTTTTTTAGACATGCCACGAATAGGCAGACGGAGAGACCGACAAACACACAGACAGACAGACAGTATTGAGAAAACATGTTTTTCGGCATCTAGGGACCCTGACACGTAAAGATCTGAGAAAATCTAAAAAATAAAATGATTTGAGACAATCTAAAAAATATAAAAATTATATTTATTATAATTCTATTAAATATATTTTTTTATATGTACTTCCCTTTTACGAGGTAAGTAAGATATCGTTATTTTTTCTTTACCCGGAACTTCCCTCCTTATGAATGTTGACCTTTATTTGGAATAGTTTCACCCAATTTAGTTCGGTAAATAGCCATTTAACACATATTTTTTTATTGGGCGCCATTTTCTTCCACCATTTTCGATTCCTACCAAAATTTTAGTTTCAACTTATGACACACTTGATTTTTAAGCATAACTTGACATAAATTGAATAATTCTTTGTTACAGTGACCCATCGACATTTTGTTCCGTCATGTTGAGTTGGTACCAGTTTATATTTGTATCAAATTCAATTTTTGAATTCGTACCACAAATTAACTAGTTTATCTCTATACCACACTGAATGTCTGCCTTAAATTTGAAATTAATCTAGTAAATACTACATACTAGATTTTCAGACTGATTTTTTAAATGTCTTATTAGGTCGCCATTTTGTTTTGCTATCTTGGAATAATACCAAAATTTGAGACAAACTGGATAATTAGTTTTCAATAATAATTTTTTAACGTTTCACTAGGTCGCATTCTTGTTGCGCCATATCAGATTTTTATCAAAATATTACCAGGTCATCCCCATATGACCACTAAATGCCGCGAACTGACAGAGAGACAGACAGACGGAATTGATAAAACATGATATTTGGCATTTAGGAACATTTAATTTGGCCGCCATTTTGTTCCGACATCTTGAATTTTTACCACAATTATACTAGTTCATCTTTATATCACAGTTATTTATTGCACAACATTTTATCACTCTATTAAGTAGTGTTTTCAGGCACAATATTTAAATGTTTTTTTAAACCGCCATTTTTTTTTGTTAACCAAAAAAATCAATACAAATGTATATAAATATATCTTAAAATTAAGCGGTAAATAAAAGGTAACTTAATAGGTAACATGTACCAATTCTTCCATAAGTTCAGTTAGTATTTTGTATGAAACAATATACAAATACAGAAATACAAATAAATCATACAAATCTGCCATATTTTTTTTTAAGTGCTCTATTATAATGTGGTATGAATCTATAAATCACTAAATAATTATACTATATAAATTAAACACTATTATATACAAAGTGCTATAAATTAATAAATAATTATAATATATAAATTAAACACTATTATAATCAAGGTGGTATAGATCACTAAATGAAATAAAATGCATAAAATACTTTAAAAACAATCGATACAACTTGCTCTGATAATAATAAACTCTCATATCTATTTGAAAGGCAGAAGTTGACAATACAAAATGGAAGTCCTTAATTCCATGGAAGATATTATATCAAAACGATCTCTTAAATATTTCTTTTTTATGAGAAGCAATTGTAGGCGTATGTATGTACTATGTAGGTGTAGGTTTAAATTATGGACATTAGTACAAAAAGTTATTTTATTCAGCAGGTATGAAGACTTTTTAAACTTAATAATTTTATAACAAAAACAGGCAAAATGAACTTTACGTTGGCTAATTATATTAAGCCAGCCAGTGTCTCTTAATTTATGACTTTTAGGGTTAGGTATTCTAATCCCGTAAATTAATCTTAGGAAACTATTCTGCAATTTTTAGATGCGTCTCTACTCAAAGGCATCCAGACAGAAGCCATATACAACGTCGGCAAAATTAAAATGTGACAGCACTTAAGATTCGCATAAGTGTTTTTTAGTTTCGATTCTTAAGCATTGCCGATGAGGGAATATAAGTTTTAAAGACGAGTAAGTCCTTTTGAGTAATACATTTACATTCCCTCTAAATCTTAATTTGTAGTCTACAATTATCCCTAGCGATCTACAACTGTCAACAAATTTAATAGTTTGACCATTCAAAATTACATTTAAACCAACCAATGCAGAGACACGATATGTATTGTTGCCAAACAGAATGCCAATGGATTTATTGGGGTTCAATCGAAGTAGGTGACTTTGAGATTGTTTTAATATTGTAGCTAGGTCCTTATTATTTTTTTCAGTTGCAGACTGGATTTCAGAAATATTAAATGAAAAATAGAATTGGGTATCATCGGCATAAAATAATAAATAAATAAATAAATAAATGCTTTATTGTCAAAAAAAAATTTTACAATTTTGTGGACAAAGCTGTTGTAAAAAAATAGTTTACAAACATAAAATTAGCAAACAAAACAAGACAAAAACACATCATAAATATTATAGAAAAATAATATTTAAATCAGGAATTTAGAATATTAATATTATAGAATCCTAAAAGAAGTACATTAGAAATGTACTTTGTCAGTCGTACTATGTTATAAACATTTTCATAAATATAATGTAAAAAAATAAAAAAGCAAAGTAAAAAATAAAAAAGTACGAAACAATTAAAAAAATACATATACAAAGTTCGGTAAAAATGGTTGGTAATGGCAACTATCACACTAGGGGTTCATAAGGATAAAATTATATGTTGTAAAACTCGTTCACGGTGTAGAAGGCTCTTTCCAGTAAGAATGATTTCAAAGCCTTGCGAAATGAAGTCAGAGATATTATGGATTTGATGTTAAATGGCAGGTGATTATGCATTTTTTTTGCATTGTAGATTACTGATCTTTTAATTAACTCTGAGTGTGGGGTTGGAAGATAGAGATCGTGCTCAGTATTTCTGAGAGGGTAGTTGTGAGAAGGTCTCTCTAATAGAGCAGGTGCGTGCTTACGAATTAAGCAAACCGATTCCAAAATGAATAAGCAAGGAAGGGTTAGTATTTTATATCTTTTAAAGAAATCTCGGCAGTGAGTTCTACTGTTAAGTCTCAGTAGGTAACGAACAGCTCTTTTTTGTAGTATAAAAATTCGATCAAATTGAGTCGCACAACATGTACCCCAGAATGGAATAGCATATCTGAGGTGCGACTCAAAAAGAGCAAAATAAACAGTTCTAGAGGTAGAAAAGCTAAGCTCCTCGGAAACAGATCTTAACGCAAAGCAAGCAGAACCTAACTTCCTCGATAAAGCATCGATATGTGGATCCCATTTTAAAGAATCATCTACAAGAAGCCCTAGAAATTTTACAGAGTTTACGACATCAATAGTGGTGCCATTAAGGTCAAAGGGTTGCAGCGTGTTTTTATAAGACAAGACTTTCGTTTTAGAGATGTTCAAACATAGGAGATTAGAATCGCACCAGGATTTAATGGTGATTAGGTCATTAGATACAATCCTATGTAGGTCCGTGACATCTGGGTGGCTCCACGTAAAGCTGGTATCGTCCGCAAAGAGACATATTTTTCCACTAATGTTTAAATTAGCCATGTCGTTTATGAACAGAAGAAACAAGATAGGGCCTAGTACCGAGCCTTGAGGCACTCCATATTCCATTGGCCTACAAGAAGACATCCTGTTGTCAACTTTCACAACTTGATTTCTGTTGCTAAGATATGACTTAAACCAATTGAGAGGAGCCCCTCTAAATCCATAGTACTGCAGTTTGTTAGTTAATATATTATGATTCACACAATCGAAAGCTTTGGAAAAATCACAGAAAATTGTTGCCGTAGCGTGATGGTTGTTTAGGCTGGAGTAAACTCTATTAAGAAGGGAAAACATGGCATCGCTTGTGCATTTGTTACTTAGAAATCCAAATTGATGTTTTGTAAGTATTTCATATCTAGACAGAAATGATAAAAGCCTTTTTTTAACCAGTCTTTCGATGATCTTAGATAGCGTAGGGAGAAGTGCAATTGGGCGATAGTTCGAAGCTTCTTCTGAAACACCTCCTTTGTGAAGAGGTATGATTATTGCAGTTTTAAGGCAGCTTGGAAAAGTACCATTTTGGAAAGACATATTTATCAAAGTAGTCAGATGCTCTAGTGTGCATTCCGGCAGACTTGAATACATTTTTAAAGTAAGCCCATCAGTTCCCGAAGAAGATTTATTTTTGATATCATTAATTGTACTACGAAGTTCTGATAAAACTACTGGTGAAAAGAAGAAACTGTGCAGGTTTACCCTATGATTAGAGAGATATGAAATTGGGTCATTAGATTGAGATACGGATTTAGTCAAATCTTTGGCTACATTTACAAAATAATTGTTTAGGTCCTCAGGAGAGGTAAGGATAGTGCTGGATAAAGGAGTTTTGTTTCTTAAATCATTTACGATAGACCAGGTTTCTTTAGCTACATTTTTGGCGTTAGAAAGTCTATTATTGTAATAAATATCTTTGGCGGCTTTAATAGTTTTATGATAAATTTTTCTGTATGATTTTACATAATTATGAAAAAAGACACTGTCCGAAAATTTCTTTAAATGAGATAGTGACCGCATGTTCTTAGAAGATATACGTAAACCTTTAGTGGACCAGGGTTTACTTCTTTTATTTTTGATAGGCCTAAGAGGAAAAGATTCAGAAGCTATATTAGTTAGAGTTTTTATAAAACGAGAAAATTCAGTGTCGACATCATAAGTGTGAGAGTCCCAGTCAGTTATTTGACATAGGTGTTTGAAATTAATGAAATTTCTAACCGAAAAAATACGGCCTACTTGTCTAGAGGAATTTTTGGCTTTGGATGTAATTGAAAATTTTGTGAAAATTGCTTCATGATCGGAGAAACCTGGACTTAAGACATTACATTCGACGGAGCTAGGATCGAAAGAAGACACAACGTAATCTATAGTACTGGCACTTGTCTTAGTAATTCTGGTTGGTGAGTTGACGTGCATGGCAATTCCTAATGACTCAAAGATGGACTGAAGACATTCCTGAGCAGCACACACACTGGAAAAGTCAATATTGAAATCGCCACATAAGATTAATTTGCTTTTTACAGGAAGGGACTCGAGCAAACTTAGAAGGTTATGGCAGAATAATTGCACATCAGCATCAGGTGTTCTATAAATACAAATAATATAAAGGTCATAAGTATTGTGATAAACGATAGAAAATTCAAATACTTTTTCAGATAATAAATGATTATACTTTGATATTTCGGAAAAATCGTTGTTTGAAGACATTATCATGGTGCCTCCATGAGTTAAATTAGTTCTATTAAATCTGGCAATTGTGGTATAGTTTTTAATAAAAACAGGTTGATTGATATTTAGCCAGTGCTCAGTGATGGCAATGACTTCTGGAAAATTTAGCTCTTCTAACAAAAGATATAATTCGTCTGTTTTATGTCTTAAGGACTGAATATTAAGAAAAAAAAGATTAAAATTGCTATTGGTCAATTTTTTAGAGGGTGCTAGATCCTCTTTTCGCGTCATATTGACTAAAAATTTTTACTTTTTGATGGTGAACCACTAGAATAATATTTACCAGTACCTTCACGAATTTTTTGGAGCCGTAAAATTTTTTCCGAGGAGTAGAAAGATCTATACGCTGCAAGGTCTGAGTCCACTTCAGATGAACCAATCCCATAGGCATCGTGGAAGCGATAATACAGCTTGCGCAGGGATTCCTTGTCACTGGGAAGGCCTTCTGAAGCTAGCAATAATTTAATGCTAGTACTTGTATGCCCCTCAAAACACACACTAGATGGCTGGTCGTGTAGATAAGCAAGAAATAGCCTTAAGGTCTTTAGTAAGGAAGGATCCCTTAATCTGGCTAATATATAGCGACCATTTGCTTTATCCGAATCTTGGGACAGCCGCACTCTTGGTGGAGTCATTGGATCAAACTGCAAAAAATCATCTTTCTTTGCAGTTTTCTCCATGCTTAATTTAGAGCCCTCCAGTGCCAATGACCTACAAGCTGCTATGGCCTCCCTGTCAGAGCCAATTATGACTGACTTATCCTCTTCAGGCACAAATGTCACTGGTGATTCCAATAATTGAGGCTTTGGTGGAGACAGCCCCCGGCTCTTTGGGATATCTATATTGACATCTTGATGACTAGAAGATGAGACATTATGGGCTGTGGAAGTGGGCGGCGTTTGGATAAGGGTTGGTGAAACTGAATCATAGGTAGGATCAATTATAGTACCAGGTGGCCACAGACTAGCGTTCTTAAGCTGAATTAAGTGATCTTTATTTTGCACCCCAATTTTAAAATCGGAGTGCAAAGTGTCTGCATTCTTAAGCATAGGAAAACAACGCACAAAATTCGTGGTTCCTAATTTTTCTTTGATGTAGTGTACAAGCTGATTTGATTTATACGTGGACGGAATTATGGATACCACTACATAATGCCATTTCTCTATAATGGGTGTTTTGTTGGGCTGGAAGGAAACAGCTTTTTTTGGAGACTTATTGACAGGCATTTGGACATCTGTTGTATCGGTTTGGGTTGATATTGCGGTGGTGTATATCTTCTTTATTGATTGTTGTTTAGGCTTATCAGCAAGCTTCTCCAGGGTAAGTGCCATTTGTTTTACACTATGCCTCAGCTCAGCCATCTCTTTAGTCAACTGCTCCTTCGATGAATCATGCACCTGGACTTTGACAGATTCATTTTGAGTTTCCATTAAAATAGATGATAGATTGAAAGTATCCTGCCTAATTTCTTTAATGGATTTAAATAAGGATTTTTGTATACTGTCAGATATTCCAGAATGGAGGCTGTGAATATCCTCAATTTTTTCTAGCAGTATCTTCCATTTGGAGTCATGATTGAGTAAGATGTCGTAAATTTCGCCAATGATCGGAAGGATGTCGTTGTTTTTCTTTAAGCAGGAACCCAGGGCTTCGAGATATTCTGAAGAGATTTGAGTCTTTTGGAGATCTGATATTTTATCATGCAAATATTTCAGAGTTGGAGAGTCGCAAACAGTGCAAAAAAATCTTATGTTGTTGAATTTTTGTTTGTAGAGCACTTTTGTCGTATTTCCAATTGATAAATCAAAATCTTTAAATGTCACGCACAAACAATATTTATAACTAATAACCGGATCCGGGTAAAGAAGGTCAAGTTTAGTTTATAGCAAACGACGAACTGATGATCGGGTCAAAGCACACAAAAACAAATTGAAATCAAAACAGTTCAAACCAAAACAAAACAAAACGTTCAAATACCGGCAAAACAATATACGAGCGAAAACACAACCGCCTCGTACAACTGCTGGTCAAGAACCATATACATGGTAATTACAAAACTCAATTTTGGAATAAAAATTAGACTTATACAGTGTATACAATAGAGGCCTTCATATACTGCCCTGTGGTACAGACTGCGTAACACGTAGCGGTGTGGATGTTATGCTGTTGTGTTTTACCTGTTGAATCCTATCTATGAAATATGACCCAATAAGGTTAATTGAAGAATAACCAAATCCAATATAACTTAAAACCGCCAGCATTATGTCGTGATTCAACAAATCAAATGCCTTGGAAAAATCCAACTGTATTAAAGAACACATCTTTTGATTACGCGGTGGCGCATGAGTTATCCTTTAAAAAACCTGTCTGTTTGTAAGGAAGTATTTTGAATTTATTCTCTAGGATGTTGGATTCGTACCAAAATTTTACCAGTTAATTCCCTAAAAGCATTTGATTTTTATGCAAAATTTGAAGTTTTTTTTTGAAGCGAACAGACAGATCATTTAGGGATCCAAATACGTAAAAATCTGAAAATATCTTGGAGGGTTTTTTTCACGATTACAGTACCTTATACTAGGGAAGTAAATAGTTATTTATAATATAAGGGATGTAAGTAACATTTACCAGTCGAGGAAGAGTTTGCGCCCGAGCGATAGCGAGGGCTGGCAAAAAAGTTCGAGACTGGTTAATGTAATTACATCCCATATAGTATATAACATTTTTCCCCCTCCCTGTATTGTATGTTTACAAAAAAATGCTGGATATATTTTTGGATTTTCATTATCATTACATTCGATAGCACTATCATTAAATTATGAAGGCAGCCGTGATCCGTTGTCACAGCAACATAAGCAGTTTTTATTTTATCAACAACGTCAAGTTGACAATTTATTGCGAAAAGTTTGAAGAAGTCGAATTGTTTGAATCTGTGTGGACACAATGGATGTTTCAGACATAGAAGAATCAGCGAATATTGCTTGTTTATCTCTATTACCGGAAAAGTCGAAAAAAAGGTATGAAGCAACATATAAATCCTTTAAGAATTGTTGCCAAAGCAAGACGGCTACGGCAGTCTCAGAAACCTTGTTTTTGGCATATTTCCACGAAAAAAGTGCTATATTGAAGTCCCCATCAAGCTTATGGTGTGAGTAATCGATGTTGAAGTCCACCCTTTTTATAGAGGAAAATATAGATAATTCTAAGTATCCAAAACTTCGAGCATTTTTGAAAAGAAAAAATGATGGTTATAGACCAAAAAATCGAATGTGTTTAACAGGGAAGATGTGAATAAGTTCATACTTGAAGCCCCCGATGATATATACTTATTGATGAAGGTCGTAATGGTAATGGGAGCTGCTGGAGCGTGCCGTTCTAATGAACTCTGTGAAATGAAAATGGACAATGTTAAAACAAGTCAAGAAGTCATAATTGTGACCATTCCTGACTCCAAAAATGGAATGTCACGTACATTTTCAGTGACAAAAAGTGACGACACTCAGGTTTGTCATTTCAAAATAATTCAAAAGCACATTGCTGCAAGATCCCACATGACGGCTATTAATCCACGCTTCTTTATGCGATATTAAAATGGAAAGTTCTTAAACTAGCCTGTCGGGAAAACGTTTTCGTCAATTCCAAGTAAAATTGCTAATTTTCTAAAGTTTGAGAACTTCAAAATGTATACTGGACGCTCTTTTAGAAGAATGTCGGCAACTTTATTAGCAAATACTGGAGTTGATGTATTAGCAATCAAGCGACATGGCGGATGGAAATCCGCTACTATTGCGGAAAGTTATGTAGCTGAGAGCCTCAATAATAAGAAGGAAGTAGCGAATAAAATTTTATGCAATAAGACCCAGCCAGACGTCTCTTGCAGTGCTTCAACAGTGACAGAAACATTGGTTAGAAATAAAGGATCTGTGGAGTCAGAAAATGTAATACACATCGAGAAGAAACGAGAAAACGTGTATCCAAATTTTGTTAATAATGTGAATGTTTGTAATAATTGGACCATTAATATTCATTTCAATTAATATTACCGCATTTTTGTCCCGATTTTTGTAATATGTTGACGAAATTAAAAATGAAAGCTACTTATAATAATTTTAGATTATTATTTACCTAGGGATGTAAGTTGACTTACATCCTGTCAAAGGCAACCAATACCTTGTTGAGTAACTTTCACTTACGTCTGTCAAAGCAGTGTCAAAATAGGTAGCTTACAATACAGACAGGGGGAAAAATAATTTATTTCACAGAGCAGCCCTTAATAAAAATAAGACTAACGGCAGCTGGCTGTGCAAAAATTATCTTTTGGCCCGTTCTCTTTAAAAAATCGATAAAAAAACCGTGTTTATCTCCACTTATTACGGAACTCGATAACTCGGCACACCACTGTCGATAACGAATTCATTTTCGCAAATTTTATTCATCCAGCCTCGGCCGTACTCCGCAATAACCGATCATTTTGAAATTAAATAAAAAAGTGTCGACGATTCGATGCGAAACTCCGGAGCGATATTTCCATAGGCAACTTGATATCTAACGGTTTGCCTCGTTGAATATTTATATAATCTTCACGTTTCTCGAACCGAATGTAAATGTCTTAGATAGATCTTTTTTGGCTTCTCTCTTGTCTTTCCTTTTAATGAATCCCAATAGACAGTAAATTCAGCACTTTGTTTCTTTCACCTCTCACTCAACAAATGATGTACGGTTTCCAGTTATTTTATGCAAATTGAAATAAGGACACGATCGTTTACAAAAGTGATTTGTGTCAGGGCAAGATGATTTAAAACCTTCGAACTTTGAATTTAAAACTTCATGTTTCTCTGGAAAGTTAAAAAATGTAACTTTTAGTCTTATACCTATCAGTGGCGTATCTATGAATTTTAAAATCCCACTACCCGCGCAAATTCCTCTCTGATCAAATATAAAGCACTACGTTAGAGCGCATTTTTCCAACCTTTCCAAATTTACACATTTTACTTCTCTTGTAAAAGGGAAGTTAAATGTAATCGTGAAAAAATCACTCTCCGAGATATTTTTAGATCTTCACGTTTCAGGGTCACTAGATGACGAAAAACATGTGAAGCATGCCCGGCTTTGTAATTAAATAACATTTAATTTTTTAGACTCTTAGGGTAGGTTTGCAGATGAATCGAGAATAGATAATACCCAATTAAACCAATATTGAAGTTATTAACACCAAATTTAATTACAAATTTGAATACACAAATTCGACAAATAACTACGTACCTAGTATAAGTAGGAAAACAATATAGATTAGGTCTTACTAGTCCTTATATATAGTTTGAAAAATAACCACTGCGCACAAAAAATAAATCAGTGAAAAGATTAGTCCGCTTTAGTCCTTAGACAGTCCTAATTAACATTAGTTTATGATGGTGTCACTAGCCATGAACGCAGTCTTCATTTAATGTAAAGTAAAAGCAAATAATAACTTACAGTCTTTCCTTTATCGGCGGTTTCCAGACCAAACAAGTGTTAGTTCGAAAAGACAGGAGCCAAGGGATCAACTCATGAGGCAGCCAGACTAATCAACCTAGTGATCCTCACTACCTTTCCGATTACTTGACCTTCTATGAAATCAACTGGATAACTAGACCCTCCATAGGACGATCGTCATCGTTCGAACGCCGGCGTGACTTTTACTAGCTACTCCCTTCAACTCTCAACTCCCAAATGCCTCTCGCCTTCACCGAACTGTCTCGCTCAGGATCCCTCGTTAAAGCAGCTGTCTCCTTCCGACTGTTCCGATTATATACGGAGCTACATCGTTTTGGCGCGACATCCGCTAATTACGTTAAAGAGTTTTCGTACTACCCCGGCACTAACTATTACAAATAAGCCCAAATTATAGGCGCGTTACACATGTTTTCTCAATTCCGTCGGTCTGTCTGTCTGTCTGTCCGTCTGTCTACTACTTACCGGGTCATATGGGCATGATCCAATTTATCTCAAATATTGCAAAAACATCAAGTATTAGATTTGTAATGTTCTGCTTAGCGCACCGAAAATCAAACGCAATCGTTGATGGTTTCTTTTAATCTAATTTATTAAAATTGCATCGTAATATTCTAATTCGTACATAATTAAAATGCGAAGTCATCAATATTACAAGTTAATTAACTAAACCTAAGTCTATAATTCTCAGAAAAGCTGTGCTGGGCGTTTGTCAGTAATTGCTGAGTTGATACTTGCATTTATTGGAATAATAATAATTAGAAGTCAATGACTTTAAAATATAACATATTATATTTTCCCAGTACACCTTCCCGGCGAGAAAAAAAACAAAAAAAAAATATATTGTACAAATCTTAACCTAATTATAGTAACCCAAGTAAAACACTTACTATTATTACTATTATTATTATTATTTTTTGTGTATGTAATGCCCAACTTAACTAAGAATAATACATCTTAACTCTATTTTTGTGAACCAATACATGCTTATTATTAACATCTATTACCAAATTTGGGTTTTTATCTTCTACTACTTTGTATGGACCTATGTATAAAGGTTCGAATTTATTATTCATATTTTCATTTTTTAACAATACCTTACTACCTATATTATATACAATATTTTTAGAATTTTGGTCAGATTTTTCCTTACGTTTGTACTTTGATAATAATAAGTTATTTTTAGCATCTAGACAAGCAGTTTGAATTCTATACTTAAGTTCATTAGGATAGTCATCGAAATTATACAATGGATCACTATTTTCAGCAAGGTTTGATGGAAGTTTACAATATTTTTCAAACACAAGTTCGTAGGGACAATATTTAGTTTCGGTATGCACAGAATTGTTATACGCGAAGCACCAGTATGGCACCCACGTACTCCAATTTTCTGCATAATTTGAAATATGATTCCTTAAATATGCCCCTAAGTGCTTGTGGTTATTTTCTAAAGCACCGAGTGTTTCGTGGTGGTAAGCTGTTGAATTTAAAGTTTTTATTCCTAGTAATTTACAAGATTCTTGAAAAATATTTGAAAGAAATTCCTTTCCTTGGTCTGTACAAATTTCTTGGGGAATACCGTACCTAAGTACAAAATTTTCAACAAAACTTTTGGATACTGTGAGTGTCTCTTTGTTTGGTAAAGCGTAACATTCAATAAATTTTGTTAGTTCGCACTGAATGGTAAGAATGTAAGAATTATCATTCATATCAAGTTTTATTGGCCCAACTAAATCAAGATAAATTTTTTGAAAAGCTGAAGATGATGTAGAGGTTATTACCAAAGGTTGCTTATTCGGTTATTATACTTATATCTTTGACAATCATTGCATCTTTTGACAAAAAGCTCCACATCCTTTTTCAACCCATTCCAGAAATAATATTTTTTAATATTATTAAACATGCGTTAATACCAGCGTGTCCTCCTGTATGAAGGTTATGGAAATCGTTAAGAATTAATTGTCTGGTTTCCTTGTCTTCTACCCTTTTAACACTTTTAATAATACATAATTTAAGACCAATGTTCAATATTTCATTTTTGTATTGCGATATCTCTTTTATAAATTGACTAGTCTGATTATTTTTTACTATGCATAGTTTTGTAATATTATATTTTTTACATGTAATAGCAAGATTCCTCAACGATGTACCTAGGTCATGCGTCGATCGGCAATCTTGGCAAAAATAAATAACTTGAGATTCTTCATCATATAAAATTTCATTACTGCAGTATTTATTAAATATTTTATTTTTATAATTATTGAACAATGCTCTCTTTATCGGTATTAATTCTACACTACAAACGGGACGTTTTAATAACTCTACGATTCCAGGGTGATCAGTCCTTTCGTCAGTAGAATTTATTAATTCTTCCTGTTGAGGCAATTTTTGTTTTTTCGCTTGTGCTCGAGTAATCACATTCATACTTTCATTTATTCCTCTTAATTCGTTCATGTCTATTTTTATACGCGATAAGGCATCCGCGCTTACGTTACTTGACCCTTTAATGTAATTTATAGTAAAATCGTACTCCTCTAGCGTAAGTCTAAATTTAGTTAACCTACTCGAGGGATTTACCATTTTAAATAAATATACTAGTGGTCTATGGTCTGTAAAAATATCAAATTTCTTACCATATAAATATGGCCTAAAATGCTTGACACTCCAAACTACGGCCAACATCGGCGTATTTAGCACAAATTTTCTCAATAGAGGTTTTTTCCTCCTGATTTAATAAAGAAAAATTTATTGAGTCTAATACTTTATCAACACGGTTTACAGAAAGATTATCATTTTTGTGAAAATTATAAATTTGAAAGTTTGATATAGGCTCTAATGTAGGTTTGTAATTTTTAATGTTAATTTCGCGATCATTTACATTTAAAAATCTAACCGGTATTTCTCCATTTTTACTTTTCACTATAGTTCCTGCAACAAATACTCCTTCTCCCACTTCTTCCGATATAATAACATATTCACCTTCATTATCTGCTTTACAATATTTAATCGCCTCGCTTCTTGGGGGTATTTGTAAGTTAAAGTCGGTATTTGATAACATTGGTAGGGATATTTGATAGTTATCACAGCACAAGGAAAACAAAAAGGTTTCATAATTAATACTAGCTTTATACTTAGCAAAAAAATCTGAGCCTAATACTCCCTGTATATTTGGAACAAATTTATTTAGAACTGAGAAATCATGCTGAATATTGTAATTATTTAATGCAATATTTAAATTTACTGATCCTCCAGAAAGTATAGAACCTCCTACACCTCTTATTTCGATTATTTTGTCTATATCTATTTTTTCGTTTTTATCTAAAGTTTCATAAAAAATAACACTAATACTAGCACCGGTATCTAACAAAAAAAATAACTCTTTCATACCATATCTCACGCGCACAAAATTCATACCATTTAAATTTAAGTTAACATATTTTCTACTTTTAGGTACGAAAAAATCGCTGATTAGATGATTCCCCATTTTGCTGTTGGATTTGTGAGCCTGTAATTTCCGTATCTAACACATTTACATAATTTCTATTATAAGTGTTCTGATTTTGATGACCGCGGTAATTAGTACGGCCTTGATTAGTGCCTCGACCTCGAAGGTTTCCATTGTAATTACGATTAAAATTTCGCGTAGCATAATAATTATAATTGTTTATATTCCTGGGTCTATTATTACTTGATTGCCCCCTAGAATTTCCCCTGAAAGGTCGATTTCCCCTGTAACTAGAGTTCCTGTGAGAATTTCTTCCAAAATTTCTTTGATGCATGTGAAAAATAGATTGTGAGGAATCTGAAGGTTTTAGTACTTCCTCGGAAGCGGCACCTACTATGGCGTCTTTTAAAGAAGAATATTCCCTAGCCTTAATTATCGTGCGAAGTTCGTTGTTTCTCAAGCCGTTTGAAAAAGCGTGTATAGCTAATTTTTCGTTTACTTCTTTTAACACTTCAATTTTATTGTTGTCATTATCTGCCTGTGCCAACGTTAAATTAATAAACAACTCCTCAATCGATTTTCCATATTGGTTTATAGATTTATTATGTTGCTTACTATTATGTAATTCGGTTGCCAAAGCGGCAGCAGATTTTTTTGGGATTAGATGTTGCTTTATGTCGGAAATTAAAGTGTCAATAGAATTATAGCTAAGCTTTAAACGAAGTTTTGCACTTGGAGTTAGCCTGGTTTTCAAAACATAATTAATTAAAAGCAATTTACCAGCATTATCTAACATATCGCTATAAAGTTGAATAGAATCAATTAGTTGATTAGTAATATTTTCCGAACCATCTAAACATGGAAGCAGAGATACTGCCGTTCTTATATCGAATTTATCCGTCATATTTATTTCCCTATTTATACTACCTAACCTATTTAAGAGTAATTGCTTAGAATCTCTAATATATTTTTCTATTTCACTAAAAATACTTTTAACTTTATCAGTATTAGCTATTTCACTTTGTACCTTATTAAATTCTATTTTTAAAGACTGAAACTTAATTTCTAACAACCCATTGTCAGTCAATAATTTATTAACCCTGGCCAAACTTTCTCTTCTATCTGCGGGTTCTTTACCAACATTAGCAAAAAATTTTTTAGCATTTTGACATAATTCATTTGAATCGCTTACAAATACACTAGCCATTTAATAATTAAATTAAAAAAAAAATAAATTTTTATTTTATCTGACCTTATATCCATCTTTCCTCCAAATATGTGTGTTGAGTGAAGTCCTTCCGCTAGGAGCTGATGGTTAAAGTTGCGAACTAGTGACCTTTTCGTAGAAGCTGACGGGTCCAACGTTGCGAACTAGCGGCATTGCGCCCACTACTAGCCCGCTCCCACGATGCCAACCCCGGCTTGGGTACTAGTTGACGTTCCCGATGGGTCCGATAAATCGAACCAAAATCGTCAGGGTGAATAGTCTTCTCTCTTACACTAACTCTTGGCTTCTTCTTATTTCTGCTCTAATATTTTTTAGCAAATTTTTTCTGAATCTTCTATAACAATAGTACCCAATTGCTGTTACTACAAAAGCAGCAATTATTAGTCCAGCGACTTCAAGAAGGGATACGTATTTATCTTGTCCTTGTGTTGCTGTTGTTGTTGATCCACCACTATTTCCAGATTGAGCAATTATTATTTCTTCCTTTACCTCCTTTGACTGATTTTTTCCCATCTTTTTACACTCTCACTTTTTTTTTTTTCACCAACACATTATCTAACACTTATTCCAAAAAACATTTTTTTTTCTTAGCTGGCAGGATCGCCATGTAATGTTCTGCTTAGCGCACCGAAAATCAAACGCAATCGTTGATGGTTTCTATTAATCTAATTTATTAAAATTGCATCGTAATATTCTAATTCGTACATAATTAAAATGCGAAGTCATCAATATTACAAGTTAATTAACTAAACCTAAGTCTATAATTCTCAAAAAGCTGTGCTGGGCGTTTGTCAGTAATTGCTGAGTTGATACTTGCATTTATTGGAATAATAATAATTAGAAGTCAATGACTTTAAAATATAACATATTATATTTTCCCAGTACAGATTGGAATCAACTGGTTATATTTTGGTACGAATCCAAGATGGCGGAACAAAATGGAGGCTTAATAAAATATATAAAAATTCAGCCTGGTTAATGGTTTGATTTCAAATTGTGTGTCATAACTAATTGTGATACAGGGATCAACTAATAAAATCGAAGTACTAATTCCGATGGTCGAACAAAATAATGGCCAAATAAAATTTTTTTAAGCGTGAAAAAAGTCACCCTCTCACTTTTACACATCTTTACGTTTTAACGTCGCTAAATGCCAAAAAATATTGTTTTATCAACTCCGTCGGTCCGTCTGTCGGTCTTTCTGTCTGTCTGTCAGTTCGCGACCTAGCTTAAAGACTACTTACCCGATTGACTTCAAATTTTGGTCAAAAATTAAGGGTCATATGGGAATTTCGTGGTAAAAATCCAATATGGCTAAACAAAATGGCGGCCTAGTGAAATGTTAAAAAAGTTATTATTAAAAACTACTCTTCTACTTTGTCTGAAATTTTGCAAAGTATTATGTTGGAATAAAGTAGTAATATTTTGGTACGAATCCAGGAGGGCGGCACAAAATAAAAACTAGGAACTGCATAACTAATTGTGGTAGAGTGCTTAATTAGTAAAACTAGTTACTAATTCAAGATGGCGGAACAAAATTACGGCCGAATAAAAATAGTCAACATTCCTGAACAAAAAGAAAAAAAATTAAAATTATAACCAGATTTCAAAAATTAATTAATATATAGGGAGTTCCGTTTAAAAATAATACTTTTTGCTACACTACTTTTTGGCCCACCTGTTTAGAGGGAAATATTTTTCCTTGATGCACAATTGGTCATCAAGTCAAATATATACTACTCAGCTTCCTGTCATTTTTTTTTACTTACCTAACTAGCTTACCACCTAAAGTCCACCTACATCTTAATATTTCTTACCTTCATAAATAAATAAATTCGTAAAGAAACTCTATGAATTTCAGAAATCTATGATTCTAGGTAAACCTAGTCATATTATTTATATGATTTATAAAAAGCAAACTGCACTTTACGGCTCGTTACTGCAAATCAAGTAACTAAACTAGAACCAACACGAACACATAACAATAGACTGTTATGTTTCCTTCTGATATCGAAGTAAAAATGGTAGAAGGGGTAATAAAAAGTTGCCATCAAAGCGTGAGACGAACTTTCTTACGCCGCGCGCCGTTTCCGCGTGTTGCAATGTTTTTGTAGGATTTACATGTAGAAGTTGACTAGATTAACAAATATGTAACTGAGATACCTTTTGTAACTAAAGCAGGGGTGCTCAAACGGTCGATCGCGAGACCAGTCGATCGCGAGTGCTTTTTGAGTAGATTTCGAGAAGAAAAATTTTTTTAATAAGTAGATAACTAAACTACAAACATTTATTGCGTAATAAAATAACACTCTGCTAGCGGCAAAAGGCGGCTTTATCAAAAGAACGCGCGGTACTTGTCAAAGAAAAGCCGCGTTTTTTATTGTTGCCGCTTTTCTAGAAATTTCGGGCGGCGCGTTTGGCGGGAACATTAGACTTTCGTTCACGCCTATATAAATGTTGCGCCTGCAGGAATTGGAGTCATTCTGAATTGCAACTTGAAGGCAATACTACGTTGATACAAAGTTTATTATTAAATAGTACAAAATGAGTGCAGCGAAGAAATCTAAAACGTATCATTTTAATAACGATTGGGAGGAAGAATTTTTGTTTTGTATGGTGAAGGATAAGTGCATTTGTCTTATTTGTCGTGCGTCAGTTGCAATACCTAAGCGTGGTAACTTAGAGAGGCATCATAAAACGGTTCATAAAAACTATGAAAAGGATTTTCCGCCACATAGTGAATTAAGAAAACGAAAAGTACGTGATTTGATATCTTGTTTGAAAAAAGAACAAAACATGTTCACAAGACCAGCCAAATAATCAAAAGCTGCTACGATCGCATCATTTAAAATATCCCATATATTGGCGAAACACAAGAAACCATTCGAAGATTGATCGGTTGTGAAGGAAGCTATTATTGAAGCTTGTGAGACTTTATTTGGAGATTTTAAAAATAAAACAAAAATAATGTCTGCTATTAGAGTACTTCAGACGACTGTCACAAGGCGTATTGAAGTCATGAGTCAGGACATGGCAGATAAACTAAAAAATGATATCATGGAATGTACATACTTTTCTTTACAGTTCGACGAATCCACCGATATGACAGACACTGCCCAGCTGTGTATTTTTATTCGGATGGTATTCAATGACAGGTTGGCTAAGGAAGAATTTTTGACCATCATTCCTCTGAAGGGGAAGACCCGTGGCGAAGATATATATGACGTTTTCTTCAATTTTGTAAAAAACTACAATATATAAATTAGTGTGCATTACAACCGATGGAGCACCAGCAATGACTGGAAACAAAAACGGTTTTGTGGCACTGTGTCGAGCTAATGAAGATTCCCATTCATTTTTTTCAATCCACTGCTTTATACATCAACAAGTTTTGTGTTCAAAAGTTTTAAACACGGCGGAAATTATGGGCATTGCCACCAAAATTGTGAATTCCATCCGTGTACGTAGTTGCAACGGCGGCTCAGTTGCAGTTGGAAGATAGGGAGTCAGTTGAACACATTGATTTAAACACGGACGTCAGGTTTTCGCGGAAAATTCCTAGAAAAGTATCAACAATTATTGCCCGAAATAACAGCTTTTCTAGACGAAAGAGGTGATGACACTCAGATGTTGAAAAACGAAAAATGGCTGACTGATTTGGCATTTTTGACTGACATCATAATGCACTTAAACACCATTAACTTGGAGTTTCAAGGTAAAGGAAAAACTGTTATTGAGATGATTAGCGCAGTAAACGCATTCAAAAGTAAATTGTAACTTATGATAGATCAACTGAAAAGAAAGGATCTGAAACATTTTCCGTCTCTGAAAGCAAGGATTCCTCAGTTGAATTATGATACGTATGAGGCTGAATTATCAAATATTTTGGGACAATTCGAAATGCGTTTTTATGATTGTAGTAAATTGGCAAATGTAGCATCATTTATGAGTTATCCTTTTTCATGTAAAAACATTGAGGAATTAGCTACTGAAATAGCAAGTCAGTTTAATACGAACTCATGTTCTGTTAAAAATAAGTTGGTGCAGATTATATCAGATATACATTCAAAGCTACAGCATCTGATACAAATTTCTGGTGTTTTATATCTGAAGATAAATATCCGAATCTAAGGCAAATCGCCCTTCAACTGACAGCAATGTTTGGGTCAACTTACTTGTGCGAGTCTGCATTTTCTGAAATGAAGATAATTAAGTGAAAATATCAATCGACTAACTGACGATCATATGTCATCATGCTTGCGATTAGCACTCAGTGGTTACGTACCATCTTGTGAAAAGTATGCTGAGGACATGCAGTGCCACGCTTCAACATCCAAAGTCACTCCTTAGTTAAGTTTAACACCATATGTAACTCTTTTGTTTTGTAACAACCAATAAACTTGCAATTTTGAATAACTATGAGTGTTTTCATTGATATTGTAGAGAAAAAACTAAACCTAACCCAAACCTTGACTAAAATAATGTATATTGTGCTAAATCTATATATGCTACGGTACACTCTCCCTAGGTAGGTAGGTAGGTAGGGTGTATGTATCGTGTATGTACGACAACCCTGCATCACACATATTTGCAGCCTCTCAGAGTCGATCGTAAGTAGTCTAAAAATATTGAGGTAGATCGCCAGCAGTTCAAGTTTGAGCACCCCTGAACTAAAGTTACTTTTTGTAACTAAAGTTACATTTTGTAACTAAAGATACTTTTCAAAAGTAGTTGTTACAAGTTACTCAGCAGAAGTATCTAGTTAAAAGATAATTTTTCTATAATTAGAAAAGTAATAACAAAACAATAACAGCTTTTCTAGACGAAAGAGGTGATGACACTCAGATGTTGAAAAACGAAAAATGGCTGACTGATTTGGCATTTTTGACTGACATCATAATGCACTTAAACACCATTAACTTGGAGCTTCAAGGTAAAGGAAAAACTGTTATTGATATGATTAGCGCAGTAAACAGATTCAAAAGTAAATTGTAACTTATGATAGATCAACTGAAATGAAAGGATCTGAAACATTTTCCGTCTCTGAAAGCAAGGATTCCTCAGTTGAATTATGGTACGTATGAGGCTGAATTATCAAATATTTTGGGACAATTCGAAATGCGTTTTTATGATTGTAGTAAATTGGCAAATGTAGCATCATTTATGAGTTATCCTTTTTCATGTAAAAACATTGAGGAATTAGCTACTGAAATAGCAAGTCAGTTTAATACGAACTCATGTTCTGTTAAAAATAAGTTGGTGCAGATTATATCAGATATACATCTTAAAGCTACAGCATCTGATACAAATTTCTGGTGTTTTATATCTGAAGATAAATATCCGAATCTAAGGCAAATCGCCCTTCAACTGATAGCAATGTTTGGGTCAACTTACTTGTGCGAGTCTGCATTTTCTGAAATCGCAATCGACTAACTGACGATCATATGTCATCATGCTTGCGATTAGCACTCAGTGGTTACGTACCATCTTATGAAAAGTATGCTGAGGACATGCAGTGCCACGCTTCAACATCCAAAGTCACTCCTTAGTTAAGTTTAACACCATATGTAACTCTTTTGTTTTGTAACAACCAATAAACTTGCAATTTTGAATAACTATGAGTGTTTTCATTGATATTGTAGAGAAAAATCTAACTATGCTAAATCTATATATGCTACGGTACACTCTCCCTAGGTAGGTAGGTAGGTAGGGTGTATGTATCGTGTATGTACGACAACCCTGCATCACACATATTTGCAGCTTCTCAGAGTCGATCGTAAGTAGTCTAAAAATATTGAGGTAGATCGCCAGCAGTTCAAGTTTGAGCACTCCTGAACTAAAGTTACTTTTTGTAACTAAAGTTACATTTTGTAACTAAAGATACTTTTCAAAAGTAGTTGTTATAAGTTTCTCAGCAAAAGTATCTAGTTAAAAGATAATTTTTCTATAATTAGAAAAGTAACTAAGTTACTAGTAACTAGATTACTTCAAAGTAACTGACTTACTTTATTGTAACTTAGATATTAGTATTAGATAATTCCAGCTCTGCTTGTTTGTATATTCTTATAGGGGATGCTTTTTGGAACTGTCGCATCCCAAATTGGTTAAATAAATAAATAATTAGACAATTTAAAATATAATTTATTTAAATGTATATGTATATTACGAAAGGGAAATGTGAACATGACATGTCTGAAATAAATTTGAATAATCACCATATCGGCATCGGCGTAGCAGAAAATATATATTTTCATTGTGGAAAATCCCATATACAAGTATTCGCTTGGTACGAAAGTCCTAAATTATTCATTTATGTTAAGAGGTGGGTAATACTTCCAAATTGGAGATGGTTCAGGTATATCTAACTCGGCGGAGTTTTTACTCAAGGGGAAGATTTTAGAAGCCTACGTTTTTTGATCATTAAAGTTATTTGAAAAATACGAATTTTCATATATTTGAATTCATCCGGGCATTCAACGCGCCTGCAATAAAATTAATGGAGAGTTTAAATAATGTTGAAAAACCCTACAGATATTTTTTCTAAATATAAGGTAAATGTACCCTTCACCGACCACCTAAGCTTTTTCCTCAGTAAAACGTTAAAATTAAGGTTTGTAAGTAAAAACTCTATTTTCTAATATTTTTAGTCTGAAGGTTAAAATGTTTTTAAGAAACAGCGAGTAAGAAATAACGGAAAAATTATTCTTTTTATTAAAAAAAAATAATTTTTTTTTATCTGAAACTTCTGATAAGTACATTTTACCGACCGTTCCTGTGTGATGTTCTTATTACCGACCATTTTGGCTCCTATTACCGACTGTCATTTGTTATGCGGAATATCACTGATACTTACCTCGATTTTTTTGGTTGTTTTTATTTAATTTTTGTAGTTTTTGTTAGTATAATGCAAGAAATTATAATAAATCAATCAATCATGAAAAAAAAACATAACATAAACATAAGTTGAATCTAAGTAAAAAAAAACATAAACGCTTATAACCATGTTCCTTTAGGAACAAACTGCTTTCTTAAACCATCCTAATTTCTTCAAAATCACGTACACAATAAATGCTTAGGTTGTAAATTAACTTTGGTGGATTCATTTTGCGTACAATTTCATTTGAACTGTATGTAAGTATATTATTCTTCTCGGTCCACTTCCAATTCAGACCACTCCTTGCCATTGTTTATACAACTGTACCTTTCGAGCTTAATTCAAAGATCAAACCAGGAAAATATTCTCCTTCATATATTACAATGACATGCTTTAACTCGCTATCAGTCTCATTGGTCTTATTATTTGTGTCATTATTATTTATCATCATAGTTGGTTTAGAAATGTCAGCTTTTCTCACTTTTTTCGTTTGTTTCTTTGGTTGTTCTTGTTCTCTATTTTTTTTCGCTCTCTGATTTTTCTTATTCTTTCTTTTTATTTCTCCGCATCTATCTTTTTCTGGTGCTCTATATATTCTTCCGATGTAGCCACTGAAGGTGTTATTTTTTTGTGTTGGAAGGTACAAGATCTTCTGGAGTTTTTAAACCGGTTTCTTCTTTAGTGCTTGATATACCCATTTTTTCAAGCACATTAGTTGTCACTCTAATGCCTTTGCCTTCATGGTTGACATACAGGCATCAAGAACTTCATTGTCAATGAACTTGCATCTAAAAGTAAAGTATAATAAATAAATGAAAACAATCGATTTCATATATTTTGGGACATGAGTGATACATAACACTAAATTATAAGTACTTACCATTAAGATTACCTGGTAACTGTAAAATTACGGGCCCTATAGACATAATTATCACTTTTTTCACGGGACTTGGAGCTAAAAAGTAAATTTAATATAAGTAAACTAAAAATATTACGTTTGTATAAAATATTACTTGATTCAGCGGGATTATGAACCCATACTTTAGCATCCGATTGTCCAACGGGTTCGATACACAGAATTTTTCATCCTTTTTAGTTTTATTTATACGAGTTTTACTGGTAAAAATCACGTTTACCGACTAATCCACTGCATAATATTTTTTTTCTGATATAATGGTGAACGCGTAGAATCGAGACGCGAGAGAAGAATATTAAAAAACTTCTTGCAGTATACCTTGGAACACAAAACAGAAAATATTCTGTATGTACAAACATAAAATAAGAAATACATAGGGTCAAATAGTCGGTAAATAACGTTTTACCTATATCGAATATTCATTTTTCGAAAATGTCAAGTAAAATGCCAAATTTTGAGATTGCACATTTTCATGGTCACCCTGTATACATAAAATGACATAACAGGATAGCAAAAGAGATAATTTTTAGCAAATGGGGTTGTATGTCTATTGTGCACTTCAATGCTTTAGTTTGAAAAGGGTACTTAAAAAAGTGTAAATTTAATTACAAAACTCGCTGCCTTTATCTCCCTGTTGAACGGGTGAACGGATTTCAAATCAAAAATCAAAAAAACCTCCTCCTTTTTTGAAGTCGGTTAAAAAGCAGTACACTGTTAAGACTTGTTATGGAATACAATAGAATGAAATAGAACATTTCTTTATTTTAAAATAATCTACAGTAAATGTAAAAAGAAAGAAACGAACATTTTTAAACTACACTACATATCAAAATATGAGAGTTCACATTACACCACAACTTGTTACGTTCTGAACGCGCGTTTCGCTAACCAAGTTAGCATTATGAGCAGATGATATAAACTAAAGTAACTTATCATAACCGAGACTATTTGTGGGTAAATGTAGTCACACTTGGTTGCACCCGACTGCACCGTTGTCAAGTAAGCAATAGGGGGGACTATAGGGAATAGGCCCTCGGTCTTTATATAGTGCTTTCTTACCACATTTAACTATTTCTATACTCTCAAATGCTTCCAATAATCTATTATTAGATACATTATTAATCAATTTAAGTTTATTTATTTCTATTTGGTGATTGTTTGCCAAAGCATGTTGGGCAACGCTTGACTTTTCTGTTCTTCCGTATCTTAAATGTGCCATATGTTCTTTAAAACGAATGTTTATGGAGCGTTTAGTTTGCTCAACATATTTTAGATCGCAGTCATTACAGCTAATTTCATAGATCCCACTCCTCTCCTTCAAGTCGACTCTGTCTTTAGGCTTTCCAAGGAGATTTTTCAAACTGTTCACCGTTTTGTAGGCTATTCTATAACTTATGTTTTTACTTTTTCTAGACCTCTCTTATATCTTAACTTATTGAGAGCCTCAGGTGCTTGGAAAGTAGTGGCATCTTTTAACATTGTTTTCTGCTTATATCTATTTACTAATTTATGTACAAAATTACATTTATATATATATATATTACTTCTAGCTACATTTTTGATCGGATTCATTTCATTTTCAAAAAAAGAACGCAAGAAGTTGTGGTGTAGTGTGATTAGAACTCTTGTATTTTGATCTATCTTCCACCACAGGTTCCAGTGTTAGGACTTAACGTGGCTTCACGGTCAACAGAGCAAAATCTTTATTGTAAGTAGTGCACTAAGATTAGGTTAATAGCAGCAGATATTTGGTTTCTAAAATCATACAAGTCATTTTCAATTTTCCCTAAATTCATTTCAATCAAGATCCTTAAGCAATCACCCGTTACAGGGAAGGTTGAATCTTTTGCCAAACAAAAGTGGCTTGAAATTGAAGCATACGGATGATTTAAAAAACTCAATTATAAGCTTAGTAATTTAAACTTTGAACAATGGTTAGATTTCCAAAGAAAAATGTTCGTAGTTATCATTGCCAAATTTTTGAAGAAAATGTGTTCACTTAAAAACAAACTGAGAAAGTTGAAACCCCAAAAACCAATTTCTTCGGAAGCCGAGAACATTGTAGAAAACCTTTCTTCTCAGTCCTTTGATAATAGAGAAATCGTCCTTTTGAATAAAGTCTTGAATTTTGCAAAGCCTCCAGTAAAAAAGAGTTTAGACTCAACTAAGGGATTCATCAGAGTGGCTCCCATAGATCAAATCTCAAAAAATGTTGTTGACAACAAGTTAAAATATGTTTCTCGTAAAAATGCTGAAGATAACTTTGAGGCTACTAACTAGTTAGAATTCTTAGATAAAATTAAGAATGTTCACTTAAAAGAAGGTGAAATTTTAATATTTTTTGATGTATGCTTATTGTTTTCTAGTGTTCCCATACCACTAGCTTTAGAGTACCTAAAGGAACTACTTGAATTCAATCATTTGAAGAAAGAAATTATTGATGAATATTTGCTTCTCACAATATTATGTATGAATCAAAATTTTTTCAGTTCAACAATAAATATTATAAACAACTTGAGGATGAGAAATTGCTTACCTCCATTCCTTGCAAATTTGTTTATGGGTAGATTAGAAACTCAATTCATAAAAAGAACTCAATTATTTCCTAAGGTTGTGGAATAAATACGTAGACGATATATTTGCTATTTTTGATACTAAAACAGAAAATTTGGACACTTTCTTAGAAACATTAAACTATAAATATCCTTCCATTAATTTTACGTACGAAAAGGAGAACAATGGGCAATTACCTTTTCTCGACACGTTAGTTATTAGAAATAACAATAAATTAGAATTTGAAATTTATAGGAACTTTACTAATACTGATAGGTATATAACATCCGACTCATTTCATTGTCGTCAACACAAAATGCAGCATTTCATTTCTTAACTTACAGGTTAGTCAATTTTGCATTAAGTAAAGCGTTTTTAAAATGAAATGAATCGGATTAAACATATAGCTAAAAGAAAATGTTAAAAGATGCCACTACTCTTCAAGCACCTGAGGCTCTCAATAAGTTCATAGTGATCCCATATGATCCCAGATATACGAGAGGTCTAGAAAAATATTTAAAAAATGTAGGTTATAGAGTAGCTTACAAAACGGAGAACAGTTTGAAAAATCTTCTTCTAAACCCTAAAGAAAAAGTCGACTCGAAGGAGAGGAGTGGCATCTATGAAATTAGCTGTAACGACTGCGATCTAAAATGTGTTGTGCAAACTAAACGCTCCATAAACATTCGTTTTAAAGAACACATGGCACATTTAAGATAAGGAAGAATTTAATATTCGGAAGAACAGAAAAGTCTAGCGTTGCCAAAACATGCCACCAAATAGGAATAAATAATCTTTAGTTGATTAAAAATGTATCTAATAATAGATTATTGGATGCATTTGAGAATATGGAAATAGTTAGATGTGATAAGAAAGCACTAAATAAAGACAGAGGGCCTATTCCCTATAGTCTCCTCTAGTGCTTACTTGACAACGGTGTAGTCGGGTGCAACCAAGTGTGACCACATTTGCATATATATAGTCTCGGTTAAGATAATTTACTTTAGTTTATATCATCTGCTGATGATGCTAACTTGTTTAGCGAAACACTCGCCCAGAACGTAACAAGTTGTGGTGTAGTGTGTTAGGTTAGAACTTTTATATTTTGATCTATCTTCCACCACAGGTTCCAGTGTTAGGATTACACTACATATCTAAATAGTCTTTCAAACAATATGGTTCTAAATCCTTGAGTAGCTTTTCAACCTTAGTCTTAAAATGTTTGTGATTATTTATTACTTTGATATAATTAGGTAGCTTGTTTAAACATTTTAACACACATATAAATGAGATTTCGTTCAGTCGTTGTAAATCTATGGTTTATATTCTGAGTTCTTGTGTTATAAACAAAATTCGTATTATGGTGGATAAATAGATGTTAGCTTTTATAGAGAAAAAGTATTTTTGACATTATAAACCCCTCTAGAAAATTGCTTATAATCGATTTCAAAATTGGCATGACATAATATTTCCATTGTTTTGAAATTCATTTATTTTGTGACAACTCTGAAACTAAAACAGATATTGTTAATTCTACTTATGCCATTTCTATCTGCTTGTTCCATTTTAAAAACTGATCCATATACATTCCAAGAAATTCCAATGTCCACAAACTGAAAATTCTTTATTCAGCAGATTCACAGACTGAAAATTCCTCTCCTCTGTCCTGAACATGATGATACTGGTTCTAGTCTCATTTTATAACAACTTGTTTTTTTTAAAACCATCCTTTTACCTGTCTAAAAATTGATACACCGATTGAGTTCACACTTACATCTGATTTTACACGTTCTGAATTTTCACAATTTTATTCTTTGACGTCTATCTGACAGGTAGGTCTCTCTTTAATTAATTTAGACAATGACATGCTTTTGATAGTTCTAAGATAATATTATATCATCTTTTATGAACCAACACCGACTCTACTAGAAAGCCTGGAAGCGGGCCTCGATGAGTCATCATAAGTAGTTATTCCCACAATGAACGGCTGGAGTTGTGACGTCACAGCGACCATATTGTTAGGTACTGTCATGTGAATGTTCAAGTTTGTTTACATTGATTATTCTTAAAATAAGTTCTTTTTTCTGGCTTTTCAAGTGAATTTTTAGTTTTTGTTACATGTAAGTATACTTACGAATGACTGCAAGTGTATATTGTCGATTTCTAAGAAATAAAGCTTGATTTTTACTTAAATAACCATAATAGATTGTATGTGTATTCAAGCTTTTGTAAAGAAGAAGAAAACGCGGTAGACTCAAACCGTGTGAAAGATGTGGTTTTGATGGGGAACTTTCTATAAACAAAGGGAATGCTCTTGCAAGTATTAGAGTTCGTGTTTAGAAGGTTGAGGTAAGCGCTCTTTATACATGTTAGGTACATATTCAAAACGTAAAAAATATTTAATGTGTTAAAACAGTATTTAATTTTGAAAACATTGCTACTGATTTTAATATACTTTGTCAATAATATTTTTGAATTTGTTACTTGCAGATTAAACTTGATGAATGGCATTGAGGAATCTATATGCAAATATTCTAGAGGTCAGTTGTTGTGTCTTCATATGGCTGCATTGCTAATTTCTGTATACCACAATATATCCGTAACAGATGGTGTAAAAACCATAGGTGATTGTTTGACAGAAAATGGTACAAATTTCTAAAATATGCCAAAAATTGTCAAATGAAACCTTGTCAGTCGCAAGGAAGAACCGCTTGACTTCCAGGAATTTTAGTTCTGTTATGTCTGTTATGTATGATAAATAAAATATTCGCAGCTTCATTATATAAACAACTCACAGGTAATATATATTTTATTTTTAATAATTATTCATTCACTGGGAATATTAATTCCTAACTTTTATTGAGCTTTAAAAAGTGTATTGTGTTTCGGTTACTAATTCTGTTCTATGTATGTATATGTCTAAATTATATGTTAAAAAGTCATTTACCACAAACATATTTTGCCTGACTTCTCAAATGAAAATACTTTTTATTGTTCACTACTGAACAATCCACCGTAATGATTTTTAGCTTATTATGGATATAACGTTTTATGGGTGGTTGTGGTAATGAACGATTATACAAGTCATTTAAATAAATTGCTTATCAGTAATGTCACTGCTATTCTATTGAATGCAGTTACCAAGGCCGTCCAAAAGAGAGAGGGCCTTGCTGTATTTTGGAAAATATCCTCTAATCGCTAAACTTACACATAAACAAACAAACAAACAAACAAAAGTATGCTTTATTGCCGCAGAAAAATTCTACAATTTTATGGACAAAGCAAAATATACCTAAAAATAAGACATATCAAAACATTAATCGAAAATAATTTCGACAGGTCAGTGCTTTTTTTTTTAAATGTAAATTATCAATTTACCAAATCGTAAAACACACGTTAGAATATAGCATAACATTGCAAACAGTAAATGAATCATGATAACCTTATAAAAGTAAACAAACACACATGTACGAGGTGAATAATTTCGATGACATTGAAATCAAAATTGCAACTATGCGACCTTAAACTCTATGTTATTATAGTTATACAAATAATTGTGATGTTAAACAGAAGGTATATTGAACTAGTGTAGAATGTAGTATACAAAAAGAATTAAATTGTTTTTAATCCAATACCTAACAAAAATAATTAAGTTTTAAGTGAATGTTCGACAGTTCTTTTCCCTATATAATGATTTACAAAATTCTATGCTATGAGTTAGGACATGACTCACAAAAGATTTAAGTAAACAAGCGAGTTTAGTGACAATTTAAAGAGACTTACTCACTGAAAAAAAAATCATTAACGCTGTAAAATGGTCTCTCAATGAGGTATGCTTTGGTGTTTTTTTCGAAATTGTGCAAGCATAGGGATAGATTTTAAATGTACTGGCAGATTGTTGTAAAGTTTTATGGCGTTGTAAATAATTGATTTTTTTATTAATTCTGTGGAAGGAATGGGAAGATAAATATCATGCCTAGAGTTTCTGGTAGGGTATACATGTTGTGGCCTTTCTGGGAGGGTGTTTATATGTTTTCTCAGCAAACATACCGTTTCCAAAATAAATAATGCAGGAAGTGTTAATATTTCATGTTTTTGAAATAGTATTGGCAGTGAGCTCTATTATTTAGACCAAACAAATAACGAATGGCTCTCTTTTGAAGCATAAAAATACTACGAAATTGCTCGGTGGTACAGCAGCCCCAAAAGGGAAGGCCATAGCGGAGGTGGGATTCAAATAAAGAGAAATAAGTAAGTCTGGCAGAAGGAACGTCTAGTTCTTTTGAAACTGATCGAATGGCGAAGCAGGCGGTAGAAAGTTTTTTAGTTAAGGTGTCAATATGATTAGACCATTTTAGGTTGCTATTTATATTTAAACCCAGGAATTTAACCGACTCTACGTATTCAATATTGCTGTTATGTACCTGAAGTGGTTGTAAAGTTCCCTTATAAGATAACGCCACCGTTTTATCGACGTTAAAACAAAGCATATTGGAATCGGACCAAGCCTTAATTATAACCAAGTCTTTGGAGATACTAGAGTGTAAAGACGTTGTATCAAAATCACTCCATGTTATGCTTGTGTCATCAGCAAAAAGGGAGATTCTTCCATTAATTTTAAGGTTCGTGATATCATTAATGTATAACAAAAAAAGAATAGGTCCCAAGACTGAACCTTGAGGGACTCCACTTGTAATCAACTTACAATCAGAATCGGAACCATTAGCCCTTACAAGTTGTTGCCTTTTTCCAAGATAAGATTTGAACCAATTTAAAGAAGTACCACGAATTCCATAAAAATGTAGTTTGTTTATCAGAATTTCATGACTAACACAATCAAAGGCTTTCGCATAGTCACAAAAAACTGAGGCAGTTGGGTGGTTGTTATTGAGAGATAAGTAGACGCCTCTAAGCAACGTGAACATGGCGTCACTGGTGCACTTGTTGGGTAGAAATCCGAACTGCTCCGGGGATATTATCTGATGTTTCAGGAGAAATGGCATAAGACGGTTCTTCAGTAGCCTTTCGATGATTTTTGATAGCACTGGTAGTAGTGCAATTGGGCGATAATTGCAAGAGTTAGTTTTTTCGCCGCCTTTATGAAGTGGAATAATTATAGCTGTTTTAAGGCAATCAGGGAATACACCTTTTATAAAGGACTCATTTATTAATGTTGTAAGGGCCTCTATGACTGGGAGTGGCAAGTTCAGGAATATTCTAATTGATAGGCCATCAGTGCTACACGAAGATTTACTTTTGATATTATGTATTACCTTCAATAGTACAGTGTTGCTAACGGGACTTAAGAAAAAGCTATCAGCTAAATTTTTTGAAGGAGGGAGAAACGAAAGAGGGTCCAAACTTGGCGAGATACTAGAGGTAACATTTTTGCTTACATTAATAAAATAATCATTTAGATCATTAGCCCCTGGCAAGATCTGAGTCACAGGGTTTGATTTGTTTCTGAGGTTATTGATGATGGACCAGGTTTCTTTTGAAACGTTATTAGAGTTTGTTAGACGTTTTCGGTAGTGTAATTTTTTTGCTGACTTAATAAGAGTAGTGTAGATCCTCCTATAATTAGAGATATAGTCGAGAATAAGAAAGGAGTCGGTGAATTTTTTTATATATGAGAGCGAGCGCATATTTTTAGCAGAAATTCGTATTCCTTTCGTGGTCCACGGTTTATGCCGCTTAGGTTTGATATTCTTAAGCGGGAAGGCCTTGTTAAAAGCACTTAAAGTTTTATTTAAAAAAGTTCTGAAGTTTGTGTTGACATTATCAGATTCAAAATTCCAATTGGTGTTAAAGCAAATATTATGAAATACTGAGAAATTTGCGGCCGAGAAAATTCTGCACCGATGGCGAGATCTTTGTAAGGGCCTAATAGGTAAACTAAACCTGGAAATTACCGCCTCGTGATCGGAAAGACCTGAGTTATAGACCTGTGATTGCACCTCTGATGGAGAAAAATCAGACGCCATGTAATCGATGATAGAAGAAGAGTTTTTTGAAATTCTAGTTGGCGAGGATACATGCATTGAAAGACCGAAAGAGTCGAATATAGAAATTAGATATTTCTGGATGGCACAAACAGTAGCATAGTCAATATTAAAGTCCCCGCATAGAATTTTTTTACCTTTAATCGGTAGGCTGTCTAGCAAACTTACCAGGCTATTTAAAAATGATTGTACATCAGAGTTTGGTGATCTATAAATACAAATTACATAAAGATCAAGGTTTTGATTATATACTATAGAGAATTCAAAAGAGCTATCCGCTAACAAATGATCATATTTAGATACCGACATGAAATCTCCATTTAGGGATAGAATCAGTGTTCCCCCATGAGCTGAGTTTTTTCTGTCATATCTAGCTACTGTGGTATACCTCTCAATATAAAAGGGTTCGTTTAGATTCAGCCAGTGCTCAGTAATTGCAACAAGTTGGGGGAACTCCAATTCTTCCAGAAATAGGTACAACTCGTCAGTTTTATTTCTTAGAGAAGCAATATTAATTAGAACCATATTAAGACTAGTAACAACAGGAAGTTTTGAGGAATCTAGTTCCTCAGGACACGTCGTGTTTTCTAAAAATTTTTTTTTGGAGAATTGCTGGTAAAATAATTTTTATGGCATTCTCTGGTCCTCTGAAGATGAATCGATCTCTCCGAAGATATGTAGGATCCATAGGCTGCAAGATCCGCTTCCACTTCTGCTGCGTTAAATCCGTAAGCAGCATGAAAATCGAAATATATCTTGTGTAGGGTTCTATAATCTATAGGAATGCCTTCATAGAAGCCAAAAACAGCCTGGTGCTTGTATTTGTAAACCCTTCAAGTGAATTGGCGCAGGTTCGTCGTGCAGGAAGGCGAGATATAACTTGAAGGCCTTTAAAATGGTTGGTTCTCTTAGTCTAGACATGAGGAAACGGTTATCACAACTTTTTTCAGTTCGCGTAAGCTTCACTGTTGGGGGAGACATTGGATCAAAAATAGGTTCTTGGTCAGAGGCAGCTTTCTTGGAAAGACTATAGCAGTTGTCGCTCAACAAGACATCTGCTTTGCAGGCAGCAATGGCCTCTTTGTCAGAAGATATTATAGTGCCCTTTGGAGAAATTGGAGAGGAGACAACCAGTGAACTGACGGAGCTCACCACCCTCCCTTGGTGGGCAGTTTTTTCGGTGTGGAGGGAGGTGGGAGGTTCAGTGTAGATTTTTCTGTAAGTTCGGATACAGCTGACCGTTTTATTACTACGCCATGTCAATAGATTGTGTCTAATAAGCTGAAAATATTAAAAGGGTGATTTTTGACTGAGTTCCAATTTTAAAATGGTTTTGTTGTATAAAAAACTTATGAATATTATTTTGACAATTATAGGATAATTATTAATTACTGTCTATGGCAATATTTGAATATTGTCACTGAACTCTTTTGTTGGCGTTTGCAGACTAATGAATATTTATCTGCTGCCTCTAGCTTTGATGTGTTTATTACAAGCCAGCTTGCTGGAGCCTAAAGACTATACAGTGGGGGCAATATCCGTAGGTGTTACCTCAGTTTGTGTAGAGGCGGTGACCGTTACTCCCACAGCATTGTGGCTTCATAAGCATAAATTATTGAAGGAAGTACGGATGGCCTAAGGGAGATATGCTTATACATATGTTGGCTTTTTATTTAAGTAGATACATATTTTAAGTGGAAATAAAAAACTGAAAAATATGTTTTTTTGTCATAGTCCCTACAACAAGTTATATATAATAAAATGTTTGCATTTTTATCACTTTATCTTGTCTTGTTAAAAAGGACATTTAGTCAGTTATTTAAATATGATATAAGTTATGATATCCCTTAGAGACTTTAATAACATATCTGGGTAAGCGACAAAAGTAATTTTATAGCTTATGGATATCGTCAATTTTTTTCTCCATACAGAATTCACTCTTCACTAAAATGTCATACATTTGACATAAGTTGAGGTAAAGTATTCAAAAAAGTAAACTATTTTTCATACAATCAAAAAGTTCTTCAATAAACTTTTGAGATACCTTTTGATTTTATGAAAACTGATAATTGATTTGAAATAGATTAAAATCGGAGGTGGGTTAGATTTTTAAATATGAAGTGTTGACTTTCTTTAACACACCAGTGACTAAAGCACTTTCTAGCGATATAAACAGTGCTTTTTGTTAGTTTCTTTCTCTGAAAACTTTTGTCTAACAATTGTCACTTTAATTCCAATTTTAGAAAATGAATAATTCGCCACAAAAATACTACAGCGAAAACAAAAGAGAAACAAACAATTATTTTAATGAATATTCTAGTTTTTGTAAAACTTTTTTCTTTCCTGTCAGACGAAGGATTTGCATAATCTAAAGTAATATTATTTATAGATAAACTAACATACCAAATATCTAAGACTAATTAACAGATACACAAATGTATATATAAATATATATAAATATATATATATATATATATATATATATATATATATATATACAACTTACACTACGGAAAAGAGACTAATATACATTAAAAATCTTAAGATTTTATCAAAAAGAAGAATAATGATTATATACAAGGTTTGCTACTAGTAGCAACTTTAGAGTTGATCCTATTCTTGCTATCAGAATCTGCAAAAAATCGAGACTGTTAATGTACCTTGTATTAAATTTGGCAGAAAGTTTCAATGACAAAGTGGGAATTTTGGTTCTAGAGATTTCAATGTGATTTTAATAAAGTAGATGATAGTTATAGTAAAACTCAGATGGTGAATTTAACTATTTTTTTCTTTGGTTTCTACCTAGCTTATACATAGCAATATAATCCAAATATATTTTATATTAATTTTCGCTAAATAATGCATGGGGTGTTTTGATCATAAGGCTCATATTGTGGAAGTGGGAATTGTGGAATGGGAGTGTGCAGATGTATAAACGTATATATAATCAAGATAAACATCAAACTAGTCTTACAATTAACTTTCGCATGATATATCAAAATGTCTATGAGGTTGATCTCCGTCGAGTTGAAATATATATCTTTCCATCATCATCAGATCTTTACAACCTGCGTTTTCACTAAAATTAAAACATAAAACGGGGGCCACATAAATTAGTAAGTTAGTAAAGCAAACAGTTGTGTTATGCTATGCATGCTTTAGTTGGAGTAAAATTTTCTCTTTTTTTGCATGAAGCCACTTCTTTCGATTTTCTTCGTTCTTTGGAATCCCAAAAAGAATTAACATTAGGTCCTTTCGAATTGTTTCAATTGCAATTAGGTACACAACAAATAAAGGATATCGTTCTAAATTAAAATATTTCTTTCAAAATCCATCTTTTATGCTGACTAATGGCATGTTAATTTCACTGCTACCAAACTTTATTTCCGAAAGTTTTATAGCATGATAGTTTGCAGCCATCTATAACGTCATTAACACAAGTATGTACAGAAATAGTTAAAAAGCACTAATTTCTAATTTATTTGTAAAACGAACGCAAAAAGCACGTCGTAAACGAATTTACAGAGATTATTAACTACAAAAATTACAGGTACGAGTGATGACTCATCGGAAGCTATCAACAGAACTACCGGAAGTCCTCCAACCTGGTTAAATGGAGATGGGACTTTAGTGAATACGGGGTGTATAATAAATGTTTTTTTTGTTAATTTAAAAAGAGTTATTAGATATTGCCCGGTGTGTACGTGACAATAATAGACAATATATACGTAAATTTACAAAAATGTCTTGTTTATTAATTAACAGGGTATTTTCAAAAAAATTTTATACACTAAAAAATATACTTTTGACATAAACTGTATATTTAAATGTACACCGACTAAACATTTTTAATCCAAAGGCTTTTAAAAGTGAAGAAAGTGTCCGTATCTCAAAGAAACCTGGTAATGTAATAAAATAAAAAATATTCACAAAGTCTAGGTCTCCGTACAAAATCATTTTATAAATTACGAATAGGTAACATGTTTCGCCCTAACGGGCTTCATCAGACCTGGGGAACATACATTAAAACGGAAAATACAATTAAATAACATATCTTGCCATAAAATAATACATATAATATTTAAGTATAAGTAAACAACATAACCAAATAAACAAACAAAAAGTACGAAACAAGGCTACGCTAAATGGCAGTTTGAGAGACGTCGATGTAAATTTATGATGAGAGGAGATAGGCCTGAACAAGAAAGAAGAATTATCCTGGACCAACTTGACTAACTGTCGCAAAGTACAATGCTACATTAATAAAAAAGAAGGAGAACAATTGGCACAATGGCAGGAAAGACGTCGAGGTTGAGTCTCCGGTTTGTCTCGTCGAAGGCAGACCTCTGTGTTATTAACATAAGTGGTTCCACGTGTTCGGTTTTGCTAACGACCCCGCAAGAAAGGGAGCAGAAGCTGTGAACGTGTGAGGCCTAGTTGTTCCTACATTCTATCCCGTTCGTCTGCCGCAGTTCTACATAGAATATTAGCGTAATAGCCGCTATGTGGCAGGACTGGGGGGTAAAGAATAGCTTGAAAAGAAAAGGTCATCCTCGTGAGACCAGTAGTACTCTCAAGGGGCATCCAGTGGAGAGCCAAGAGCATTTCAAAAATTAAAAAGCTATTTGAAAAATTCGGGGTATTCAGAACTGAAGACCTCGCCATCCGGACATCCTACCTATTGGGCTGGAAAATGGCGCTGAAAGCAAAAAAGTGGCAGCCGACTCCATTTTGAAAAAGAAAAAGAGAGAAGACATAGGAGTTATATAAAGTAAGAATAATGTAGTTGTTCTTTGGAGAGTATTGTTAAAAAAATCAAATAAAGCTCAATATGAATCAGTTGTTTTAACACAAGTAAGGGTGGGGCTCTTTTTTTTGCCAATGGATCCAACTTCTTAATTTTATTGCATTCGTCAAGTATATTTACATTTTCAGATATGGGGAAACGATGTTTTGATATTCTGTATATCCGAAAACAAATTTTGCTGTTATTATATTAAATGCTGATCCTGTTTATTAATCCTCTAATAGTTTTGATATCTCAGTGATCCACTGAAGTCCAGGTAAGTAATAATAAAGTTTCGCTAAAATAGATTTAATAGTTTAAATATTATTATATAAAAATAAAGTTTTTAAATCTAGTATCCCTACTTTTTAAGATAAATTTTTAGTCTTCCTGAGATAAAGCCACTGATCACAAAGACTACAAAGATAAATAAGTCCTGTTGGCATTCTTGCCCCGCGTTAAGAATCAATATCAAGCAACGCGACAAAGGAAAAGCATACTTTCGCTTAAAGACCGTCAGTATCTTGCTTAATGTTCCAGGAAACCCGTTCTTAACACGTGCATTCTTTCGTTTTATCTTCAGACGCAAATATAAAAGCAAAGAAGCCATAATTTACTCATGCAATAGCAGTTACTCAGCTTGCATAAACAATTAGCTGAAATTAGCAACAGCTTGGCCCGTTTCTGCATTATCCAGGCGCTGTGACGGAAGACATTAAAGGCTTCATCCAGATTCCAGACACAGAACTGCGCTGTTATTCGCTGTGAGATGGAAAAGACGATGAATGGCACACTAATCCTGAGGTGAACAGTGGCTGTGTTTGTAAAATATGCGGAAAATGTTTTCGCTAGTTCTTTGAAATAATTTAGTCAAATTAATTTAGAATTAGATTTGCATTTCGTCTCTGCTTGTACGGTTTTTAAACATCAAACTTACTAATTTACGCAAAGACAAAGGAATTCATTTAAATAAATAGACGAGTACACTTTGAGAAAAGGTCAAAAGATTTCTCTGAAAGTTTTATTCATTACGCTGCTGTTCTAAACAAGAATCCATTAAAAATCAAGACGTAATGTACATATCCAAATTTCGGTAGTTATCTCTCTACTTATTGAAGATAGAGATGAGGAAACATATTTGTTGCAGCCCTCCTCGTTTTTGATATACAGGGTAAAATTGAAAATCTTGTATTTTCATATACTCTTCGTATCTCGATGGTCTGGCACCTTATCAGAAGGTGACAACTAATATGATCATAGACGTAGGAGGATGATGGGACTTGGGCTTTGTGATGCTTCATTGACTCCAATGAACTGCGAGAGAGAGAGAGAGAGAGAGAGAGAGAGAGAGAGGAGGAGGGAGGGAGGGAGGGAGGGGAGGGGGAGGGAGGAGAGAGAGAGAGAGAGAGAGAGAGAGAGAGAGAGAGAGAGAGAGAGAGAGAGAGAGAGAGAGAGAGAGAGAGAGAGAGAG